>VZTZ01002942.1:655800-781584 GCA_013400955.1 Drymodes brunneopygia | reverse complement strand
GGGGCCAGCGCCGCTCCCGCCGCGGCTCTTAAAGGGCGGCGGGCGGCTCTCGCTCCGCCCTGCCCTGCCCGCAGCGGGGTCCGCTATGCCCCAGGTGGTGGAGGGGGATGAGAGATGTGGGACACCTGTGGGCACGGAGGAAAACGGGTGGGGGACGCGCACCCGCGTGTCGGTGGGTGTGGGGTGGACACCTAGCCCCCGGTGTTGGGGGAATAGCCACGGGATGCGTGCGGCCGTGGAGGAGGAGGAGGAGGGTGTAGGGTGGGTGTACCTCTGCTTGTGAGGGAGCAGGCGGTGTGTGCGCCTACACTCGTATGGAACTGCCCAGGGAGTGTGCAGACAGGCGTGGAAGGGAACATACAGCCAGGGAATGCTTGGAGTGGGAGTACCCCAATAATGCAGGAGCTGGTACTGCTGTGCAGGAGTGCTGGAGGGAATCACCTGCAGCTGCGCAGGAGTGCTCAGGGGATCACCCACAGCTGTGGAGGAACAGTGTTCACCCAGCCACGGAGGACGGCACTGGTTGGCTGTGCTGGCAGTCATGTAGGTGCGTGGTGTGTGCAGATGTAGCCGTGGAGGAGAACAGAGCATAGGATCATCCGTGCTAGTGGAAGAATATGTATAGTGTGTGCAGCCACAGCTGTGGAAGAGTGCGTGGGGTGGATGCGCCCGTGGTTCCAGAGGAACACTAAGGCTGGGGACACCCCCGGCCCCAGAGGAGCGTGTGGGGTGCGCGCACCCACAGCTGTGTAGAACCACACATGGCTGTGGAATGGTGCACGGGGTGTGCCCCCACGCTCGTGTGGAGGCACAAAGGGTGTGTGAACCCACAGCCCCGCAGGAGCTCCCACAGGAGGGCTCGTAGAGTGACATGTGCGGCACACAGAACAGATGGCCAAGTGGTGGCTCATGTCTTCCTCCAGTGGTGGCTCAAGCAAATATGAGGGTAACCGCGCGGAGATTTCTCCTTTCGTTTAAGCACCCTGTGATTTTGATCTCTGCTGACAACTATGAAACCTATAGATCCAGACAACTGCATGCTATGGATACAGTATCGAAGCCCAGATCTGCATCTAGGACCTCAGTTTTCCTAGTGTTTCTCTCCCTCCCCCCTCTCCCCATTTAACACTTCCCTAGTGATCATCCACCGGAGTGGACAATTGGAGAACAAACAGCTCGGAAATCAAAGGGCTGTCAAGTTCCCCTGCCCAGAAAAGCTTTCAGAGAGCCTCCCCCTGCCTTTTCAGCGCCCCGCTGCCCCCGTCCCTCCAGCAGCCAGCCGGCACGCTGCTCCTCTGCTATTCATGGCCAGCGTGCAGCTGCAGCTACTCTCCTAGGCTGACACAGCAGCAGCTGCTATATGTGTGCCAGCTGGCTAGCCACTCTCCAAAATCCTCTTGTCCGCCCCGCTCCCCTTGCTTTCCTGCTTCCCCACCTACAGACCTGCTTCTCCTTCCCCACCACGTCTCCCACTTGCCACAATCTGCTCCAGTTTCCTGTCTTCCCCACTGTCCTGAGCCTACCCCTCTGCTGTCCTGGTTCACCTCACTTGCTCTCCAGGAAGCATCCCTTACTTTCCCTCTCATGCCTCTGGAGCTCAAACAGGAGCTCTCTGAAGTGGAGAGGTGAATATTGCTTTTAATTATTTTATATGTCCTCTCTTTGAAACTGTGCCTCCCAAGATAACTGCATTTAAGCATTTTTTTGGTTAAGATAACCTCTGGGATAACCACCTTTAGAAGGCGGCAGAGGGAAAGCGGGGAGAGCTGAGGGAGGGTTGTTATGGTGAGTTGAGTTCTTATATTAAAGTTGCTACATTTTGTTAATCAGAAACTCCACCGAGCCCATACTCTTTGCCCAGCTGAGCTGCTCGCTGGCTTCCAAACCGACAGGCAAATGCTTTTTAGTTTTTTAATTACTCTTTCTGGTGGCTGAAGGGAAGGAGTTTCTTAGGTGAGCTTTCTGCCTAAAGATTATTTTGTGGTGGATGGCAGCCAAAATATTTTGCAAGACAGGTATTTTGTTTGCATGTATCACGATAAACAAACATAAAACCTCACAATCTACCTTCAGCACTATGCGGTCAATATGCCTGTGGAGGAAGACATATATTTTTATCACTGAGCTGAGCAAATGCAATACAGAAGAAAGATGATCCAGTAGTTACAGCATATGCTCAGTCTCTACAGAGCCAAGCTCGGTTACCTGCTGTATCACAGAATTTCTTTGTTACCTTGAGCACACTGCGGGCTCTTTTTTTTTTGCTTTGGTTTTGCCTTTGTAAATATTCGACAATACTCAGAAACTCTGGTGCCATTTTAAAATGCCCTTTCTCACTGTAACCTGACTTCACAGCAGCAGAGAGGGGAGGTGCAGCTATTTCCAGCCATTCTTTCTGCTTGGGGAAATTTTCATTTTAGTCTTCTCAGTGCTGCAGCCCCATTTTCAGCCTGAACTCCTTAGTTCTCTTGCTGTGGTTATTATTTTTTGAGTGCTGTGGAATTTCACTCTATTCTCCTTCAGGAAAGAAAGCTGTTTCATTACAGTTACGCACAGATAGTGGTTTTCAGGTAATGCAGCAAAAATATTTCTTAGCAAATGAACTTTGAGCTTTTAAAAAAGCCTAGTGGCCAGATCTGGAGGCGAATGCTGAGCAAGGTTAAGAGGAGACATCTCTCGAAGCTTGGGCAACATGCATCAGATGACCCATGAGTGACCAGATCTGAAGGAGGGCAGTCCTGGCACTGCCCCTCCCTTCCCACCAGGGCTGCCTCCTGCTAGTTTTGGAGAGAGATGAAGTTAGGTGAGATGAAAAGCAAAATGTGCAGCCTTTGGGTGCCCTGGCCACTTCCAAAAGGCCACCAAACTCCTGCATCCAGGAGTGCAGTGGCAAGATTTGCCCCGTTTTCCTGCAGCATTTCCCAGGCTCTGGGCCCCTGCTGCAGGACAGCTCTCAGGACTGGGCTTCCCCCGCTCCGAGCAAGCACGCCGGAGGCGGCTGGCTCCATAACTCATTCCCAATCAGCCGCACGCTCCCAGGCCTGCTCGAGGCCCCGGCTGCCAAGTGTAAGCAAGTGTCTCCTCTTACACACACACCTGCAGCCCAGCCTGCTGTCACCCAACCCGCTGCCTCCCTTGGCCATCCTGCATCTGGCTGCACCCTGCGCCAGCAGCCATCCTTTTTCCACTGGGTGAGGCCAAGACCTTTCCTTCCCCTCTGCGGGGTCATTGTCCTCTCACCCTTCCCAGAGAAGGGTCCCTGTGCCTTTGTGTTGGGTCACTCCATGCAGTCCCATGCATGCAGACACCTGCCTGCTGCTCAGGGGGAGTTGATATAAATTTCCTTATGCTGCTTTGAGGTGCTGTTCTTTTGCTCCCTCCTCACCAAAACAAGGGCTGCCAAGATTCAGATTTTAAAAATGGAAATATCCTCCCATTGCTGCTCCCTTGCTTCCTCCTGCTGCTGCTCCTTCTCTTTTCTCTGGCAACTCCTGATGATGGTAGCAAGTGGGAACTAAGGGCAGTACATGAAAGAGGGGTGAAAATAAGGCTGAGAAAACTCATGCTTGACTCTAACAGGGGTTTGAGCGTGCAGCCAGCAGTTACTCATCCTGCACAGGGGACAGGACTGGAGAACATCGGTCCCTCTGGCAGGGGAGGGATGCACTCACCGCCCATCCCAGGCAGGGTGGAGTGCAGGCATCCTGCACCTCCTCATTCCCAGCCCTCTGGGCCAGGATTTTAGCTTTTGTGCTCCAGCTGTGCACTTGTGCTAAGGTTATGCCTGCATGCAAATCCTTTGCAAGTATGCTCATTAAATCATTTGCATAAAATATCCCTGGAGGATCCCAGCAGCTAGGAAGTGGTAAGGGTTATCCATGTGCCTTAGAGGTACAGGAATGTAATTTATCTGTATGCATATGGACGTGGACATACATCTCACTTACCCAGGCCAGAATGTGTCCACTTGGGAAAGCTAAAGGCAAGAAGATCACTTTGGATGCCATCCATCTGAAAACTGGCAGGGTAGGAGTTAACCCTCCCTTTGTGGCCAGGAAGGCTACAGCTGCCTGTCCTTGACAGCAAGGCATTTCAGGACAGAACCAGCTGCGAAGAATTAATTTCTCTCCTTCCTTCTGCATGTGAAGCCTTGTGGGGCAGGGTTAAGGATATGGATGGAGAATACTGCTCAGAAACAGAGGGAGAGGGTAACCAGCACAGAAGAATTTCCTTTCTTTGTGTAACTTGGCTGGAGCAAGGTATTTTGAGTTTTGCTCTGGACTTGACAGGGTAAAGACACATCTTGTCCCTTGACTTTGACTGAAGAGTCCTGTCAGGTTTGTATGGCTTGTGCAATGTCTTTAACAAGTGTGTACATGCATGCAGTTGCTCTTCATGGAAGCAAACCAGATCTAAACTGCAAAGATGTTGGTTTAAAATATCATCCAGTGTAAGACCTGGGAGTGGTTTCTCTTAGTTAGGATTGAGCTGCTTCTACAGCCCAAGAGAAGACCAGGTGGAGAAAGCATAAGGTAGTGCTTTTATTTGTCTTCCTTCCTGACTACTACTAGGAAAGTAAAGTTATGCCTGATGGAAGTGGTGCCAGGAAGGAGCCAAGATCTTGGCAGCACCCTTTCCTATTTCAGTGGTTGCCCAGCTCTGATCTGGCACTGGTCTCTGTGGGCTTTAGAGCAGAAAAGAGGTGGTTTCCTATCATTTCAACTTTGCAGCCTGGCGTGCTTTCTGCTCTTGGGGCCTGGCCCTCTGCCAGCAGAAGCATGTGCTGAGTCTGGCCCGAGAAGACAGTTGGACACAGTCTGTACAGCTGGGTACTAAAGGCCAGCAATATTGATAACGTGAAGGAGAACCACTGAACACAACCTTCAAGAGTTCCTCCCAACTCATCACCACCTGTGTTTGAGCTCTGCTTAAAATGGGAACACCTGAGGTGAGGGTGGAGGTGTTAACTGGTCACTTGGGAGAAAAAAAATTAGAAAACCAGCTCAGCTCACTTCTGAGACACAATCCACTCTCTTAATAAGAAAGTGAAGTTCTTGCTCTCCTAGTGGTTTACCTTCTTTGTGGGTTTTCAGAAAACAGCCCATCAGAGAAGCCTTTTCAAATCTGGCTGAACCATGCTGTGTGCTGTGTCTGCTACCCACAGCCAGTCTTTGCTCCTCAGGGTCATTGCAGTCATCCTCAAAGAAACACTTGCTCATGGCTTTCCTGGTGCATGAACCACAGAAATCAAGGTCAGAAGGGATATCCAGAGATTGTCTAGTTTATCCCATTCCACAAGTATGGACAAACAGTGCCTAGTTCTTGCATAACAGGTGATTAAAAACATCCTCAGATAGAAATTTCTTAGCTGTAATAACCTGCTTTAATGGTTAACCATCAGAAAATGCATGCTGCTGCATTACTACATTTTGATCCTGCTTCTTGAGCTGTTTGCAATAGATGTGGAGCTGAGCAAATTCCCTTCCTCTCTGCTGCTACCCTTTATGTAATTGAAGACTAGTGTGCCTCTGCTGTCTCTTTTCTACAATGAAAAAAAAAATTTTTTTTGGGTCTTACGTGATTATAGACCATTTTTTCTATATTCTTCATCATTTGTGTGGTCCTACTGTAGTCTCTGTGCCCTGGTTCCTCAATTAACTTAAAATCCAGTGCCCCAGATTGGACACAGAGTTCCAGTGAGGTCTTTGCAGCACTGGATGAGATGAGGGGAACACATCACAGACCAGACACAAATCACTTCTGGCTGTACATGCCACATGATGCTTGGTTAAATATTTTTTTTCCCTTCTCTTTTTGTCTTACAACAGCATAGTGTTGTTGACTTCAGTTTGGTTTGCCATCCATTGAGCATCTTTGTAGTCTTTGAGCTTTAGGAAAAATATCCAGGTGATCTAAAATGTGTTAGCCATTACTCACTTCCTTGTTATTTTTCAGATGATTATAGAGCATTTCTTTATTCCAATTTTCTCTGGAAATTCCAATTATGTTGGTTTGTGCCATATTCTTAAACTTCTCCCTTTTTCAAAAAGGAGTTATGTCTCACTTTTGCAGTATTCTGACACCTTGTTGGTTCTCTGTGGGATCCCAGAGAGCTGTTAACAGCCTTGCGATTGCTTTAACAAGCAGTCTAAGCACATTATATGTAATCAAGGCAAGTATTCTTTACTTATTGTCTCTTCTTTCTAGACTGAGATCTTTCCCTGTCATTCATGGCTCCAACTGTGCAAACCATTTGGGTACAAGTGGTCTTTTTACTGAAAGCTGCAGTGAAGAAGGAAGCTGCTTTTCTTCTCTTTGGATAGTTTTTCTGTTAGATGGCCTTTATGTCCCTGATAATGTATTTTATGTTTTCTTGATGTGCTCTTGAACCTCTTGGTTCTATTTCTTTTTGCATCTTGATTTTTCTTGTTTGGCCCCTACATTTTCAGCCTATGCATTTACATTCCCATACCAGTGAATCTCTTTTCCATTTTCTGAATAAACCATTTCTTTCATTACAGGTCAATAAAGTGGTCAAATTTTAAGAAAATAGTTTGTTTCTTACAAAAGCTGCTTTCCTTGCTCTGCTGGGATTGTTTGAATTGATGTCCTTACCATTGTTTCTTTAAGGTGCTGCAAACTTTCCTGAATTCTCTTTTCTCCAAGACTTATTATCAGCACTGTGAGGTTTTTGAAATATGGTTTCTGGAAGTCCATTGTATTTACTTTGCTGTTTTCCTTTTTTCCTTTCCTACGGCTTGTGAACTATGTTGTTTCATGGTCATTTTCACCCAAGCTGCATTCTTCTTGCATGATATAAGTGGTTCCTCTCTTTGGGCAAAGTTAGTACTGATTTTGATTATGTATCAAGATTTTAATCTCTTCTTATTTATTCCTTGTGCTGTTTGTATGGTTCTATCAGGTGATCCCTTATCCTCTTCAGCAGCCCTCCAACGATTTTCTAATGAGTAATGGTATTTCCCCTCATTTTTAATGGCTCTGCCCAAGTACTTGGTGCTTGTATTTACCTGTTCCCTTCTGAAATCTGTCCTTGTGGATCCTGGTTTCATTAATTCAGCAGGTCAGGGCACAGAGATGCTCTTCCTGACTTGCACTGAATGCTAGCTCTGATCACCAGCTCTTTTCCTTGGAACATCCATCCAGGTTCAAGCAAGCCAAAACTTTCTTGATGATACCACCTGCACAGCCATGCATTCATTTCCAGGAATAGAGTTATAAGTAGCTGATGCCACTCGTGACCAAAATAGCTGGTGCTTTATTCATGGAAGGAATTTTCCCTTCCTCCTTTAATCCATGAATTGGCCTGACCAATGCTAAGAAAACCACTCTGGATATGCTGAGTCTTGACAGCTGCCAACACATCAGATCTCTGATTCCCATGGAAAAATCATAGGGAATTGCCCAAGATGCAGTTAGCAGTTTATATCATTGAAACCTAATAGAGATTCAGACTAAGCCACTGGGATCTTTGATGATCTGCTGTGAGAGCAGGGAGGTCTGACATCCCTCTCCTGTGTCTGGACCACTTGTCAAAGCAGAAGCTGTTGCTGACCACAAGGTGCTGTTTTCCTGCTAAGAGGCAGTGGCAGAATTCAGGAAAATGCAATAAAATGGTTGTGTCTGTGGAAAGGACATATTCAGTGGGGAGGGAGGAAAGCTGACATCTGTCTGTGCAATAAATTTCTATGGTGCAACATATTGGGGTGTATTTATGTAGATATAATGGTAATTTTCTGTGTGTAAAAAAGGCATTCCTTTCTCCACATTAGCCATGTGGCTGGGTTTGACCAGCTCACACCTTGTTAAACATAAATGTGAGGAAGAGGGAGAGTATGGGAGATGAGGGAATAAAAAATATGAGTTATTTAAAATTATGATTCCATCATCTTTGAGAGCATCCTACTCACTGTCAGTAGAGCTGGGTTCATGCACTCCTCACTGTTATTAGGCTCTTTCACAGCAGCTGATAATGCTCATTATTTCTGATGACCTGGAAAACCTACCCAGCACTGGAGGAGGAGAAGGAATTGCTCTTTGTTGGCATCCTCTGTCACGTAGAGACTGCTGTAAGACAATTTGTGGCAAAGCAGTCAGACCTAAGGAAGTGCAGATCTGTGCCTGGCAGTGCTGAACATGACCTGGGGATGTCCCAGTGTGAGCATCCAGCCAGTCCTGCCTCAGCAGCAGAGAGGCACAAGAGATGCTCTTCCAGTGCAAAGGTCTGTTAGTGCACTTACACAGTGACACTGATTTAAAGAAGAGGAATAAAGGGGGCAATAACTAAACATTCCTATAGTTTCCTTCCAGTTACTAATGAATTTATTTGAATTGCTCTTCAATATGCAATTTGATCTGATTGCACATTCATGCAATCCTCCGTTTCTCTCTCTGACACCTCCAGCCATTTATGTTTTGCAAAATAAACTATATGAAAGTTTTCTTTTTGGGCTTCTCCATGGCTGAGGTTGCCAGAGAAGTGGTTGTCCACATCATAGCTCTTAAACTAAAATACTTGTGCTCCTGTCTCCATTAACACTGGGATCTCAGTCAGTCTCTGACTTTTCCTTCTGCCAGTGCCTTCCAGTGCTTTCCATAAGAAGGTGGTGTGCAGGAACAGACCTCGAGCTTGCAGAAGACAGCTCAATTCATTTGACACAAGTGGCTGGGAGACAGGGCCATGCCATCTGCTGGGATGGATCAGATTGACACTCACAATTCATCCATTTATGACCCAATTAACCATTCAAATAAAATTTTTTATCACTCCTAGTTAAAATCACACATAAATAGAGGTTCCTCTTCTGAACAGGAAACTTTGCTCCAAAACAGAATTCCTTCTTCCTGAAGCCAGGCAAAATAACCAAGAGCGGTGAGAGATGATTCATCTCCCAGCACTCTCCATCAAAAACTGTAGCTAAAACAAAATTACTAAGAAGAAGAGTGCCATTAAAGGAGGAAACTGCTGCTGTAATTTTGTTAAGGACCATGAGATTATTTAAAAGCCTTTTTTAAAGTGTGTTTGTTCCGGGAGAGGAGGGGTGGGGGAGGATTTTAGGGGGAGGGAGAAAGATTATTAGTCTTCCTTGCCTATGAAATTCATGCTGCTTCCCTTGCCCTAGCCAGTGATTTCAGGAGCCATTGTAAGTCATCACTAATAAACAGGGGACAACCTGCACCTTAGCTTTGCAGAGGCTGAAAGCACAGGAAAAAAAGGTTGTGGGATGTAGAGAATTTGGTGCACTGTACTGAATGTAATTGCAGGTTAGGATTTTGTTTCCTGGAGTATTATTTCCTGGAGTAGGTGACGATCCCTAGAATACTCACACAGCAGCAGTCTCACATTGTTCAGGGTTGCTTTATAGAACTCTCAAAGCCACGAACAAGTGAGCCTCAATGCCTGTGCCTGGCTTCCCTCACCGATAACCAGGTTTGCACCTGCTCTGCATACAAAGCAGTGATGAGGCAGGGAGGGAAACAGGCTGCCACCACTTCCAGCAGCCTCTGCTGTGCTACTCACAGCAAACTGCAGAGCACACACGTGGCAGTGTAGTGACCCCGTACCCAGGGCTGCAGGGGCAGATTGGGGTGATTCTGTGGGGATGACGTGGTGCTGGCTGCAGACCTCAGCCAGGGACTGATGATGGATTTGGTCTGTCCATGGTGCACAGGTCTCTCACCAAGCAAAGCCAGCTCAACTGTCCCTGGGATTGAGGGCCAAACCTTAGCCTGGGAATTTGGAGATCCTATTCTGCTTCTGGAAGTGGCTTCTCTGCATACCAAATAGGTATGCTTTAAGTATTACTGAGAGAGATAGGAAGAGGATTTATGCAGATGCAGATCACTGCCCGGGAGCTAGACATAGTCTCTCCAAATGGAATTGTGTGTAGAGAAAGCTGAGGGACCAAAGGGATCCATTAACCCAGGTACTGCAGCCATACAAAAAGCATTTTGTGTACAGTGTCAACCTGCAGCCAGAGCTGTGCATTTTTATCAGGTTTTCAAGGTCAGACAGGAACTTGGTGGTGGTCTGGTCTGACCTCAACTGGTTTTCAGGCTCTCATTCTGCTTGCTGTTATTAAAAGAGAGGCTCTGCAGCAGGGAGGATCCAGGATTGGATCAGGGCAGGCTGCTCATGGGGCAGAATGTGGCCCAGGGGATGCCAAAAATATTGAGAAAACAGTGCTGAGCAGCAGAAAGCTCCAGTAGCCAGCATGAGTTGTGTCTGTGCATTTCTCCCAGACAAGGGAAGAGTGCTGTGGAACAGAACTGATATCTGTTTGTCCATTGTAAATTAATGGCATGTTTTAAATGCAGAGCTCCGCTGAGTGGAATGGCATAAAACTTTGGCTATGTGACATGTCAAGATGGGGGGCTTGGGGGAACTGTGGCATTTCTGAACTTCAAAAAGAGAAATGTTACACAAAGGAACTTGGAAGCTGAGAGAGGTTCCAATAATGAGCAATTTCGAATAAAAAGATTGAATTTATGCTGGAAAAAGAAGTTCAGGATGTGGCTTATTTTCTGTGGTTAATCCCTTCCAAATATTTAAGGAAAAAAAAAAAGAGGGAATGGAAATAGCACTTTGTTTAAATATAGGATCAGAGGTTCTACTAAACACATGAGGAAATGCTTCAACATATTGTACCCTGGAATCCCTCTCCTCAAACAGGCTCACCCTACTCAATGCATCCTGGAATAGTCAAAAATTAGTTTGCATTTTTTAAATCTACATCTAGGATTTGGTAGCCTTCGAATTTGGGTTCAGCCTTCAAAGCATGTGTCTAAAGCATATGTCTCACACAGGCCATGTTGTTCTTATGCAAAGAAACAGGGAATCAGACCTCAAATATGCAAACTGACCTGGGGCTGGAGAGAGACCCCCCAGCTGTGGTGTCAGACCCTCTATACGCTTGGCACAGCCTCCCCTCACTGCCCTGCCCTGTGTAACCTCTCTCTGCAGGCCAGCAACGTGCCCAAGGCCTCTGAAACCCTGGATCCATCCAGCATGGACCAAAACACACAGAGCTGGCTGCGTGCCTGAACGCAGGGCTTTGTGGGTGTATTGTGTCCCTGCATACATTTCCAGGGAAAACATATTACACCTAGCTTCAGATGCCAAACTCCTCCAATTATGAGAGAACGGTAATTCACCGAGGAGTAAGTATTCCTTCAATTTCCTTTCCTTGGAAGTGATACTGAGAATCTGTTCTGAATGGAGGCAGATGAAAAATACTACATGTTAATGCATATTCTGGGTTAGCTGTCTTTGTTAAATTAGAATGAATGCTGCTCATTTCCCATCTGGTCCTCTTTGACATTACTTCCAGAATATATTCACAGCTCTTATTTGTACAGTACAAATGGCTGGCTGTAGTACCAACTTTACCTTTTATAGGCTGCTAAAATGTTGGTGCCAGATCGCAAAATAACGTTCTACTTCTAGGAAGCATCTGCGGGCATTGCTTGCTCCAACAGCTTTCTTTTTTTCTTCCTCTTATTTTCTTTAAGTGTAACCATGTATGTGAAGTGAGTTTGTTGTCAAACCAAGTGAAAGTTGACGGCTTGACAGCCCCGGAGCCTGCAATCTTCCTGGAGCAGCGAGGATGCAGCAGGCAGATCAAGTGAAGTGCTATCAGCCCTCTCATCTCTTCTGCACAGCCTTTCCTGAGGGCTGAAAGCACAGATATTTCTCCATCTGCAGCTGCTGGTCGGTGCCTTTGCTGACTGCTGTGCCCAGGGATTTTGTGCTCTGGATCCCTGCGCGCTCCGGGTTGCCCTGAAAAATACCAATACAACAGCAACTGAGCAGCTCTGAGCCAGCACTGAATCCGGCGCTGCTGACCTGAGCTGGTTTTCTGATTATTCCCAAATCTTCCCATCCATGAGTGTTTGTTTCTGGCAGTTTCCTTAGCAGGCTCCCCATTCCAGCAGCCTCCACCCCTGCCCTCCGATGTGTTTCAGACCTGCCTTGGTAAACAGAGTGTTGTGATCCGAAACGCCCACGTTTTTCTGCCTGGAGTGACCAAGGGCTGCAGCGCTGCTCTGGGAATTCTCACCATAGCAACTACCAGCATTGACAGAATTTGGTGCTCATTAAATAGGCTGTTTGTTTACCTCTCGGGCGGCGAGAGTAGACTACAACCAGCGCTGAAACACCGCCAGCTGAACAATGCTGGGCTGCCATCGCAGCTTCACGCGTGGAACACATAATTACTGTGTTCTGTAAGTGAAACAGATACGGAAAACCTGTGTGGGATGGGAGTGTTGAAGATGTAAGGTGACATGGTGTTATTATCAGAAGATCAGCAAGCGTGCTCATCAGATGCTGCTACGTGCTCTTGATGGATCCGGCAAAAAGTGAGTCCTGAGTCACATCCCCCTGACAGATGATCTAAATGACCGTGTTCAAGGAGGTCAGTGCATGGACTTATCAAGCAGCAAATACATGGAGAGGGGGAATAAATTATTGGTAGCGCAGAAGAAAATGCTGAAGCTTGCAGATAGAAGCTCAGTGCTCAGCCTCTCAGGGATCAAATGTGTGAGAGTGATTTTTGAGATGGTTGTCAATGCCCAAAATGTAGAAACACCTAACAGTGTGAGTAATCATCCATGCAACCATTTCAGTTCAAGCAGTGCAGCATCTGCCAGCCTCTGAGCAACCCTGAGCTTCCAGTGGGACATCACCTGCTGCGGAGCTGCTGTCAGCTCTGGTCACCAAGGGATACTAGAGATAAAAATAAGAGGAAGCACCACAGCTGAACCTCTTCCCACCACAGAGCTGCCCAGCCTCCATAGCAGTGCTTCTGTTGGGGTGATGGATTTCAAAACCTTCACAGGGCTGCTGCTGGGCACTCACCATTGCTCGGGCAGAAGCAGGCTGATGCTCAGTCTCAGCACAAGATCACCAAGCTGTGGTGTCCCATGGGTGCTGCACCCTGTCACAAAACCTTCAGGCAGCCCTGTAAAATCAACTAACGAGTCCTCAGCACAGCCAGATCCACAGAGAAGGAGCACATGCAGGCATGCCAGAGCACGGGCTGGGAGCACTCAGCACTGAGCATCCAGCATCCCATGGCACAGCTGGAGGTTCTGTCCAGCACCTGAGTGCATTGACCACTCTTCCACACATCCTCTGCATGCCTCCAATCTGGGTGGAATTCCTGCTTGCCCCTGCCTGCTGCCAGAGCCCTGCTGAGGTTTAGGATGCTGTTGGCAGCAAGGACCCCAATCCAGGCAGCAGCTGCAGCACGTGGCTGTCAGATGCTGAAAGAAGGAAGAGAAGTCCTAGTGCACACTCCTGATTTGGCATTCCCATTAAAAGGGGCCAGGACTGTTGCTCGGGTCCCTGCCCCAGGCGGGGAGGGGGCAGGAGGTGGACTGAAGTCACTCTCTGTAGTCACCTAATTAGAGCATTTCAGAAGAGGGACAGGTCCAAACGCCATCCCCTCTGCCCCTTAGGGAGCACAAGAGGTGTCCGGTCACAGCTGGCATGCTCAGGACTTTGTGCAGGCAGGGGCTTGTAGGAAGGGAGGGCAAAGGGGAGAAATACCTCTGAGACAAAGGTGAGCCTGGGAGCCAGCCTCCATAGCTCTGCTGACTGCAAAAGGCCGAGGATTCTGCATGCTATTATTAACACTTTTCCTCAGGTCTTACCTTTCTCCCTTCCTTAGGCAGTAATTTTTACCTTTTTTTTTTCCCCTAACCTTTTCACCTTGTTAACTGTCCTTCCTTCTGTGCAGGTGCTAACCCTTCTTTTCACCTACCTTGAGTAATTAACAAAATTAAACTCCGTAAGTTGTGCTCAGATACACTTACATTGGAACTGCTCCTTCTTTTATAAACCCAAAGAAGGGATTTTAGAGCTCTAAACTTGCCTGTTTTCTCTAACCATGTGAGCTTGTCTGATGAGGGTCACTGTACTTCCATACAACGCTGGCCTTGCATAATGGCAGGGAGAAGAAAGCCCTGTTCTCTTGGCCCTGTTCCCCCAAATCTTTCCACATCTGTTCCGTTTTAAATGCACAGGGCTTCCCTTAGGGGTGCCTCGAGGCTGTGGAGCTGTTTCCACTCCCCACCTCCTGGCACAGTTATCTTTGTTTTAGCATCAGTGGGAGAAGGATGGGGGATACCACTGCATCCCAGCCTGGTGTGGATGGTGAGTCCTAGGGACTCTCAGTGGCTTTGGCTCCTCATCTGAGTTGTTTCTTGTTACTGCCAAGGTGGGAGCCAGGGAGTCTGATCCCCACAGCTGCCCAAAGCAGCAAGGAGAGACCCCAAAAGGCAGTGGGGAATAAATTGTGCTTCAGCAATGCGTTCTGCTACCAGGGCATTGGGAAGGCTTGTGCAGGCAGAGCCACCACAGCTTTGCTGCCACCACCCAGGGCACAGCTCTGAGCCCAGCTGATCTCACCCAGACCCAGACTTTGATGTCGGGGGTACCACTACGATTCATTTGGGCATCACAGCCCCTCACAGCTCCAGTATTCCCTGCTTCTGGATGGTCGACTTTAGACGGCAGAGATCTCATTTTCCAAGCTGCCAGAATCTCCTCACTCCTGCTCCAATGAGAGCACAGCAGAAGCATCAAACTAAAGCCTCCAGTTTGGACAGAGAACCGGGATAGCAGCAGCAGCATGCCCAGAGGGGAGAGGTTATGGCTCTGCTTTGAAAGGACAAGGATGGAGTGCAGTGAAGGCATGAGGATTAAGCAAATGCTAATGGCGAGCAGGTAAATGGGTGATCAGATTAGAGGGAGAGCTGCAGGCCCTTGCATGTGGGGACAGGCAGAACTGTGGGGCAGCTGCTGGCCAGGGGCTGCTCCTGCCTCTCACAGCAGTGCTGCTGTGCCTTGTTTCCAGGATGGTCATGGCAGCTGTGCTGCTCTCGTTCCAGCCCTATCACTTATTATGATCAGGCACATTTCACATTTCAAAGTATTTTTCTACTGACTGTGATATAAGCAAGGGTGTGACAAAATTTGGTCATGAATATTTCAGGACAATCATAGGAAGACCTTCAACAGCTAAAATTTCTTCAGTGTCAGACATTTGGTGGGGCTTGAGGGTACAGAGGTGTTGGAAGATGGTTCCCTGCCATTCCGTTCTGCAAGTAGAGGGGTGATGGCATGTGTCAGGCTCTGATGGAATGGTAATTCCTCCGTTTTCCAGGAGACCTTTCAGTCGTCCTTGTGTGGAACTTCCTCAATTCCGGATAAAATCTTGGTCCCTTAGAAATTCATCCCATGGGCAAAAGGATACTTAGAAATTGTATGTTTGCTCAAAAAGTAAGTAATATGCAAAATTAATTATATAAAACTGAAAAAAAATTGTATGTGTGTCATGGTTTAACCCAGTTCAATTAAATTTTGTACATTACTTACTTAGCTTAGAGGGAAGATGTTTTTTCAGTGGAGTATTTCTTTCTGCTTTCCTTCTTCTATGATTTCTCATGAGCAGCAATTCTCCAACTGCACTTCAAAACACTGAGGGGAGCAATTGAGGACATTGTGGAACTGAACACTGGAAGGACACCAGAAGACTGTTTTTCTCAATCCATAGGGGTGTCCAAACCTGAGTCTTTTGCTGAACTCAAATGATCCCTGCACACCAGAAATTGCTTCTGGTTACTACTATAGAATAACAACAGTGGCTCTCCTAGGGCTCTGTTCAAAGCAGGGACAGCTTTGGATTTCTCCAGGGGGAGGGAATGACCTGACTTGGTGCATGTTAACCCTGCTAGACCCTTCCTCCCTGGCCCCTGTGCTGGGCTGCCAGGGAGTCAGAGATTGGGAGCTGAGCCTCTCCCCTCCCGTGCCCTGAGCTGTGGGACTGCCTGTACATCCACCTGCCCACTGGGAATATGCTCCTTCCCACTGTGAAGCTGCATGTCCATGTTTTGGGGCTAAATTGAAGCTGGGTTTCAGGGGCAGCTAAGCCCAAACCAGACATGAACCCCCAAATTTATCCTGGTTCAAATACCTGGGAGACGGCTGCTGTGAATTAGACAATAAGTCCCTTTGTTTCCAATTTCTGACTCATCCTCTTTTACTGCCTCACATTTTCAGCAATGAATGAGTCCAACTGCCAGTTCGGAGAATTATTTTTGTGGCAGAGCTTGCCTGATGGAAGAGACAACCATTGCTATCCTTTTCCATTAGCAGCCTGTCAATAGAAATTAAATTACATGAATAAGGCACTATCAGTGCCAACATCACTGCAGGAAAACATTAATTAATCCTCATTTACATTAGTCAGTGCTACCATCAAATAGACTCTTCTGTTGCTACCAAAGACATTTCCACAAATGATTGTTGCTGTCTGATAAACAGATTCACAGAACCTCACTAACTCACTAGCTGGGCACTCATCATCACGTTCGGGGTCTGGACGAAGGAAATGCCTTGTGGGATCCTATTCAAAACTCAGGTTTGACATTGGGCCTCCAAGTCATATTCAAACCAACACAGATACCAAAGAGGTGGGGCTTTGGGTTGTAAAGAAAATAAAACCCCAACCACCTTATAATAGTCATAGCAAATTTATTTTTGTGAGGAGTTCAAGATGTGCCTGTCACCAGTGTATCTAAATATCCCTGAGGGCCTGATGATCTTTCAGAGGGGGCTGTACAATAGAGGGAAAATGGAGGGGACTTATCCTTGCCTTCTGGCTCATGGAGGAAGGATGAAAAGCTAAACTCTTTTCTGAGAGAACATCTAAGTCAGACATGCCCTATTTAAGCACAGGATGTTTTTACTTTTGACTTTTTGAGCCCTGCTGAAATCCAGATTTGCAAACAGGCTCTGCCTTCACTGCAGACTGAAGGAACAGACATTTAAACTCCAGTGCCCTCTGAGGGGCTCCAAGCCTGGCTCTGCAGCCAATCCCCATCTGCCAGCCTTCTGTCCCGGGAGCAGTGCTGCTGCATCAGGAGAGCTGTCCTTGGCACACACCTTGTGGGAGATAAAGAAAACAGGGTACACAGCCAGATTCCCAGCTGGGGCTCACCCAGTGCAGGGGAAGGGACAACAGTGTGACCATAGAATCACCTTGACCTCAAACCCTTCCCTAATGCTCTCACCACTGCATCCATCCATCGAGCTGGCACACCTGACTTAAGCAGCAAACAACACGGGCATGGATCTGTAGCATAAGCAATGCAAACCCTTGGCTTCCCTCTGGAGACCTCCTGGGATGGCAGGGTCTGCAAGGCTGGGAGGGTTCAGAAAGCAGTTAGGAGAGGTACTGTGCCTGATTTAGGGCTGTCAGCCCTGTTCCCAGATCTGAATACTGAACACAGCAATATTTCCATTATTTCCAAGTCCTCCCATGACTGTGGAGGAAGCACAGTGACCTGAAGGAGCAGGTTGTTTCTCCAAAAGCTGTGCAGGTGTCAAATCAGGCTGAGCCACACACAAGATAGAGCTGGTCACTACAGGTGCCTCTGCCTGTGGTGGAAACCAGAAATTATGACAGCAGTCCAGGTGGCAAAAAACAGAAGGATGAAGAAGGATGAGTGAGGAAGAAGCAAAGATAATACCAGAACATCTCTAAATCATGGCAGTAACTTACTAAGTTGCACTGCAGGGCTTGCTTTGCTGGCCACTGAGGTGCCTGTTTTCCTGCATCACAAATATGTTACTCGGCTTTGCTGCAGGAGACAAAATGGCCTAATAGGAGGTGGGAATGGGTGGAAATGGAAATTACAATCAGCAGCAGCGTTTGGTGAGAGATAAGAAATGCCATTAGCGGCTCTTCTCTGTGGCAGACTGCTGGGTCATGGGTGCTGCTCCTCCTCCCTGAGTGTTCAGGAGAGCGTTTCCTCCAGCCACCAGCACTGCTTGGAAGCACAGACCTGCATATTCACATCTCCACTGGAGACCTGTGCACTTGTGCTCGGGGTCTTTCTTTTAACCCATGTGCAAAAGTAGCACTGGTACAGGCCTGTACACTGAAAAGCACTGTTTTGAGCTAATAATGGTGAATAGAGAAATAACAGAAAAATCAGCCTGAAATCCCTGGCTTATGGTAGGTTTTGAATTCCTGTCCAGTGATTTGGCTATATAGTATCTGCCATGAACTGCTGGTTACTGTAATAAGTCTTTAAATCTACTTTAAGTGCCCTTCCATTTCTTTTCTTCCTTTCACAAGGCATGTGTTCAGCATCCAAATGACTATGTGGGGATGTATTAAGCAATAAACAGTAGAGACCAGATAAAAAAGCTTAGCTGGGATAAAGCTAAGGCAGTATCCACACAGCCAGTGCATGCACAGGCAAAAGCAAGAGCAGGAAATGTAGGATGCACCTCAGAAACAGAGCATATGAAAGCAAAATATACCCCATAACCCTCCTGAGATTTAGAGTGAGGAAGTGGAGATGTAAACAGCATCTATTAGTGCGTCCTGTTCCAGCACGAGCAGTCCTGGGAGGGCAGGGATGGGCAGCAGTTTCCACCCTGGGTAGGAGATGCTGAAATGGGGCTTTGAAGCTCTGCTGGTCCATGGAGGGGCTGCTTCCTGCAGAGCCCAGCCTGATCCTGCTGGGTGTGGGTGTGCAGGCATCGACCTCCTGCTCCATCTCGCTCTCCATCCCTCCATCTGTGGGGAGGGAGTGTTTTGGTGATCACTCCCCCAACCCTGATGCCTGAAAAGGTCTCTGTGGGAGATAATGGTGAGCAACCCTCAAAGAAAGCGTAAGTTAAAATCTGACTCACAGTGATTGCTTGAAATGTGTTCCCCAGTCACCTGCTACCTTGTTCCAAGTGCCAGATTAATATAATGAACCCCTGATCCTTCAGTTAATAGCTACACTGTGGCTCAAAAGCTGGGGACTCCTACACCATGTAAATTTGCCTAATTTGATACGCCTACTGGTGGCCTCCAGCCCTTTTAAAAATGGTTTTGTTCCTCGCAATAGAATAGATTTATTCTTTTTTTTTATTTCAGTGAGATAAATGGAACAGGAGTCAGGTCCCTAATGTTATGGTAAACTGCACTGAATTAGCCGAGGCAGAAAAATCTCAACTCAGGTAAAATGTCATGTATTTAGGATTTTTAAATACTTATCTCTAGCTTTCCTTACATGAGCTGCTTTGTTTCTTTGTTTGTTTTTTCACAGTAAATATTTTTTTCTCACTTTTCCAGATAATTAATCTTTCTGCTTCAAGGCCAAGGGTGAGGATGTGAGGGCTCATACTCCAGGGGAATCTCACCAGATGAGACAGGTAAAATTAGAATCTTAGAATAACAGAACTGTTTGGGTTGGAAGGGACCTTAAAGTTCATCCTGTTCCACCCCCCCTGCCATGGGTAGGGACATCTGATTAGAAGTAATCAGATAAAAATAATGTGGCACCAGGAAAGACTGATAGTGCAAAAGCAGGGAAGAAACTGTGGATAGTCTTACCTTGGTGTGCTTAAAGATCACGGATTTAAAGAAGTCAACTGCAGTATGTGCTGAGACATCAAAGCCAAAAATCACCTTCAAATTGCTCATCACGTTAGAAAACGCACATTTAATTGAAAACAATCTCCTTAACTAAACTCAAAGACTTGTTTTCATCAAGATCCTGCTCCATCTGGCCAAGGCTGTATTCAGCAGCTGGGATGTCTCCCACATGGCCAGTATTCCTATGGCATATGAACAGTTTGGTGTCCATGTACCATGCGCTCCCTGGTTTCTCCCACAGCCTGGGGATGGGCAGTCAGACAGCGTACAAGGGGCAAACCCTGCTCTGTGGCAGTGACAGAGGTGATTTCCTTCTGTTTTGCTCCTGGACACAGGGTGAATCCAGCTGCAAGAGATGGGACACTCCTCATGTGCTGTGTGCCACTTCCCTCCAACTCTCAGCCTTTGCACTCCAGGAGGAGCTGGGGGCTCACTGGGAGCACACAGGGCTCTGGGGGGCTCTTTCAGTGACTGCTGAAGAAAGCAGGTGGCTGGTTAAATGAGGGAGAACAGATGGTCTGAGGAGGGTGTTCCAACACCAGGCTGGAGAAATCATCTCTTCCCTGCACCTCCCTCATGCAAGCTGCACAAAGTACATGGCAAACTATTCTCACACAGTCTTTTGGTGTATTCCCCACTTTTTTCTGTGCACAGTATGAGACACTCATTTATTTTACTGTGATACATTGCCACCACACTTTATAGCATCTGAGTGCCTTCTACATGAAGGGCCAAAGTGAAGTCCCTGGACATCAATGATAATTTGCTTTTTGCTCTCTTGTCTCTGCTGTCCCTTCATGGGTTTGCTGAATAGGCATGTACAGGTGCACTTCGGGTTGGAAGAGAGGGGAGAGGTGGGAGATATCCACTGACTTGGCTGTGCTTCAGCAGGGATGTAAGGGCACAAGCTCTCCATTAATACTTCAGATGCTCTGATGACTGAGTGCTCACAGGCAGTGCAGTCTTTATGTTCAAACTGCAAAGTCTACTTGGTGCTATGAAACATGGAACATTCAGAAAAATCTCAAGCTGAGCACTCTTAGTAATTGGGAAAGTAGCAATTTTGACCTTAATGTCCTAGTTTCTCATTTTTTCAGCTTTCCAAAAGAGGCAATGTCACCAGCTCTCTCAGGGAGCCATGCAGGTGGGCTCCTCAGTGCTGGCAACCTGCTCAGCTACTGCAAAGAGCAATTGGCCTGAATGAGTCATGAAAACTGAGGTGTTGATGTAGTTGAAGACATCCTTAATGCTGCTGATTTACCTGTGCAGTGCTCAGTTTTCCAGTCCTATTCATAGTTTCAAAGATATAAACTGCTCCTTAACAGTTCATGAGAAGTAAGGGGGAAGAAAAGAGCTCATGCTCCGATTGCAGTTTCATAGCTTGATCCTGAGATGGCTGTTCATTGACTCAGTTAAAGTAACTTGAAAGATTTTCCATCTTTAATGCCAGTTACATCTCAAATGAGACACGGCAGAACAGTGGGCTGAGAGCTTCTGTAGAAAGGAGATGGAGAATGGCCAGGATGGTGAGATATCAAGTCCATTTGGCCACACACATCTCTTATTTGTGCTGCTGTAATACTTGAAGGCCCAGCTGTGGTCCAGTGCTCTGGTTTGGAGAGTTCTTGTTGGCTCTCCTCCTCTGTTGCACATTTGCTTTGAGATAACAGGTAATTGCATGGGAAATAGAAACCGGGCAAGAGACCAGGATGTGCTTTGGTTCTCAAAGGCTACCCAGAAAAAATGAGGCATTTCTATGGACAAGTACATGCCAGACATCCCATCAGGAATGTACTTAATCAGCCAACAGTGATGACCCCCCTAAAAATTGCCATTTGCCTTAGATAAGACATATCTCTCTGATAACCTCAGTATTTGCCTTATTCAAGATAATTCCCATAAGAAGTATAATGAACTTGGTGCTATTTGTTTAAGCAAAATTATTTATGAAGGGAATGGCTGGTGCTGTGACTCTCACCCTCTCAGGTGTTCTCGGGTAGGTGATGATCACAGCCGTGGCCAGCCTGGAGCAGTGAGCACAGCACCTCAGAGCTCTTCCCATCCATCGCCCCTGGGAAGCTCAACCAGATGTCTGCACAGCCTAGCTGGCCATGGGGAGACTGAGCAAAGCTGCTGATACAATTTTAGTCAGTGTTTTCAGTGTCCTTTTTCAGTTTTCAGCCATGGTCTTTCCTGGTTTCCAGGTGCCTTGATGGCTGTGGCCAGGAGAAGGTGGCAGGCTGGGAAGGGCAGAGGATATGGCTGAGTCCATTGTCTGAGGGACATGGAGGTGGACTAGATCTCACATGGATGGGAAAGACAAAGTTGTGTCCCCAGCCAGGGATGATGTGTTTTTCTTACCTGGTAAAGCAAAATGTTGAATGTAAGAGATAATTCTATGCAAGCCAAGAAACAGAGAAAATACAGCAGAAGGGAAATGGAAGAAAAAATTCTCCTGAAAGCAAGGCAAGTTTTCACCGTCAAGAAAAATTTTATAAAAGAAACAGCAGAGATTTTAACTTTTTCACTGTAGTTTTTATATATATATATAAATATAGGCATGGATGTGTGTTTTTGTGTGTCAATGTCAAATCCCCCAGCCCAAGCCTGGTATGCTGACCACTCAATTGAACCTGTGAGGAACATTATACAGACCTACAGACCCAGGAATGACAAGGATTTTACAATGGGCATATACACACACAGGACCCTGAAGCCTAATAAGGAAACTCTTTACCATTTGTTTAAAGCCTACATAATTTATGTTTTTCATCATCTCACAGGGGAGAGAAGGTTGTTTACTTTGATTTGTTGATGCAGCAATTTTAAACATACGGTATGGTATGTGGAGTTTATCTGGAAAAAAACACACCTTATTGATCATGGTGTAACCAACCCAAAAGCCATGGCATGTAAAGAAGGAAATTGTGTAAATCATAAAGAGTGCACCATTCTCACTCACATTATACACCAGAACCGTTTATGTGATGTTTGTGATCAAAAACATCTTGCATGACAGAAAAATTAAAAAGAAAGGTTTAAAATGCCAGATCTGAGTTGTGCCTTGAGTGCAGAAGGAGGGAGAGGTACCCACAGAGTCACCACATGCTGCACAGCTCCCAGAAGCCGTGGGTTGAGGTTGGAGCTCTCAGGGGCAGGTAGCTGTGAAACCAGAGGAATAGCGAGGCAACTCCACGGAAAATCCGCAGTGATAAATTGTTTGCTCTTAATATAAGCAGGTTCATAAACCAATCTGATCCCTGAAGCTTGATAGAGACCAGATACCAGAAAGCACATTTTCAGCTGCAGAGCTGGCAGAAACCATACCTGGGATCCTGACCCAGGTGTAGCATTACACGGTGCTTTGGGCAGGTTGGGTTACTCGTCACGTCCTTGCCAGGTTACCCAGTGCTGTCCTGTACAGTGAGACTCTCAGAGCTAAAACAAGATTTGATTTTATCATCACAGGCAGAGTGCTCTGTCCTGGGTGTGCACAGGGTATCTGATGGTGCTTTGGGAGCACAGGGTATCTGATGGTGCTGCCAAGCAAAGCATCATCAGGTGTGGGGCTGAGCATGGCCCATCACTGACACCAGCAGCACAGAGGTGGGCAACCTGGACAAGCCTCTGGGATGGGGCTCTCCCTGCAGCTGCCCTGGCCAGAAAGTCCCCCTTGGTTGCAGAGCGGGTGCAGCAGTGATGCTGACCCCAGTAGGGCCACAGGGACCACGCTGGAGCCCAGGTGGCCCCATGATTTCCTTCTGTGTAGGGCTTATCACCCCATCCTCCCCTCAGTACCCCAGCCGGGAGCTGACAGCCCCTCCTTTCGCTCCCGTATCCTCACATCTCCTCTTGTTTTCATTCCCAGTACACAAGCGCGCTGATGGTCGTGAGTGGGGAGAGCAGACCTTCAATTCTTCAAACTTTTTACAAGAAAAGAGTGCACTTTGCCTAATATGGGCTGCTCCCTGGGCTCTTTGCTTACATCTATAATTTTAAACAGAAGGAGTGGGTTCTGCTGGTGGCTTTTATCCCCTCCTTGTTCCCGTTTGTTTTACTGTAAGGAAAATGTGGCCACATAATCTTACTTCTTTGTGCAAAGGGTTTGCATTCAGGCAAGAGATGAGAAGTAACAATTTAAGTTTGATAGCACATTTTCATAGACCTGATAACCAAATGGTAGGTGTACACTGAAAAAGCCAGATTCTGCCTTCAGCTCCTGAGCCAGATTGAAGTAGTTGGACTAACCAAACTACAGATCTAATTCAAACCTCTAGCTTTGTTTACACCAACTATTTTTTTTATATTCTGAACGCTCTTAACATAAATTGTTGCTCTTTTTTTTGAGGGGGGAGGGGGTAATATTTGTCTTTTATGTTTACATCCTAATGCAGCTGGGAGTTTATTGACAGTATCTCTTATCAGAACTTCTTGCATTGTGCCAAACATCTACTGAAGCATTTTGTAGAGACAGAAAAAAGTAATTTCATCATGCAGGGACTTGTCCTGTAGCTTAACTTTTTATTAGAGGTCATGAAATCAAGATATCAAGCAACAAAGTAGTTAATGGCTAGAGCAGACTAAGAAAATCCTCTCCTTATCTTTTCTTGCCCTTTTCCCACTGAGACATTTTTTTGACAAAATGAAGTTTTAGCTGCAGTGAAGCATTTTGGCTTTCCTCAAGAAAGCGTAGTTTCTTTTATGGAATACAGAAACACTCTTTTATAGTAAAATCTGCAGTTTCTTATAGCAGAAATGTCTCAGCAGAAATGTTTCAACTAAATTGACTAATAGCAGTGTTCCTCTGTTCCTATCTGTTACTAGAATATTTTCCAGACAGAACTTGAAATGAAGTAGACAGCTATTAATATAGCTCCTTTCAGCTTCTGAATTCTTATGTTCACATGATTCCCTCTGAATTTTCTTTGTTCTTGCAATAAACCTTCCTTCCTTCCCTGCTCAGTACATGCACTTAATTTACCTTCAATGTTCATTTTGCACTGAAGTTGTCAAATGTGAACAGTATGAGCATCAAATGCTTTTCAGCATCTCACCCCTCTGCTCTCTTGGTTTGTCAAGGTACCCAGGTTGTCATTATAAATACAAATAGGACCTGCTGTTATGACGAACAGCAGCAGCTAAAGGAGCATCAGGCAGTGCAAGGGAGGGGAAGCCACCCCTGTGTTGTCTCTTTTGGAGCCTTTGGAGGCCTCAAGGTGATGCCCACATGGATGAGCATGGTGATCCAGGCATCAGCTTGGTCCAGGGTGGTGTGACAACCTGCCTCCCTGAGCTCATTAGCTCTGGCCATGCTGAGTTTCAGCCAAAAAATCCCTTCCCACTCCTCCTTCCCAGCAACTTGCTCCATCCCCTTGGCCATGCTTCTGGAAGGGTACTGGGATCTGGTGAAGACAATGTCAGAGATCAGAGTTGGTTGTGGGGAAAATATGGGGTTTTTTTCTCCTTCCCTGTGTTATTTTCCAGCTGGATCAGTTTCCTAAGCTGGCTTACAGGCACACCACACGGGCAGGTATGTGTCAGGAGGGATTTTCCCCAGTGCTGGCGCAGGATGAGGTGTGGAGAGATGCAGGAATGTCAAGAACCAGCCATGCTGTTGAACAAGACCCCTCATCCCTACATCTTGGCCCAGGTGGTTGGAGCAGCTTCTGGTGAAATGGAACCCAAATGCCTCCAACAGGCTCTTGATTAAGCCATTATGTTTGTGACTAATTTCTTAAATATCTACTTTCCTTCTTATGTTCTCTCAAGAGCCTCCCACCCCGCAGTTGACTCACACGTGAGCAGGTGCTGCTGGCAGGGCCAGCATGTGCTGGTGTCTCCATCCCTGCCCCCATACCAAGCCCCAGCACTGCTCCTCTGGTATCCCCCAGCCCCAGCACTGGGGATTGATTCTGCCCACACCTGTTCTGCTGCTGGTGGGGTCAAGAAAATTACACCGTGATGTAGCTCACAGCACCCAAAGACCCATCTAGGTGGGAAAAAACTTCCATTTGCCTGTTTGCTTTCCCTCTCAATGAGGAAGAAAAGGGTTTGCAGTGCACAAGGTGGGTTCTGGCGTAAGAAATCAAAGCATTTTCCATCCAGAAACTGCCTCATCATTTCTGTGATGTGTCCACATTTCAGAAATCAGTTTTCAGTGCTAAGTACTGCACAGACCAGGCAATGGCATCATGGCTGGGTGATCAGGGCAGGCCTGTGAACAAGCTGGTCAGCTGCACAGTGGGAATGAGAACTGTGTTTAACTGCAGCTGTTACACCACTGACAAATGAACCTGCTCTCCTCCTGAGTCAGTCTTTCTTAAGGGAATGACAGGAGAGGCCAAACTCGCACAATGCTGTAACGAAATAATCACCGGAGCACTTGTTCAAAAATTGCAGCTCAAGCATTGTCTGAGAGTAAAGTAATCCAGCAGCCTCAGCCCTGTGGACAGAGCTCACCATGCCCCTAGTCAAGGCATGGACACCAGAGCTGGACCTCACTTTGCATTTATGGGAAGGTCAGGCAGGAAGGAAGGCAAGGTAAGGAGTTGCATTTCTTTGAGTCAGGCATAGGTGAGAGGATTTTCACTACTTGGCTGCTAGTGGATGTCTCCTCTCTCTTCTGGCAAAACCCTGCTGTGATTCGAGGCACGATTTGGGGAGCTGTGGGCTGTGCTGGAGGAGAGAAGGCACCTATGTGTCGAACACCCTTTTTCCATTGAGGTTCCCTTGGTGGCCCATAGGTCACATCCTGGTGCAGCAGCTCCGTCCATCTGAAGAAGGCAGAGGATTGTGCAAACAGTGAACACTGCCAAAACAGCTTCAGAATCACTCTGTGTGGATCTGGGTTAGGTTCACAGGGACCAAAATGTCATAACCCACTTATTTTGGGAGCTATAGATCCCCCTTTGCTCCTGCAAGGCATTTGCCAGTGATGCTCTGCTCTCTGCTCTGCTAAATGCCCTGCAGGGTGTCAGGGAGGGCCAAGAAAACCAGCCAGCCAGGCAACAACAAGAAATGTCACCACACACAGCTCTGCAGTGAGGAGAGAAAGGGCAGCAAACACCTGTCTCCAAAAACATCACAAAACATTATTAAGCTGTGGTAGCAAGAAAAATATCACTGGGAATGATGTTCCTATGCAGAGCTGGAGCAGGGCTGATGTCTGCGCCGGGACTGTCCTGAGCCAGCTGGTGGATCTATACAATTGCCAGACCCCTTCCTTCCTCGTCCTTAGCTTGTGAGAGCAGATGCAGCACCACTGAGCTCATTCTTGCTTTTTCTTCCATATTAGGTAGACCCCTAAGTGTCGTGCCCTTCGCAGAGCTCACATCATCTCCCGACAGCAGCAGATGGCACTCAATGGCTTGTGTGATGTCCGCAACTCCTTACGCCTGTTTCACCCTTCTGCAGGCTCCAATTCCCTCCTGCAGCATCGTGCCCCATCACATCATCTCTTGGCGGTGCTACCACTGCAGCACGCCCTTTCTCCTATTTCAAGATATCCAGGCGCCACCAGTGTCTGTGAGCTCCTAATCAGCAGGTTCCATTCACATCAAACTTCTGGTACTGCGCAGACAGCACCACGTTCCCAAAGAGGTGGCAAAGATGTCTCTGCCTTTGCCAGTGGCTCCTGAGGCTTGTATGAAACCTGGGGCCTTGTCTGAAACCTGGGGCCTTGTCTGAAACCTGGGGCCTTGTGTCAAACTTGAGGCCTTGTGTCAGACTTGAGGCCTGGTAGCCCCCTCACAAGCACAGGCGTCAGCACCAAGGGAACCGATCCCATCTCATCACAGAGGATATCAAGGAGCAAAGCATCCCTGGGTCACATTATATAGTTTTATATTTGACAAGGGTTCATGGGGGCTTCGTCCTGTTTTGAAAGGAAAGCCCTGGGTGCCCAGTCTGGAGTGGTGGGTCTGCATTTTGTGGGTGTCAGAGCTGCGGTTGCTCAGGGCCATAGTGAGGGGCTGAGCTGGGGTGGGACAAAGGGCAGGGCCTTATGCCATAGCCATCACAAGGGACATCAAAATGAGAGGCAGCCATTAACAGCAGCAGCAGGACACGCTGCCCCAGGCCTGCCTGGGCAAACATCAAGTGCACACACAGGCCGGAGGAGAGCTGGTGCACAAACTCAGAGCATCGGAGAGAGTGCTTCCCCTCTTGCACCCAGTGCTCCATCCTTTGCAGGAGAGCTTTAGGAACAGCACAGGATGGCTGCTGCTGCTGCTGCTGTGGCTGTGGCTGTGGCAGCGGCTGAGCATTGGTGCCTGCCAGCTGCCTGGCTCCCTCCCCTTCCTGCCCCTACATCCCTGAGGCTCCAATCCTCACTTCCCCTCCTCCTATGTCCCTCAGAGCCTCCCTCATCCCTTGTATCTCTTGTCCTGTAGGCCATGGTGGCCATCATCTTCCTGCTCTGGCTCATGCACAGCCTTATCCAGTACCCATAGGTGGTCAGGGATGGGCTGGAGAAGGAGACATGTCTGTGCATGGAAGTGTGTGGTGCCAAATGCCAGGAACGGCAGAGGATTCAGCTGCTGCGAGAGCTGGAGCAGGCGACCCGGTGGCAGAGTGACTCCTGGGGGGACACGCTCTGGGCTGCCTTGCAGCAATGGCCACTCGGGTCCTGCTCTTGGTTCTGTGCTTTGTCCTCCAGAAAAGGAGCCATGAGCCAGAGAGCAGTGGCCAGGAAAAGTACTCTGGCAGCAATGTGGATGGGACCACAAACATAAAGGATACAATGCTGTGGCAAAGTCCTGGAGACGAGTCCTGACACACAGAGCTGAGCTTGCAGGGGCTCACACCTGAAGAGGGACTCAGTAGAAATTAGGAGTAGTTCATGTTTAAGTAGTGAATATGCAGATAGTGCACTTATCCCCCACCAATTGAGACGTAGTTATTATGTAGTTAGTGGAGATATCCTCAGTAGGGAGAGAGTGCATTTATCCCCGCTTTGCTGTTTTCTCAACAAAACATAGTGTTCCAGAACCTGGATTATGCAAATTCTTATTGCAGTCCACCAGCCCTATAGTGCTGAATTGGTTCTAATCTGAAATTCAGCCTATTTGCACCCTGCCCATTTTATCTCACATGATGAGCTGCAGCTCGTAGGGGTTTAATTTCTGCTGAATTTCTCTACCTTTATTGCATCAGTCACCCTATAGCCTTGCCAGGGGTCTGGTGCCACCTAAGTGGTCATGCTGGATACAGAGATCAGGCTGCTGTGTCAGCAGTTGGATTTGCTGCTGCACCTTTCCTCCAGATGCAGAAGCAGACTATTAATTCAGAGCAGATTTAGCTGAGGAGATTGTGGAAGATAACTTCAGTGTGGACAATGTGCAAGGAGAAATAACTTGAAATTTTTTCAGGTATTTTATACTTTCATTTCCCATCACAGAGCAGCCTTTGCAGCCAAGGGGAGAAGGTGTGCAGTTAGCTGATAAAAATAAACGGCGTTCTCAGCAGCATTCCTGGATTTAATATTTGCAGATCTGATATTCACTTGTGCTGCTCCGGCAAGCGTTAGTACGCTCAAATACTAAATATTTACATAGTGTGTGTCACGTGTGGATGGGGAGGAGGGAAAGTATCATCACTCCCTCTTACAGGGCAGCTAAGTGACTTTTCCATGATTAATCTGGTCCCTAACAGGACCTGAAATCCATCAGAGCTCTTGGGGCACAGGGTTGGTCCCTTTCCCTGGGACATTGGGAGCCATGCTTTTGGGAAATGGTGTCTCTTGCCATGGGTAAAGGAGCAATAGGGAATTTGGCACAGGCAATTGGATAAAGCTTTGGGTGCCCCATCAAAAAATCAGGCCCCTGTGTGCACTGTGATAGCATCAGTGAGATCAGGAGGCTGTACCTCACGCACGGCTTAATTTCACTCAGGAGACTATGCCAGAGACATTAAAGAAGCAGCTTCCCCCTAATTCCAAAAATCACCCAAACTTCTGAGAAAACTCATCTCTTCCAGCCTGCACAGCAAACAAATTGTTGCTCTTTCTGTTGACAACAAGCCATAAATTATCCCGTTATAAAAGGGAACAGCAGCCAGAGGGGCTGCACTCCAACCAGCTAGCAGGCATTTTGTTTTAGCAAAGAAGGGCAAAACCCTTGTGTTTAAAGGAGATGCCTCCCAGTTTACCCAAGGTGCCCAGCAGCCTGCTGGCTTCTATAGGTTCCTACGGTAAAGGTCACATAGATGGCTTGGGAATAATGCATTCCCCTTGCTCATGTCAGGCGGATGGAGCTGAAAGTCTCTCAGGACTGGTTGTCTCCTGCATGTTTATTTTATTCAGTGGTATCATGTCAGCGTGTCTGCCTAAATATAGCTTCTGTGAAGAGCATTTCTAAGTTTCCTGTTACAGTTTCACTCGCAGTTACCTTACAGTAAATGGAGGAAAATCAATGTAATCTCAATTACACACCGCCTCTAAATGTGCCTTGCTGGAAATTCTGCCCGGATTGATTCTCCTCTCATGGAAACTGCCTGTCCTCTCTTCCTTTCTCCCTCTCTATCTCTCCTTTTTGCTGTAATAAGCCACAATTTTATAATTTAAAACACCCTCACTCTCCTTTCTCTGATGTGCTTTGCAGATAAGGCTTTCACAGGAACCGACAATGCAGAAACCATGGAGTCCCTGGACAGAGTTGCAACTGTGAAGTTGGGATTAATTGACTCTGTGGCATTAGGACATGACAATTTCAGCAGCTTTGACAGAGTAAACTGAGCAGAAGGGTCAAATTCAAGGTAATCTCTGAACAGCAAACATAAGCATAGAGATCCCTTCTTTTGTCTTCTGCAGACAAGACAATCCTACAAGTAGCAAGAAAATGATTGATTTAAAAATTTATTCCCTTTGCTGTGGTGTTTAAATACAGCTCATTCACCCATCCCTGCTGCCTTCCAGTAACATGTATCCACAGATACACTGAAAATCTACTATTATCAAATCCCTGCCGTGTCAGTGTCAGCCGGTCACCAGTAAACAATCACAGCTATAAAATGATCCAACAGATGTTATGCTAGAGATGAGTAGTCCAAAATAGAAAGTCTAAAAATACATCTCCAGGGCCAAATCGCACCCTCTTTTTTATGCTGCCATTTTTGGCCCACAATTGGCACTTTGATTCCAAATGGAGGTAGTCCCACAGCCACCAGCACACTCTGGGATGGGACAGGATGGGGGAGATGTTGTCATGTGGAGCCCTGACTGCAGTGACCACCCACAGACAAGTCATTATCCTAAAGAAGTTTATTGGAGATGATTTTTTATTATTACTATTATTCTTATTATTATTGTTGTTGTTGTTGTTGTTATTATTATTGTTATTGTTGTTGTTGTTGTTGTTGTTATTTACCCCTCAAATATCCCTGTAATCCAACACCAGGGGCTTTGCTGAAGCAAACGGGCTCTCAGAAATGATACACACTGATTCATATTTTAAAAACTCAAACCTGAGGTAGGATTTAATACCCAAAACGGTTGTATTGGTATGTGCAAAAAGCAAAGCACCAAAGCCTCAGCTGCTGCAGGAAAGTGGAGTGGGGTTGTGGCAGTGAGAGATCAAGTCACAATAGGCGATGACACCACTGTGTTGCCCAACTCAAGATGGGGCTGGGGCTGGGGCTGGGTGTCCTGCACTCCCATCATGTGTCCCCAGTTCCTCAGTCCAGCAGGGATGTTTCATCAGGAGATTTTGGTTTTATCTTGCTTTCACATCCCCAGACTGAGCCAAAAGGAGAGCACAGATCCCTCAGGGGCTGAGCAGCTGCTCTGCATTACAATGTCTATTAAAGCCTGGAGATAAATGCAGGGTTATTCGCTGCTCTCTTGAAAGGGCAGACCAAAGAGATGTGTCAGCAGCATCCTCTCTGCAGAGAAGGGTGTTGTGGCCAGGAAGACCCCAAAGAGGGACCCCACAGACCTGTCGCCATCAGGTCTTAGAGAGCTTGTTCCTACAAGCAAGGAGCAGATGACACCAGTCATCTTGGCCTAATCTGGATACTATCTCAGGCTCTGATCCTATCAGACCTTGTGAGCCAAACAAGACAAGGCCACAGCAGCAGCTGGCTGGGAGATTTCCAGGAAAAAGAAGTAAGCAAGCAGTGTTTTCAAATGTGACCCTCTTCTCAGTTCAGGGCCTCTGCAAGGAGACTGGTACTTAAGGCAGGATAGGACATTAAAGCCTCAAATGCGAGGTCAGTTCAAAGGCCCCACTCCCAGCCCAGCCCTGTGACATGGCCTGGGCAGGAGACTGCATTTCCCAGCTCTAATTTTGACAGAGTTTCTTTGGCTCTTTAAACATGGTGTGTTTAGCTTGGGTCACCATGAATGGAGGAGGATGGGCACAACATAATCCCTGAGCAAAAAGGGAACTTGCCCAGCCAGAAAGGCAGTGGGGGTTCAGAGAAAGGTTGAAAAGTAGAGAAGCTCCTGGGAGAGTGTAATATGTTCTACTCTCAGCCCTGAAGGCAAGTGACTAGCTGCTTATATAAGAAACAGCCACAGCTGGAGAAGCCCTGGCAGCTTCCATCAGTACCAGCCTCTGGGGCAGGAGGGATGATCCAAAGGATACAGAGAGCTAGCACAGGGGGTATCCCAGTGCCCAGGGATGGGTCTGACTGCCCCTCCACTCTGCTTGGCAGGACTGGCATTCAATGGGCCTGACCCACCAGGCACACTTTTTACACCTGTGTGGCACAACCATCAGCCATGCATCCATGGGGCAGCTACCCTGTGCTAGCTTCTCCTGAGAATGCAAATAGGATAGGCTGAAAGGAGCTCTTCATGCTCATCCTTGCAGACCAGGAGTCTGTCTGCTGCTTCTCTTAGCTGCTCTGGGATGGTCAGAGACGAACCCTTCTCGAACTGCTGAGTCAACTGCCCTGCAAATTGCTGGACCAGCTGAGGGTGAACTGCTGGGCCACGTGTCACACCTGTTTGCCCATTAGTCCATGTCTTGCCCATTTGCCCGTTAGCCATTTGCCCATTTTTTGTCCGATTTTTGTCCATTTTTGCCCGTTTGCTCGTTCATTGCTCCCTGGGGCCGTTTGAACCTTCCTCGGGTGCTCCTGGCACCGCCTCCTCCTCACCTGGTTCACTGCACGACCTGTGGGGGCCGGGGCTGTCCCAGGGCTGGGGAACCTCCAGTACAGCTCAGTCTAACCCTCACCTCCACACTTACCTCAGCCACTGACTGAGATTGTCACTGTTGTTCGTCCCTCTCTGCAGTGGTGCAAAGACAACTCCCACATCCCCAACGGGGAGGAGATGAAGGCCAGAGGTTTAGCAGCTGCCTGCAGGCATTGCCCCAGAAAGGGCTGATTTCTCATTTCACAGCTTGAACAGACAATTTGATGTGATCACAGCATTCCCCCCTTCCCCACTGCCCTTCCCTGGTGATGAACATGCTTGTGCCAGCTCAGATTCAGTGGGACACCACCATGGGACACCACCTCCCTATGACACTTACAGGAGCTACCAAAGATGTGGAGACGGCTTCGTAATGGAAACCAAATGAGATGTCTTCTAAAACATGTTTTCTAGAAGGCTCCTGGCTCAGTTCCAGGACAGGCAATGGCCCTTTGGGTCTGCCTGGCACAAGCTTTACATGACCTCTCCTTGCCCAAAGGACAGTGGATAGTAGTGGGCTTTGGCTGCCTGCAATCTCATCCAGCTGGGCACTAACATTAGCTAGGATGCTCACAACTCTTGGTGAAAGAAAATAATAAAACCAGAGCAAGTGTTAAGGGATGCCCAGCCTGTGTTTATTTTCTCCTGACGTGCTCACACGTCTCCGGTTTTTCACAGATTAATTCTTACTCCCTGTGTTGTGGCTTTTTTCAATTTCACAGAGACTTGAAGCTGAACTCATTTACACTAGAAAGAATGTTTCTTGCTTCAGCTTCCCGACATGGGTTAAAATCAATAACATTAAAGTTTATTTTAAACACTTTAGTTTAGTAAAGCAATTTTCTCAGCATTCCAGCCTGCTGTCAGTTTTTTCACTGCTATTTGCAATGCATTAGGTGTAGTAAAGGAGTGTTTCACAATCCCATCTGCTTTCAAAGACCTTTCTAACAAGCACTGCAATGAGGACATAATTCATGTGATGACCTTGGTCAAAAACAAACACAGGCCCCAAGGTGCAGCATGTGCAAAGGGGTTGATACACTCACAGGTTTTGTTATAAAAGAGGTTTTATGTGTCACTGTCTTGCCAAAGACACTGGCTGGCCTTGTGTACACCCAGCAGCATCACTGCTGATGGGCAGGGAGCTATTCCTTTGGCTCATTTGGAAGTCCTAAAATACATTTTATGGTTTTAAATAGACCCCATAGCCCGGGAAATGCCCATGAGCTGATGTTTGCAAATACATGATGCCAGTACCTCATCAGCAGAATAAACCTATGTGCCATATTGTTCAACAGCAGAACTTAAAAGGGATGATCAGGCATTTTTGTGAGTGAGAAGGGCTTGGAGGAGGCAAGGTGGGTGAATAAATTTGCCACAGATGACACAGCTCTGCAGGTAGGTCCCCTAAGGAGAGGGTAGTTGTGTTTTCTGTGCTGCAGACCTGTCCAACTGCCATGAACCAGGCTTTAAGCAGCTGATCTGGAGCAGCTGCAGACTCAGCTGCTGTCATGGGGCATTGAGCCATACATGGACCAGGCTTTGACATTTCCCCCCACTTCTGAAAATCAGGTCACCTCTCAGGTGCTGGCAGTGGCACTAAAAGTCTAATTTTAGGCTCCTGGCTGCAGCAAGCATGCCTGTAAATGCTCAGTTTCTCTGCCAAGCTTCTGTAGGCTGGACTGGAAATTTGCATCAGGGAGGCTTTACTGTCTGCACTCTGAATGGAAATAAGAAATAAAACTCAGGAGGATCATCTGGACGGAGTTACCACAGAGAGGGCAACACAAGCAATAGAAAAGAATTAGTTATTTTGTTTTTCAGCACAGTTTTAGGGCCCAGCTTGTGACTTTTCCCATCTTTCCACCCACCCCATATGAGCTGCTGGCAGCTGCTGGCTGCCACCTCACTGACTGTCCCTTGGAGCCCCTGGAATGGTCCATGCTCAGCACCAGTTACATGTAGAAACAAAACTGGACCTGAAGGTAGTTGTGAGCATCCTGAGATGCTGTTGGCTCCATTGTCCCATCTCACATCTGCTGCACAAGGGAAGGGAGATGGGGACTGCAGAAAACTTGGCACTTTGTGGGAAGCAGGTGGAGCAGGAAAGGATGGTGGGGGCTTGGAGGAAGGAGGGGACTGCCACCCCGTATGGTTCCACACACATAACTGGTACTCTGGGATGATCCCTGGGTTATCTGGGGATGCAGATTAGCTGAGGACTTGTTTGAAAGGACAGTTCTTTTACAGTGGTGTGAGTTATCTGAGATGCAGGCTATGTGCATGAAAACACAATACTTAGAGCTCCTCAATTCAAAGCATTGTGATGTAATAGTGAGATACATATTACAGGGCCTTAAATCATGTCTACAGCACTGATTACCAATTCACATAGTCCTGTCTCAGCATGCACCAGGATCAGAGTCAGACCTGGAAAAGATTCCTCGGGGATGGACTATTCAAGTGCTCCAAATTCCTGCTCAGCCTCTGGGAGAGGATATTGATTCAGTGCTACCTTTTTTTTCCCCAGCCCTTCATCTTGGAGAAAGCCTGTGCCACTTGCAGAAAAAATCCTGCAGATATTAGGGGCACACCAGTTACATCCAGCCCCTGCCACTCTCCTAACACAGGCCAGCTGGCAGAGAGTCAAATCCTGGCCCTACAAAAACTTGTGGATTTCCTGGCATAGGCCAGGGTTTCACCGGGTACATTCCTGCTCAACTTCATACCTTTTATCCTTGTTCATTAGAACTTAAAATCCAACTGAACAGACCACCCAGGCACTGGTCAGAGAAATTAATTTTCCAGTGTCTGGAGGAACAAGGACGTTTGCCATGTCCCTTTGTCCTGGCTCTCTTGTGCCCATTTACCAGACAGAATCTGCTGTATTGTTAACTACAGCACTAACTGCCCTCCAGCTGCTTATTCCACATTTTACAGGATCTGCATTTGCTCTCACTCAGGGTCTAGTGTCTTCCCAAGGATTCTGGAGGATGAACCTGCAACTCAGCTATCTGGTGTGAATGGGTGGGCTTGTTTTCAGGGGATTTTTTAAAATATTGTCTTTATTTTTAAATGGCAATATCAAGCTTTTGCCATAAGTTCTGGTCCAATGTATCATATCCAAGGGTGAAGCCTCTGAGGCAACCACTCTGACAGAGGATCCAGAGACAGCAGGTCAGGAAGGTGCTATAGGTACATGGAGAGAAGCTAAACATCCATCCTCACCCCTCCTGTGTGTAAGCCAATACAGACCCTGCACTGGGATTGGTTTCAGCAGCTGTGTTTTCCAGGCCATATTTCCAAAGGAGAGAAAAGCACTCAAATCTGTGACTTAAGGGCAAAAACTCTTCACCTCCTCAAGCCCCTCTGAAAAAACTCTAAACGTGTGAGGCCCAATGCTGGTAATGATGCACTTTTTAAATGAGCCTTACTTAAAGAAGTCCCAGTTGGTGTTCTGAAGATGGCTTCAGATAGGGGAGCTAATTACTTTGCAATCCCCAGCTGTGAATATCAAACGCTGGAAAAAGCTGCTTGTTTCACCCAACTCTGCAACTCTACAGAGGAAATAATGGCCATGCACTGCTGGGGTAGCCTCAAGCCAGGGCTGCTGATAAGCAGCAGCAGCAGCAGTAGGCAGGCAGACAACATCTTGAGGAGCCTCAGGGCAGGACTTTGCTGGGAGCAGGCACTGACAGATGCTGGAGAGTCTTCCTGACCTGGAAAAAGGTAATGCAGGGAGCTCAGAGACAGGTATGGCTCTGGAGGGAGGGAAGAGGGGTTTCTCTTCACATTTCCATCCCCATGTCCTTCTTCTCATAGGGTCTGTGGTCAGAAGGCCTGGAAACACTGCGAGTGCTCATTTTACTCAATAGCAGATCTGGATTTTGGTGTTGACACTTCTTAGTAAGCTGTTGCACCCGGAGCTGTGCCAAAACAATCAAGGCAAAGAAAAGTCATTCTATCTTTCTGTGTAGGGTAAGTCAACAGAGACACTTCTCTGGAAACAAGAGAGCTGTATTTATTTGCATCCAACCTGGTTTGGCCCTGATTTGGCAAATAAAACCATGTAATTTCCATCAGCGAGCAGCTGAAAATTCCCCTCTGCTTTCAGAGACCTTTTGAAGTGGGGATGCCTCATATTTCCTAGAAAATTGATGAAACCTGAAAGGATTAAACCACAGTTCTCTGTCATTACAGAGTAGGACACCTGGACTTCTTCAGGAGGTGGCAGAAAAAGATTATGAATATTTTGAGTTGCTCAGAAATGTGACCGTGGTTGGTAAGGTCACACACTTTTTGCTGCAGTCAAAGATGTGGGGACAAGGCTGCACCTGACTGAGGCTGCTCAGGCTGATGCCACTGAACCCATGGCCATGTCTGTGCTGGGTGGGGAGATTCACCAGCCCCATGGTTGCCCCAGTCTGGGCACCTCCATCCTGCAGGAGCCACCCTAGATATTCTTCACTGTGAGAGTGGTGAGGCATTGGCACAGGTTGCCAAGAAAATCTGTGGATGCCACATCCCTGGAAGTGCTCAAGGCCAGGTTGGACAGGGCTGGGAGCAATGTGATCTAGTGGAAGGTGTCCCTGTCCATAGCAGGGAGGCTGGAACTGGTTGATCGTGAAGGTCCCTTCCAACACAAACCATTCTAGGATTCTATGACAATATGGGGATGGAGGAAAGGTTTTTGTGCTGGATACTTATGGAGTTATGATCCTTTCTGGGGCCCTCAGAGGTGGGGGGTGCTCTGTTTGTGCTGTGGCACAAGTCCATCTCCTTCTGGGCACTGCAGAGTGATGATGACAAAGCTGTGTGCCTCTGAGAACTTTCCTCCCATCCCTGCTTGAGCAGACCTGACCCCTTGGGATCCTGTGTTATCTTCTGTAATGGTTTTCATCAGTGCTGAAAAGCAGCTTTTCAATTAATTCAGTGCAAAAACCTCCCCTTAGGTGAGTACCAACACACAACTCACTGGGGAAAACGCCTTCCTGAGAAAGAACCTTGGTTTAGCTGTGTGGCAGAAAAGCTCCCACTGATGGCTGTGAGCAAAATTAAGAGCTTTTGGCTCATGCATCTATAATTAGACTGAGCAGAAGGCAAAATATTCCGTTATGACAACTTCAGAGTTCAAATAAATAGGTCTGGGCAGATGTTGATTTGCAGGATAAACAAATTAATTCAATTCAATTTAGCCCCCTCTACTGTTACAGTCCTTTGTTCCTCGATTTGAAGTGTCAAATACAGGGCTCATGCTGTATGCATGACAAAAAACACATGCCAGGACAGGCACATAGATCTGCAAATAGAAAATATATCCAGTATCCTTGAGATCTGCTGTATTTCCATATCATCCCTTAACCTTCAGGACCTTGGCTGTTACCCAGGGCTGGTGTTCCACAAACACACACTTGATTTACAAAGCCTTCGCAGCTTGCCAGTGGAAGGATTGCCTTTGATGCAGGGATCTCTAAGATTACAGGGCTGCATTAGGGTGGAGACTGAGCCTCCCAGTCTCCAAATTTTCTGGTGAAAACGATGTCCCTTGTAAAAGGCTGTTTGGAGGCTTGATGATGGGAGAGAGTCGAATACAAGACAGCTTTCCTTGAGGCTCTGGAAAAGCCCAAGTCCAAGGGTGTCAATGCAAATCGCTTGAGAATAAGCTTGATTGGAGACAAACAAGCACACAACCAAACGAGGGATCCCTCCTGGAGTCAAACGCTCTTTCTGAAAAGCTGAGCTGGGGTTTAAAGGGCTTTACTTCCTTCAGAGGTCTTGGAGAGGTCTGTGGCTTCTCTGACTTCCAAGTTTAGACTGAGACATAATTCAGCCCTTTTAATAACTGAAAGGCATTGAGTCTTCTTAGTCCAAAGGAGCAGATAAGCAGCTTTCTGAGTACTCAAACTCAGGCTGGTTTTATAGCTTTTATAGCATTAGTGCAATACTCTTTCTGTGCTTAATAATGTGGTTTGTATCCTAACAGGGATATCAGTGTACACACAGGCTTAGAACAATTATCTAATATTTTTATGGCTTGGCATTCACTTTTCAGAAATTTAAGAAGAATTTATTGGATCTAGAGTACCCATGACCTGTACACAAATGGCTGTTGGGAGGGCTGAGCATTGCCTCAGTTAATGACCTGGGATACTGTTGAGCTGCTCTGTATGGGATGTTGCTGAATGGGATCTGACATCTCAATGCTGCACAAAGGGGCAGGCACCCTTCCTTTACCTCAGAATGACCCAGCTGGCCCAAAACTGGTTAAAGGGAAGGAGACAGCTCCTAACCTGCACAGATGGCTCCCGTTAACTCCCCTGTCTCACCCCTAAGGCTCAGTCTGGAGTTTCATGGCAGTGTGTGCTGTTTGCTGGCAAAACAAGAGGGGCTGTGAAATGACCCAAGCTGCCTTTGACTTCTGTCCTGCAGACAAGAGCTTTGCTTTTGTTTTGAACTACAAGTAGGATGGGTATTTGCAGCTGGAGCATGGCTGTAGCAGTTGGGCGTGTCACAAGGTGTCAGACTATGGCCCCAACAGCCTCATGGGCTTTCCCTAGGCTCTGAAGGCTTCCTCATGCCATGGAAGTCTTGGTTGGAGATGGGTCCTGAGCCCCCTGAAACATTTACAGTGGTCCTGCCTAGCTCCAGACTTCCCTGCTCCCAGGGGCTCCGCAGTGTCTACTTTTCTTGAAGAGACAACCCAAACTCTTATTCCACATAAAAGATCTAAATATAGTGCCTGAGGAAAAACAAGTTCCTCTTTTTCATATCAAGTGTAAATGCTCTGTGTTAATTCTGCAGTGCTCTATGCACGTTCTAGATGTGCTTTATGAAGCCAGTGAGGCAAAACCAGCCCTGGGAGCACCAGCTGTGTAATGCCAAACTACCACTCTCAGCTCTGACCCTCTCCCCTTCCTTACAGGACCTTACAGAATAATGTATTTTGTAAGCAAACAACTTCACTCCATAAAAATGAGGCATTGTGTTAAATGTTAGCCTAGCTGCATTTCATGTTTCTCCTTGCCAGGCAGCCCAGGGTGGGTGCTCAGGTGACAGAAGAAACACTGGGAGAAATTCATCACCCTGCGAGTGGCAGAGCTCATGGTCCAGCTCTGTGGGATGTTCATGCTGCAACTCCATGGGATTTTCCTCTCCAGTAGCACCGTTAAACTCATCCTGGGGCAACTGTCCCATCCAAGACATGGAGATACCACAGTGAGCAGTAGCCAGAGCCCCTGCACTTGCAGGCAGGTTGCATAAGCCTTATTTCTCTGGAAAAGCAGCTAAAAATAGCCAGGGGGGATGTGCCACGGGCTGCAGGCTCCCGCTGCCAGGTTTGTTTTATATTGCAGCAGCTCTGGGACTCAGTCCCAGGCCACGCACCGTGCCGGGAACCAGGGCTGGGGAGGGGGGCCAGGGCTGGGCTGCCACGAGCCAGCACCACAGCTGGGCTGGGGCCACAGGAAGTGCCCTGTGCTCTGCCCTCTGCCCACACTCCTCACTGGGAGCCTGCCCAGCTCCTGTGGGACCCCCATTCCCCAACCCACACCAAGAGCTGCTCGGAGGATCGTTAACGAGGAGGATGGAGGTGGTCTCAGTTTCTTTATCCCTTGTAAGAGGGTTTGCACTATAAGGTGATACCTTACTCCAGAGCAGCCTGGTCAAGTGGAAATCAACACTAGCTAAGTAAATGCTGATCATCCTGCTTAGAGACTTGAATTAAAAAGCTTTGCCAATCAGCCTTGATTGATAGAAAAAGGACAGGCATTAGGATCAGTCATGAGGCTTTAGAAGGCAAGACATTCACTTCAATCTTTTTGTTTCCCCATTTATGAACCAGGATCAGACCTGTATCATTAACATCAGAATATTTACACATTGCTTTTGCCAGTGAGTAAAAACAAATGAACATATTAGAGTCCACCTAGGAGCTAAATCCTGTGCTAGAGAGAGCTGTGGCTCTGCTGTGATCAATAAGCCCGTTAGCCTTCGCTCAGTGCCTTGGCTCCCAGAGAGCCCCTGCAATCAGATCTGATTATGGTGATGTATTGGTGTGATTTTGACTGTGCTCATCTGAGAGGCTGGGATCAGGTTGTGTGGAAGAGCAATAAAACAAAGAAAAAAATAGCAGTAAAAAAATTACCCCGAACAAATACATTAGAAGTAAAATAAAGCCATTTGGGAAAATGAAGCTGGCAGCATGACTGGGAAGATGCAGCAGGTGAGAACACTGGGTACAAAGCTGGCACCTGGCTTGGCCATGTCCTGCTCCAGCTCTGGGCAGCCCAAAAGCTGCTCAGCATGATGCTGCTACTGAAGGTGGGACAGTCTCCACCCTTACAAAATCAGATGGTTGGGGATGTAAAGGGTTGTGGCTGCTTTGGAGGCCAGCCTGAGGCTGTGCAATTTTCATACACACCCTGCACCAACTTGACCCTGGTCCTTTTTTCCCCTGGCAGCCTGCTGCAAACCCCTCTCCCTGCTCTTTACAGATACTGCATAAATATCAGACAAAGGTTGCTCACTCCAGCAAATGGGGTTTCCTGAAGCACTTCCATGACTAAGCACAAACCTTGAATGTGATCTTGGCTGCTTTGCACTAATGCTGGCCCTCCAACTACTCTGACCATGATAGGAAGAGACAGGACAGATCCTGATGCCAGTCCCAGAGACCAAGGAGATTTGTTGTGGATGTGGAAAGTCCCAGCTCTGTGGCTGCATTCAGGGCTCCCCTGTGCTGCTGACACCCTGCTAACCTGTCACAGTGGGAGCAGCCAGGCTGCAAACCCGCCCTGGGCTCCCACATGATTGATGGCAGGAGAGCAGAGGGGCTGGCAAGTGGATGAGCAGCTGATGGATTGCTGTAACTCAAGCCTCCGCATCCCTGCTGCAGCGCCAGCTCCGGGGTCAGCAGTGCTGTGGCACAAACCCAGCCAGGCCAGCGAGCTTCCACTGAGAGACTGCTGAAACTGGGAATCTGTGGAGCAGCAAAACCCAGCCTCTGCCTCTGGGGAGACCCCTGGGCAGTGCTGAAGTCTTCCCGAAGTCCCTCGCTTTTACAGTGACTAGAAAAGGAGTGCTGGAGAAAGTGTGGCATGGACTTGTGATAACTCTGGTTTTGTTTTCCTGATTTTATTGCAAAAGGAGGGCCTCCAAGGGCCAGGGTGGCAGCGGGGGGAGCCAGAAGGACCGAAGGAAGAAGGTTACAAAAGGAGCGTGTGGGTTATCGGTGCGAGCGCATTCCTGCGGGGCCGGGCGGGCCGGGCCGGGGCCCCTCGCACCAACCCCGCGGAGCTGTTTGCACAGCGCCCGCCGCTCGGCCCGAGAACATTTCTTAAATTGTTTCTAGCACTCTCAAGAGCGTGATTGTGCCTTGAACAGTTATTTTAGCGATTGCTGCACGAGCAAGTGTTACCACAACACCCCCTCCCCACAAAACAGGGCAGGGCTCCGGAGGGACCCACACGCCGGGCAGGAGATGAGGCACCTTTTATTGACCACCACCTCCCGGCCAGACACATTGGAAACCCGGTTAGTGACTCTGGTCCCAAAGCCTGTCCCCATCCCTAGGCCCATAGGAGCAGCTGGAGGGGACCAGGCTGGAGCACAGCCATTCTCATGGCCCCAGCCCCTGCCTGCAGCCCCTGGGGAGGCTTTGGAGGAGGTGGCTGAGCAGTGCCACAGACAGAGCACCCATCTGTGCCCACCATCACCTGCTGAGGACTTTGGAAAGGGCTGGGGATGGGTGGGGCCTGTGCTCTGCCAGACACCCCAAAGCACTGTGGCAAGGTTTATCAGACATGTTTCACCTAGGGCAGGTGAGATGTCCTTCTGGGCTTATTGTCAGGGAATTACCAAACTGATTTCTTTTTTTTTTCCCCAGCCCCGCTCCAAAAGTCCCAGGGACCAGGGTTAAAACCAGGCTGTATTCACAGTGTGGTGGACATGCACTCAGATGGCATCGTTTGGAGAGGTCAGTCTCTCCCACACGTGGCTTCAACCCCAGGGGCTTCCCACACACAGCAACATTTTGCTGTCATAAAAGGATCAAATCATGCTTTTCTTACTGTCTCATGCTCTACCCACCAACCCATATCCTGAGAACTGACACACAGGTGGGCACAGGAGGAGCCCAGGGATTTTTCTGTTCACGAGGCTGGGGCACGAGGGCCACTGTTAATGATGATGGTTGACAGACATTCCCACATTGCCGATTCCCAGCCCATTTTCCTCGTAACCAAGGGTCCAAAAGGGGTTTCTCTGAGCATCACTGCTTTTGAATGTTTTATTAGAGACTGAACACAGGATATTGAGCACTTCAGCAGCAGAGCAATACAGTGCCTGGTTGGCAGGGTTTAATATGTGTCTGATTGTATTTCCAATTACGAGAAATGCACTGAAGCCAGTCCTGAGGCAGGCCAGAGAGCTCCAAGCGCCACAAATCTGGGCCATTTAGCTGCTATGGATTCTTCCTCTCCTCCCTCATGATTCATCTCGAGAGCATTTAAGTTCCTGTAAAAACGCATTGGCAATTAAAATGTGAGAGTGGCTCTGAAGGATTAGACAAATTGAGAAGTACCTTTTGCAGCAGGGTGGGATTTGAGCATCCCTTTTTTTTGTTCGTACCAAGCAAAATCCTGTGTGACCCAGTGGGAATGAAAACTCCTGCTGAAAACCTACTTCAGAGTCCATGGCATCCTTCCTTAAAGTAAAGTCTGGACTGGGGCTGGGGTCTCAGAGCTCCACCTTAACGCTGTGCTGTGTGAGATGTAGCATCCCAAAGCAAAGCAAGCAAAACCCTTTTTGGAGAGGCTGAGCCCAAACAGGCTCGATTGCAAATCATTGGTACCTGACACCAGAGCCACTGAGCAGCATCCCTGGGGCTGCCAAAACAGGAACCTGCTGTATCACAAAATCTTTGTGTTGGAAGAGACCTTAAAGATCATGGGATTTCAACCCCCCTGCCAAGGGCAGGGACACCTCCCATCTGATCAGGTTGCTCTTGTCCCCTGTCCCTGCTCAGGCAGCAGCACTGTTACCTCCAGCCCTGTGCAACCACCAAGACAGAAGCTGCAAATCCATCTTGTGTGCACAGGCCTCGCTCTGATCCCCCTGAAGCCTCTACAAGCTTCAGACGGTGGCTCCCAACAGCTTCAAACAACCGCATTAATCTGTGACAGCCTCCCCTGCCAGAGCGCGGGGAGCGCAGCAGGGGCGGCCCAGACAGACTTTTATGGCCACAAAGGCCACGTCGCACCTGCTGACGGTTGTGAATAGACTTGCAGACAGCACCAGGTGTGCCATTGCAACAGATTGCACAACTGGGTGTGCCTTTCATCTATGTATAGAGCCCCGGCGAGGGGATGGAGCGCGCTCGGCAATTGTCCTAATTTAGCAAAAATCCTATTTGTCCAGCGGGTCGCCCTGCGCGGTCGGCGCGTGTATTTCAGGAGCAATTATCTCGCTTGCCCTTGGCCTGGCCCCGGCCCTGGCCCTGCGGGGAGTCGGGAACGCCGCTTTTATGGCCGCGGCGAGGGATGGAAATGAGGGCGGGGGGAAAGGCGGGCGGGCGCCGGGCGGGGAGCGCTTCCAGCGGCGCGGGAGCATCCCCGCGCTCAGGGAATCCCGCACCCCACCAACCCCGCGGGGCAACGCCGCTCGCTTATGTACAGCGACAGCCTTTTGGAGAAGGCATTTTAATGATATCACTGCTCGTGAGAGCTGGGAGTTAGCTCAGGGCTCGCAACCACTTTACAAATAGGGTCACGAAGAGCAGGAGCAGACGAGGTCCGTGGACTTGCAACGTGCTTGTGCCTTCCCCTGTGCCACCCAATAGTGAGCCCGACAGCGACACTGCATTGAAGATTTTATCATTCCAGGCTTCATTAGAAATCTGAGTCATAACTTCAGGTTCATTAGATTATTCCTACATCTCAAAGTCACATCGTAAAGATGGCAGAGATTCTAAGACTTGTGTTATAAATGTGAACCTCTCAATTGTACTCAATAAAAGACACTGATCTCATGGGGATGGTGGGATGAGATCAGATCAGAGTTCTGCAGGCTGGAGCCAGGATTCATTAGCAGCAAATGAGGACTGTGCCTTATGCTAGCTGTCCACCCTCCATGGATGTATGTGTGGTGGCACGTCCAAAGGATGCATCTAAAACACAGATGTGATTGCAAGATTCCATTAGAACTTTTTTCCTGCCTGGCTTGGCCGATGTATATTGGATTTGCTCTAATTATGATCTTTGAAATGAGCCCTGACGAGTGAAGTGACATCTGAATTGTTCCGGTTTTATTTTTATAAATATGAATCATCTAATGTTTGGGAAAAAAACCCTCAACAAGGTCAAGCCCTTTGTCCCATATTTTCAAACCTTTGTAATTGCTTATAAAGTCTCCCACCAAAATTAACATGGAAAAAGGTTGAAGACATGTTAATATTTAATATTGGAAATTCAAACATCATTCCTTTGTGCACAGCTTTCACTGTACTGCTATTCCTGTGGAAAAGTCCCAAATTGTGGAAGAGAATTTAATCCTGTGACTGTTTTGTGGGTTTGAGAACTGCACACTGGGGGGATGGTGAGGCAGAGCACAGGGATGGAGTCCAGCATCCCTTGGGGTGTAAAGGCTTCAGAGGCACTGCATTCCCCCAGGAGTTTGTAGGTGTGTGTCCAGCAGGACCCCTGGGGAGGAGCATCCTGGGAGGTGGGGACAGTGCTGCTTGTCTGACTGCCCAGGTCATGCAGAAGTGCTGAGGGACTGCCCAGCTCATTGCACTGCCCTCCATCACCATTACCCACGAGCATCAAGTGCCTAAAAACACTCTGAGGCCTGTGGGTTGTGTTGGTGAGGTCACCTTGGAGCAAGCAGAGTGCTGACGCCACCCTGCCACCCCTGTGGTGTCCCTCCCCACACCCCTCCAGGCCACCACGTGTCCCCCCCTTCCCACGCCGTGCCCTCCAGCTCTCACCCCAGCCCTGGGAAGCCTCTGCTGCTGCTCTGGTGGTGGTGGCTCCTTGGTGTCACCCTGTCACCCTGCACGGCCCTAGCAGACACCTCCTGCAAGCCCCCACCCTGACCAGCAGCAGGAGCTGGGGTCAGATTTTGGCAAGCCTGGCACTGCCCCTGAGGAGGTTTGCTGCATTAAGGGGCACAGTCACAATGCCTTGGAGGGGGCAAAATATTTTATTTTTCCCAATTATTGCATTATAGAGAGAAAAGACTTTTGACATGTATGCACACACATTTATTAGCTTGTCACTAACCAGAAAACAAGCTGCTGTGCAACCAGTAATTTTGATGGAATCAAATAGAAACTTTGGTAACTACAGCCTGAAATAAAAGGTATTATTTATTCTGTGGACTGTAGTAGTTCATAAAGGCCTCAGCAGCAATCAGGACACACTGTACTAGACAGAGCAGTGGAGACCCCACCTTAAAACACCTTCCAATGTAAATACATCAGACAGACAGAATTTATTTGCTTCTCACAATAACTCAGCCCTTGACTCACCATGGACCAGGCCCAGCTCAACGCAGCTGTGTCTGAACTTTCACAAAAAGTCTGACTCCACAGACAGAGGCTGCTCCTTCCTCAGTGGCTTTCCAAGGACCTTTCCTCCCTATCAGTAGGAGAAACAGCAAGCAGCAATTCTAAAAGCTTTTTTTAAAAGAACCTTTTTTATTTATACACCTATTTAGACATGCAGTGATTTAAAAATCAGCCACTGGGCACCATCAGACAGCTCTTCTGTGTTTATTCCAGCTGTTAAGTTCAAGATTGCATATTTTCAGTCCTCTTCTAAACACACTTAGCACCTCAGTACTCCTGGAGGCACATATAATGTGGGCATGTTGATTAAGTCAGTGAATAACATAACCCAGTGCATAATTAAATTGCCAGACTTGATTCTCTTTCATTCATGCTCTTAACAGTTTCACATGACAAACAGTCCACATCCAAACAACGCTGATAGAACAAGTACTATACATTCTAATTGGACCACTTTATTAAATCAAATTGTGTTGCTCAGTATGTCTGTGCAGGTTGCACAGGCTCCCATGTAAACTGCACAAATCACAATAAAATCACAATAAAGCACTTCCAGTCATTAGATTACAAGAAGTGTTATCTGAGGGGTAAGTCCCATTCCTCCCATTTGGGTGAATTTCCTTTTCTTCAAGGAAATTGAGACCACAGAAAATCTCAGAGAAATCACTTGTGTAGTCAAATTACGAGACTTCGGCCTCTCTGGTCCTGCTCTAGAGGACAAAGTTTGATCTAATTTATCAAATATTGCCCATAAAGCAAACAAAGCAGCATGTGTTCCAGCAGAAGCCCCCATCCTTCAGCCCTCCATCACCATCACTGCTGCCCAGCATTGTAATGGGAACAAACAGGAGCACAGAATCTTACAGCTGCTCCATTGTCCAAGTGACACGTTAGCAGAAGGATTTACAGACCTGTTTGCTTATGAAATAAAGGTTTGCATGTTCAGAAATGCAAACGCCTCCTCTGCACAGGAGCCACACACCACAGAGAAAGCTGCTTCCTGAAAGCTGTGCTGAACTCAGGAACATTGTTAAGGTATCCCTGACTATTATTTTTCTTTAAAAAAATATCAAACCCGACAGTGAATACACAGTGGCCAGTATGTACAGACCACGGGGAGAGGCTCCTGAGGCAGCTGCACTGAGGGCCTGGGCAGCTCTTCAAAACAGTGCTGTGAAAAAGGAGAACTGGACACATTCACGTAACCTTTGCACAAAAATCAACATTTGCCTCTCCAAGTCAAATCCTGGCCCCAGTGATGCCACTAAGTGTTTTCCTAATAATGGAAATTGTGTGAGGATTTTAATTAAGATTTTACTTCCAAATTTATTTAAAGAAAGATTTGTTCTGTGAGAAGTTGAGTTGATTGAGGCAGGCAGATTTGCAGCTTTCTGCATGCACAGCACCAGCAGAAAAGCTTTCCTTGAAATCATGGTGCTTTACTTTTTGGGTAGTTTGGGTGCTATGTTGCTGTGGAACCACATGAAGCTGAAGATGACACCCATTGTCTTTGGGAAGGTCTCATCATAAGCAAACTTCATGGATTCTCCTAAAGGTATTTCCACAACTTCAATCAGCTCTCCTTCTTCAGGGTGGCCACCTCCTCCACTGGCTCTCATCTGGTCGTTTACTTCTGCATAAAACAATGTCTGCTTAGAACCTGTCACACCAACTCCAGACCTGGAAAAAAGCAGAGGAGAAACTCTGTTTTAGACAGAAAGAAGGCAGCAAGGAGCTAGGAATGGAAACCTGGGTCCTTAAAGTGTGAGACAGAAATTGATTGAGACAGAATTATTAAGACAGAAATCAATTGCAACTTTCATGCAGAAATACCAACCCTTTTGAATACAGTTCCACATAAAATAGATCTGTCTTCAAATATATTCTGCAGCTTTGGAAAAATGTGAGTTTGGGAGAAAATAAAAGGAGAAAAAAGATTTTGTATTGGTGAACTGTTCTACATGCACTGAAGTCAACAGAAGTTCTTTCAGCTGACCTCAGGGAGAGCAGAAGTGCAGGATGACTCACAGAGATGCACAGACAACAGGAAGAAGCTCCCCAGTGTATTTGTGTGCTGTTGTGCTACATTTGTTTGCTTGTTTTTACACAAATATTTAGATTTTTTACTCTTAAGAGGATTATGTCCATTCACAGCTGGAGTCCTCCACTCATGGACTGGATAGGTACAAGAGGAAGGCAGTCTGAGACTTGCTCTCTATCCTTCCTGAACTTTAGCCTTGACCCAAATGGACCACTCTAAGCACGCACATGTCCAAAGTAATTCAGTCTCCCTGCTACATTTGCTGCAGTGGATTTAGTTGAGGATATTTTAGATTATGTAGTCTTTCTTCAGCTAGACTGCTTGCTGTGTATTATACTTCTTATTTGTTAATCCTCTATTTCCTTAGGACTATTTAATTTAGGTATTATTAAATAAGGGATAAGTACATAATCCACTCATTTAGTCCTTCCAAGAAAATATTCACATTGTAATCGCAATTTCTTCATTTCACATGATTACAAGTGACTTTTCACATTAAATCTGGATCCAAAGTTCACAGAAACTATGAATGAGGCATTAAGGCAAGATGAAAAATTAGCTTCCACATTATTACACATACAGAGGATTCTCAGATTTGTAGCAGTGTTATGATCTTAGAGTGTATATCCAGATTTACCCAGCCATTAGTCAACTAAATCTTCAGTTAATCCAGCACACATCACACCCCATAGCAGGAATTAATCATTTGTCTCTCTGTTTTCTAAGAACACTGGCAATTATTCTGTTTGGGAAATTAATAGTGACTACTGAAATTTGTTTCTAATAGTGACAATTGAAGTTGGTTTCTTACATCAATATACACTTTTTAAAAATACTTAAAAGTAAATTCTTTTCCTAAAATTTCACTTCTGATACATTCTGTGACTTTGGACAAGGTGCTTCACCCCTCCAGGATCATTCCTGTACATCTATGAAAAGAAACATAACCATCTTTGGCATTTTCAGGAACTCTGAAGGCTGATATTGGATCTCTTTCATTCTGTGCTCATCACTTTATTCCAGTGTCAGGACTGGGGTTTTTGAGCCATGTTTTAACCAACTGTAAAATTTGCAAGACAAAGAATGCAGTTTGCTGGTTGCCACAGGTTCCATGAAAAACACAGGACTGGGTATAACATATTTAATGTCCTGTTATTTATGATGAGTGTCAAGTCTGACACCTTCCCTGGGGTGCCCCATCTGGAGAATGAAAATAATCCTGACCTGAGTATTTCCATGTCCACTTGATATTATATAAAGGTTATATCCAAACCCAGCAAATTTATATAAGAAGTACTCCTCTCTATAAGAACATTCTGGCTTGATTATTCGCAGCACAATCTCCTTCTATAGCACCTGTGACCATTTACATATGAAATAGCTACAGCTGTGGAAATCAGGAGTTCACTTTCCACACATCTTTTCTCCAAAGTAAAGGACAACCAATTTCCAAGCTGCTACACTGTACGACTCGGGTTCTTGCTACCACAGCTGAAATAGCAGAGAGTGATTTCCATATGGTGTAATTTCATTGTATTTACTCATATGATACTCTCTTCTTATGAAATGAATATATCAAGAGTAGCTACTACACAGAACATACTTGAAAAGATGAAAGTCCAGGACATCAAGGTCTTTTCTTTGTTATTATGCCCAAAGTAATGGCATTTCTTCACATCTATTGACACACAATTAGCCACAGAAACCAACAAAAATTTGCAACAATACATATTCAAAGGAGGACACCCCCACGTGATCATTCCCTCTTTTGCGACTACCTAACTTACTCTTCTCTGGTGCAACTTTGCCACAAGATATGAGTTACAAAGTAATAAAGACTTAATAAAAAATGAGCTATAAATAAAACAAAGAATGCTGGTATTAACACTCATTACATTCTATTCTACTCTTTTCTTCCCAAACAAGCAAATCTAACATTTCTAAACCTATCTAGAATCCCTTCACTATTTAGATGATGACTTTGCAGACTATTGCAGGATGTTATTTATAAACATTCACTGCTTTAATTTGTTGTCTAATCTCCTTCGAGGGAGTTGACAGTTCCTCCTGATTTGCTGATACTAAACTGGAAGGAGCTGTTGACTCCTTCAAGAGTGGAGAGGCCCTGCAGACAGACCTCAACAAATGAGAGAGATGGGCAATCACCAACCATGTGAAGTTTGACAAAGGCAAGTGCTGGATTCTGCACCTAGGTTGGGGTAACCCTGGCTGTACAGACACACTGGGGAATGAGAACAGCACTTTTTCACTTGCTATTTCATTCTCTAAATGCTCTGGCTTACACTGCCAGTTGATCATTTTTGCATAGATCCACATGGACTGCCCTTTACTAAATTAAATATTCTCCAGTATTGCTTACTGCCATCTTTCACGACATTTCCAGACTGCTAACGTATCCTGCTTGTCCTTAGAAAACTGCACAAAAATCAATGCTATTCACATTTTTTCTGTCTTAGTACCTTTGGCTTTTATAGAAGTCAGAAGTTAGTTTTGTTGCTTTGACGCTTTTCTGGTTGAAGTAATACAGTGTTTTTCCATATAACGTTGCAAAACATTGTACATTTCAGTGATTTTGGGTACCGGGGCAGAGGAGGAAGAGAGCAGAGAGGGAGAAGGTGGGTCTGACTGGTGAATAGGCTACAGGAAATATTATGTTTGCAGTGTCCTTTCAGGTTTATCTGTCACTAGGAATTTCCTCTGCTTTTGCACAATTATCTGCACTTTCTGAGTATGCTGTTTAAGGAATTTTGATGTTCCTTTAATCCTATTTACACTCTTCCTTCTGCTAGTGTCTTTCTCTATCCCACGTTGGTGATATATGCTTTTCCTTACCCCAGTATTTCCCACTACAAATAAAACACTTTTGCCACGGTCTGAAATGAGTCACCTATTAACAGATTACAGCTATATTCATTAGCTTTGCATCTGTGGAAATCACAGGGGTCAGCACACCCGAGCTGCAAGTGATGAGTTTCACCCTGGGAAAGGTGATAAAGGTGCCTTCCTGGGACAGGAGAGGCTTGGCTGGGGGGAGGGTGGCCAGGTCTGAACTCAGCCCCAGCTCCTGGTGAGAGTTGAGGCTTTGGTGTCAGTCCAGGCTTTAGCACCGTGCTGCCCAAACCCTGCATGTCGTGGCTCACACTGACCCAGACCTACTAAGCCTGGCTTGACCTAGCTGAGTGTTCCAGCTGTATTCTGATGTGTCTGCACTGTGCTGGACTTATTTGCCACTGTGGGACAAATGCAAATGATCTACACAAAACACAGCTCGGCTTTCCTCGCCTCTTTATCGTGAGGATCAGTTTCCTCCGAGGAGTTTACAGTCGTTCCAATTAACAGCTACGGGGCTGGCAAATACTCCTTGTCAAGTCATTAGGGCTTAAGCTCACAAGCCCTGTAATTTCAACAGAGAGATTTCAAACCCCAAAACTCTATTAGCACTAAACTTTCTGCATTGCTTCACACAGTTAGAAACCTCCATTACCTTTGACAACAGCAAGTCTAGGAATGTAAGCATGTCAAAGTAAGGATACCAAAGTCGTACGGTTTTCATCACAATAGCAACTTATATATAAGTTTAACACATCAAAACAAGATTGTATGCTGCCTTCCCATATTTCATTTTGAATACAAGATTTAAACAGTGAGATTAAATCATGCTATGACTTTTAAAGCCCTGGGCAGCACACTTTTAGGCAGCACCACAGGAGAGAAGGAGGTTCTGCAGAGTGACTGCGAACACTTCTCAGCTCCTGCCCAGGGGTGTGGGACTGGCTGGCAGCACCAGGCTGTAATTAGAGTATTTCCATCTACTTCCTCCTCAGACCAGGAGAAACACAGGAGGCAGATTGTCACTCCAACCTGGTTTTGAAACATGGCAATAGAAGCTACCACAGCCTTTGTTTAACTCTTCAGTTTATCAAACGCAAGAGGAAATACCCAGCGCATGAAATCGAGCCCACAAAATGGGACTTTTCACTTGTCCTAAATTCATGAGCATAAAGATACAGTTCATACATTTTTTATCAGAAGTGGCAAACAGTATCTTATGGCTTTTTTAGTAGTGTCTGAAGCCACAAGTGAGACTGAATTGGCCAACAGCCAGTGAGTCTTTTCTTCACACTGAGTGTGCACACACGTGTGCACGTCCACACACAAACACAAGGGTAATCAGGGCCAAAATTCAAACCTTGTGTTTCAGATTAGCTTTGCCTTTTTCTCATGTCTGGGTACTCGCCTATGCAAACCAATTATCTCATTCATAAGTATCATGTTGGTAAATATTACATTTCTAATTTGAAGAAACAAGCATGTATGAGAAAATAAACAGTATTTTATATTCTACTCCTCTGCTTCAACATGGGGAACAAATAAATTGACTTAACCTTGTGAAGACTTATTACTTTAGTTCAGATTTCTGAGAGACAGCAATTAATAGCTAAATTTCTCGTAATGTGTTAATATTAAAGAAATACAAAATCTATAAACAATCAACATTCCTCTCAACACAAAAATGTATCTTTTTCTGTTTTAATCTTACATAGCTAATGTGCAAATTCCTGAAAGCAATATATCCTTTTATAACACATAAGCCATCTGGATGCAGAATTTGGGTATAGAGTGAATACATAATTCATGTTTACAAATAAATGTGACACAAATCTCTGTTATTTGTGCTTAAATCAAGATCCAGTTAGGCATGGAACATGTAAACTGATGATCAGTGACACGCAGCTCCTATTGTCACAGCTTAGGACCTTTGTACAGTTCTGACATTATAAGCAGCAGGTGCAGGGAAAAAAGCACAGAAGTAATTAACATAAAATTATATTACATTATGCCATCACCCAACAGGTGTACTAGCAGGTGATCTTTCTAATTATAATGCACTCCCAACATTTTCAGGGCTATTATTCCTTCTACATAAAAACCTGTGAATACAAACCATTTTAACCTCATTGCACAGAGGCTAAAAGCCATGGCACAGTAATTGGAACATCCAATATTAATTCTCTGAATGCTCTTCTTGTACACTTTGGGAAAAAAAAATCAAATGTAGGAAGATTAAAGTAAGTACCTATTTTAATATAGTCAGGCCTTTAAGCTAATCCATCTGATTTCTTTTCAGCAGGGCTGAGAACCTTCAGCTCCTATTGTATCCAGGACAGAGCCAAGAGTTTTTTACAGCCCCTGGGAGAAAATAAAGGTATAATGAAGGGTAAAGGAAGTTAGACCAGAAGCTCTGGTTCAGCTCCACCCTGATGTTCTGAGGTGTTACTGAAGTCAAATTAATTTTATAAATATTCTTCAAGACAACCAGCATTTTCAAGGACTAAAAGAAAATACTTTGCAACAGCAATAATAACATCAACAACAACTTATTTCCCTGCCCCTGTCTTGTAAGTAAAAAAGTCTCAAGGCAGATATCTGGAAGTACTTCAACCTAAGAAACTAACTCACAGCTGAATTCCAGCACATGGGATTCAATCAGAAAACTGCTGGGATACCATGACAGATAGTAAAATAGTTATATCTGATATATTAGTAAGTTTGAGGTAAGACATTAACTTCAAGAATTTTGCATTTGTGAAAAAAAACCCCAAACATTAAGGGAAGTTCACAGATTTCTTTCAGAGCTTTCAGAAATCGACAATTTAAATGGCAACCTTCAAAATTAATAAATTCTCAGTTTATAATTATACTACCATATGATTAGCTTCATTTTGTTATTTTATTATTGAGCCAGGTTATTCCTTTACACCCCTCACATTTACTACCTATGTTATTTTTGACTGATGCCATACATACAACTGACAAGAACTCAAGTCACCAGCAGCCACCAAAACTTTCTGGAAGCTTCCAAAAGTGAATTAGTTGCCGCTAGAATTTAAACCAAACTTTTTGCAATACCAAAATGAAGTTACTGAATGCCAAGCACAAAAGTAGAAATTTGTGTAGCAATGATGAGAAGAAACTCACCACACAGGCTGCAAACAATACAGATTCTTTCCAGAATGATCCCTCCTCTGTCTACACAGCAACATGAACCATCTGCATTTCAATTCACCCCCTGGCATTTTTCTATAACAGGAGCAGATTTTTCTGATTTACAAAGTGTGATTCCTCTGTCCTCCTCCAGTCAAGTCCCTGTAAATATGTTTGTGTTTCTCGTTATCTGCCCCCAGCCCAGCCTCTTTCACTCACCCACACCACACCGTCCTCATGCTGCTGGAACAATTTGTTCCGAAAATTCTTAATCAAATGGCATAAATTCCCCAACTCCTGGCTTCTTTCCTGATTCCTCATTGACTCCACAGCTCCTCTGTGGGATCATTCAAGGTAATTAAGTCTGAGATCTACTTAATTCAATGCCTGACTTCTATGGGCTGAGTATTAAGTCAGTGGAGCTTTGACAGAGCTTAACAATGGGGTCCATTGGGTTACCTGCACATGTATGAATTACCTGTGGCAGCACTGGGGTCACACTTTCCAGGTTAGCTGGGAAGCACTGAAAAAAATCCCTCAAAACCTCTGTTACAGGCCCTGATAATAAATGAGGAAAATCCCTGCTACCTTCAGATTACCTCTAACCTATACAGTTCCCAGTGCTTGAGAACAGAGCAAAGTTGAACACAGTCTAAGCAGTTTCCTCATTTCCTTACACAGAATTCTTCTCCACCACCAATGAATCTACTTTCCCCAGGTCCATTTAGTTATCAGCCTATGATTTTTCTCTGCATTGTTCCTTCATCTTTTCTTCCTCTTTTTCCACTCAAACTTTTCCTATTTAATTTTTCCCCATAGTCTAAGTTCTCCCTATAGATTGTCCATGCTCTATCTTTCTTAATCCATTAGGCACAGAACTGTATTGACCCTCCTAGCCAAAACCATTGCTCTCTTCATATTTGATGTGTCTTCTGCTTTTCATGTCCTTCTGTCAGGTCTAGCCCAACTCTTGCTTTTATTCCAGGTAGGCAATTTCCTTCTCATGGCCATGATTGCAGAAAGGGGTGTCATTAGGAATACAAGACACCTCCCTGCTTTCAGATCAAAGGCTGTGATGACACAGAATACAGATAGGAGGTGAATGACAATGCAGAAGCATGGAATATTCTGAGTTGGAAGGGACCCACAAGGATCATCAGATTCAACTCCTAGTTTTGAGACAGAGGAGGTATTGTGGAAGATAAATTATATCAATAATGAAATGCCTCTGCAAAAAAGGCAAACAACAAACTCCAGTGTATAGAGAATGATCTGTGAGACTAGGGGAGATAATGCTTCCACTCTATCTAGGAAAGTCCCCACTAAAGTACTGTGCTCCACTTTGGGCACTAAGCTTTTAAGACATATGCAGACCAGATGGAGAGAAGGCAGAGGACAGCAGAAGGAATGATCAGATATCTAGAAAACATTATCTAAAGAGAAAGACTAAATCAACTAAAATAGTTTTGCACAGGCAAAAATAAAACAAAGGGAACATGTTTTAACAAATAGGTAGAAGGTGCAGAAGGTGAAGGTGCAGAAGGTGCTTCATGTCCACTGGGGACAGAGTAGTGTCAGTCTTGAAGTAAAGAAAGGGAAATTTAGGCAAGACATGAGGGAAAAGTTGCTTGTGGTAGAGACAGGTAAGACACTTCAGACAGAATGCCAAAACCTTCCAAGAGAGACCATGGAATGGTCAGATTTGAGAGAAAGCAGAGATGTACATTTGCCACAACTGGTGTCAGTCCAGGTGAGACTGATCTTAAGAAGAGGAGCCACGTAGAGAGAGCCCCCAAAACTCTGACCTGAGGCACTGGATCAATAAATAATGCAGAGCAACTATTATACAGATTGCTGGGATGGCAGATAAGAGTAGAAGTGCAGGATGCATTGTAATTGTAATGGCATGCATATGCATTAATGCACTGCTTTATGCCTGTGCTTTGTATTGACAGTCACAGCATGAAACAGCAGCATAAACCACTTGGAAAAATCTGCTGCACTTGGAAAAAGCCCAGAAATTCTTATATGCAATATAGCCATTACAGAAAAAATGTCCTTAGGAGACCGTAAGTGAACTGATTACTTCCTGTCTTTGCATCAAATCCTCAAGGATCAGAAAGATATGCCAATCCTTGGCTGGAGGAAGAACAGGACATTCTTAATAGGAATACCAAAACATTTAGAATAAAATCCTAATATAGAGCATGGGAAATCAAACAAAAAAACCTGTAAAATATCATCTTTGAGGCTTCAACCTTTCACATTAATTGAAAAATGCAAAAATTATTTTTTTGCAGGCCCTTCTGACTTCAGCCTGGATCTCCATGGGCAGAAAGCTGTGTCCACATGGACAATGGAGGATTAGGAGCCCTTTGCAAGGGTCTCAACAAAGAAAACCCCAATTGTATACACTCTTCACAAGTACAATTAAAAAAAAAAAAAAGCAACTGAATGAACAACCACCTGTAACATACAAAGACATTTATCAACACCAAAACACAGATTTTCAGGCAGATATTGAGTCAAACTTCAGCACTGAAGTTACAACCTTCTACAGCGACAGGAATTGTATTCCACTTTTCCTCTTTTGCATTTGTATGCACATACATTTGTACATATACATATGTATATATCTGCATGCAGCAGCCTGTCAGTGTCACCCAACCTATGAAATTCTATAGACAGCTTTTGCTCATAAATCTGGAAGACACTTTTTCTTTCAGCAGAACAAACCCTTAATCTGGTTTCAATGAGTTGTAAAAGACAGCTCCTGTGATTCACCCCCTCCCCTCAACAGAAGCACTGCTTGTTAATCCAGCAGGAAATAACATTTGCCAGGATTGACAGCTGTGGATTTGTATTCAATTCCCAAATTAAAAACCAATGACAGGGCCTAGTTCAATGGAGATGTCAAGTAAAATAAAGAAAGTAAAAAACCTGCTGCTTTCTCTGTAAAATACAAACATACATACATTTTGGATAACAATACTAAAAGCTGGGAATGAGATATAATAGGATTAAAGCTGTGTGCAAGGTTTCTCTTGAAGGTTTTTTTTTCAGCAACAACTCACATTTTGTATTTTTCCACTTACATATTAATTTTACCCTTTACTCCTAATAAATGCTTTAAAACATGTTAAAAACTTTTTCAATAACTATTTGAAACCCTGCAAAATTACAATGCAATAATTTCCACAGTCAAATCAGCAAAATCTTCTTATATAACAACAATTATTGTCCAATTCAAATAAGCTTGAATTACAGACCAAATATTATGAAAAGATCTAATAGCACAGGTTCTCATGCTTCTGCAAAATCATGCTAAAGGTTAATCAGAGAGCATCTTGGGCAGTTTCTATTGCTAATCTGAATAATAAGAATCAGAGGTGGAAAACACCCAATATAGTAAAGATGAGCTGTTTTCTAGTGCTGTAACAAACTGCTCTGAAGAGCCCAGTGCAACTTTTCCCTGTTCTAAACAGTCTTTGGAATAAGTCACAATAGTATGATTCTTCCTGGGAATTCAATACCATGATTATCAAATTGATTATATGATATTTATAATTCCCTACATTTCTGTAAATACTCATCTTTCTAAAAATCACACCTTTCTTGTACCTTCAGATGTCCATATTTCTCCAACACAGTGCTTAAATAAGGGAAGAGGGAACACTGAGGCCACTTCAGCAATCTGTGAAACAATGAAATGCAAACTTGCTGCTGTTTACCTGTAAGAAGTGATCCTCGTGAGGTCTGCAGTGGAAACACGATAGCCACACTCTTCCAAGACTTCCTCACAAGCAATTTCTTCTAAAGAAAGGCCTGGCTTGTCCACAATGCCAGCACAGAGTTCATAGGTCACTCCAACCACAGCAGGTAAGGGATTCTCCAGGGGAAGGAAGCTCTCCTTGTCCTGATTCTGAAAGACTTGAGGGTGATGCCTTTCTACTTCACACATGTAAACAGCTTAAAAAAAACCCAAAACACACAAGAAAAAGAAATAAGGGGCACTATGTTAGTTTATTCATATTAAATAGAAAAAAGGGTGGTAGACAAATTTTGCCTGGAAATTAACAACCACGAGAGTACTTGAGACTAACAAGGAATTCAGCTGTTATCTGTTAAAATAATGACACACAGAACTGGAATTTTAAGGAACAAAGGTTCTCTTGCCATGTCCAGAGAATTATTCTTCAAACTCTTATTTGTACTTACGTCATCTGAAATGAATTCATGCACACCTTAAAATAAATAAAAATTGAAAAAGAAAGATACTTTACCCAAGAAACCTAAGTGTCAGAAGCACCATACAGCTTCCATTTGTTGGGCAATGCGGATATTGGGATTTAATTTAAACTATGCAGTTATCTTACAGGAAAGTTGGGCTGCACATAAAGTACCATGTGCACAATGATGAGTCTTTCAGCCTGTCAACTCAGCTGTTATTTAGAAAGGGTATGAAAAGCATGTATGTTTGTTTGGAAAAAAAATCCTCTTTTGAACATACAGTTCCTTGCACAGGAACTCCTGTGTGGAGTCTGAAAAAGTCTTCTTGAATTAATCTACAAACAGCTGCCACTGTAATGCACTCCTAAAGGAAGTGCAAATGTCAGATTTTAGTCCTTATTTAAGCAAAACCTCTCACTGATGTCAACAGAAATTTTGCCTGAGTGAGAACTCAGGACTGGATGTCAACACACAAAGAATCCCTACTGACAGATAACTCCAGATCATTGTAACTTTAATATACAGGTATAATTCCACTTGTTTTTTCCTAGGAATTTCCTTATGCCTGCCCCTTGCTTGTCATAAAAGGTTTCCAAGAGAGTACTATAAACCACCCTGAATAAAACTATTTTAAACTTTGGACTTATTTTCCTTCCATTAAAATATTTTATATGCATCTTTCACATACACATAACATGGTTTTCAAATTAGTTTCTCTTTTATTTCCCATTCTAAATCTTGCAGAATTGATATATAAGAACTAAAGTTTAATAGGCAACCTTTTGTCCCTCCAGGCAGAATAGCTTGGTATTTCTTAAAAAAAAGTCTCTAGAGAAATGTTGTTGCATTAACAGTAAAGTACCACAGTGACTTCTTAAGAACTTGGTCCCTGAGGCAGAGTCTATACCCCAGAAATTTGTGCCTGGGCTCCTTCTGCAGTGCTCATTTTGACACCTCAGAAGTTTAGAATAGCAAGATCTGCACTTGAAAGGCAGATGTCCAGATCAGTCCAATATCCAAAATCTAATCTTTCTCCAGAAGTTAAAACTTTCAAAGCTGCTTGTCTTAGGTATATCCAGGTCATTGAGATTCAGACAGGTATGGATAGGAATTTCTATTTCTTACTTGAGAGGCATGACTTAGAGCTCAGTTTTCTTTTTAAAGCACAGCATGGAGCCAGAAAAAAAATATTCCCTGCCAGCTCTAAGGGACAGCTCCTTGAAGGGTGTCTATTGTCATTATTCCAAAACCTTCTAAAAGCTAGGAAAATTATCATAAATGACAACCACATCCAAGATTTCTCTGAGACGAGCCAAATCCTCTGAAAGTTTTATTTCTTTTTTAGTACTGACATACCCTTATCAGATAATTAAAAAAGGAACAACACATGCATCCCATTAAAGGCTTTGGGCATTAAAACAGGATGCAGGTAAGAGTGTGGGGTACAGAAATATGGAACTGTGACCTAAGAGTGTTAAAAGTCTTTTGTATCCCTGAAACCCATCCTGTTATTCCATCAGGCACCTGCTGTTCTCTTTCTCCCTCAGCCTAACTGGGCTCCATGTAGATCAAAACCTGCATTCCCAGAAGGACCTAATCCAGCAGTCCTCTTCAGAGCAAAGTCCTGTGATATGCCCACACTTCAAGCCCAGGAACAGCTTTTCTCTGTAGATAAGGAAGAAATGAAGCAGTACCAGCCACTTCTGTAAGAGCTCAAATATTAGAGCATTCAGCAAGGAGCCTGATTATGAATTTAGTATCACCTGGCCTGCAAAGGTTCAAACTCAATTTATCTCTCACAGATAAGCAAAGCCTAGAAAGCCAAGCTGCTTTCAGGGAACAGAGAATCTCCCATACCTCTCTTGTAGGCGCAAAACTGATTGTACAAGTGATGTACTGGGTGATAAAGAACTGGATGGAAAAGCAGTGTGTGACTTGCTGGCTAAGGTACACTCTTCAGAGGGAAACCTGTGACCCTCCTCTTCCTCATCACAGGTTGTCATCTTACTGCAAATCCACAAAGAATTTGGAAAGCAGAATCCAGAAGCCTCAGCACAGTCACCCAGCCACTTGTCCCATGTCCATTGTTCCCTTGTCTTTTGATGCTTCCTCAGCCAGGAACTGCCACTTCCCCCTTGCAGGGCAGTCTCCTCCCTTGCCAGATGGACACGGCCACGAGCAGCAGCACAGTGAGGAATCAACCTGTGCCAGCTTCTGGCTGCACATCAGGAACAATGACAACAGAAAGGGTTGTCAGGCATTGGAAAAGGCTTCCCAAGGAAGTGGTGGATTCTACATCTGGACTAATTACTGTAGAGCCACTCAAAGTTTCCACTCAGAGTGGAAATTCCAGCAGAATTGATGTTCTCACCTTCCTTTCTGTAAGATGGGACAAAGGATAGATGGCTCGACCACACTGAGCAAATAAGATCACTACTGTTATTATATGCAGCCTTTGTAGGTGACACATACTGGGACTTGTTTGCTATCCCTAAACAGAAGAAAACAACAGTGGGAACTTAGGAGCCAGTGGGGTTTGGCTGTCTGAGGAAGGTGCTGGTTCCTCTCTAAACTTCTGAGTGCACTGATGTTTCATACCTCCTGAAATGGAACACGGCTTATGATTCAAACCTTTGTTTAAGTCAATGGAAAAACAAACATCACAATTCATTGAAAGGTTATTATAATTATACTGAATAAAAGAGAGTACATGTTCATAGGTCCCAACCCTAGGAACATAAAATTTTATTATATTTGAAAATGTGTGGTCAATTTCCTACCAAAATAAGCATTGACCAATACCTTTGCAAACTAGTCAGGGGTGAGGAACATATGCAGAGACACATGTTTATCTTTCTTCTCTCTGCTCCTCCCAAATGTGTGATTTCATGACCATTCAAGATGATCTAAGCTCAGAGCACTCTGTTTGCTTCACTGGTTGTGTGCTCCCTCCACCCCTCAAGTCAGCATGAACTCCTTCAGCTTGATCCTCAAAACCTTCTGTCTGCAGCCATTCTGCTGTGGCTGCATAAGGGCTGCTGCTGCTGCCAGAGGGAATGGGGTGGGGATGTACAGGCAGGGAGGGATGAGTGCCTTCACAAGCAGCACAGACATCAGTGGGGAAAGCTGCTCCTGCCAGCACAGCCCAGGCAAAGGCAGCACACATGGCAGCAGCACATGTGCAGGGATGTGCCTGGAGAGCGAGTGGCAGCTGTTGGCTCACAGCTACGAGCGATCGCCTTCCTGGTGGGACCCTGGTGGGATCTGGCAGTGAGAAAAGCCCCAGCCTTTGTCTTTGCTTTGTGGAACAGGCACCAGGGCGGACAATAACCATGGGATGGAGATATAATTATAAATATAGGGATGTGAGTAATGTCAGGGCATGGCTGTGATTGCTGAACTGCTGGGGTGTGTCTGACTGACCATCCTGCCTAAGGCCAGGTGTCTGAGCAGCTCCAGCCTCTGGAATGGTTTCACTCCAGAAACAGTCCAGTCTTTTGAGTTTGATCTGGCACTTCCATGCAGATAATGCAATGAATGTGTTGCTGCTCAGTACATAACTATATATATATATATGCACACATATGAAGGTTTCTCCCCAAGATTGCCTCAAAGAGAGCAAGAGCTACAGGAGCCATTTATTCGCTGGCAAATCAAAGACGGTAGATTAGTGATGAACAAATAACCAAACACTTTACACAAGTCAATTAGCACCTCATGAGGAGGATGCACTGTCAGCGTAACCCTGCTGCACAGCACTGGAGAGGCTGCAATCACTGTCAGGAAGAAAGGGCAGTGTGACACTACCCTAGAAAGTTTCCTATAAAGTCTACCATGAGCAGTCTTGAAATGGTCTCTTAGCAACAGTCAGTGAAATACCTTGTGATTTCTTTTAATTAACATGCAGAGAATACACATTTCGTTTTTAACTTCCAGAAAGTAAATATTGCTTTGAGTTAAAATAACTGATACAAAAACTCAGAAAAAGAATTATATTAACCTAAATTCATAATAACTGGTAGAATGAAGCTGTCCACATACTGATGAAAAAGCATACAGTCCTGAATCTCCCTCATTTTAAATTCCCAACTACACAATGCACAAAAAGACAGTAAAAATAAAATGAATACTATAGACAAAACAAAACAAAAAGAAAAATACTGTGCTTCTGTACAAGTAGGTCAAGAAGGAGCCTCAAATTAAAGCAATTTCTTGCACGGTCGTTGTAGAGCTGTTTGTAATTTCATCCAAAAGAGGACAATAACCAGCCCAAAAACAGACAGTAAGGCTACCCTGATCATTCGTTTCATCTGTAATGGAAATTTCCCTGGTTAGAAATTCTGACTGGCTGAAAACGATGGGCTATCATACAAAGAAACAGAATATAGAACAAAGATTTTATCACCACAGATGCACCAACTTTTAACTGTTAAACCCTTAAAAGCTTGCTTGACTAGAGAGCAAAAGTAAATCTAAAAAAGAGGATTACCTGGGCGGAACTGCTTCACCACAACAAAGCACTGCCGAGAAGTATTAAAGATCAGGATTGACACACTGAGGAGGAAGATAAAAAAACCAAAAGATCAATGCTTTATGAAGGATTAATGCAGAACTATTAAACTTGCATCTTGTGAATTTAATTTTAACAACATAAATATATGTAAGATTTATTACTAAAGCCACAACACAACAAGGTCCTTGTCCAAAATCCATCTAGAGGGATAGATAATGGGTCATGTTCCCAAAGCCCATGACAATTTTGCTCAAAATTAAGTTCCTTTTGTTTCCTGCCACGCAAAATAAGCATCAATCAATTCCTTCTTCCCAACAGGAACACCACCACCCCCTCTTCAAGTCTAAGAACATTAGTACTATACAGCAAAAAGTCCTTACAAATAAAACCATTTTTCCCCTTATAACAGTCTCAAATCAAGATAGTCAAAACCTCAGGCACAGTCTAGTCTCATTTAGAGCCAATGACTTCTGTGTAAGCACAGAGCATCTCCTATCTGTAGCTACTTGCTGAGCTCAGGTTTCAAAGCAGACACCATCCAGGTACAATTTTATACAAATTTAAACCAGCAGCTTCAACTGCTACATTCAGTGGCCCCTTGGTTGCTTGCAATCCGTGTTATGGGGACAACTGACAGGCTGAGTATTTGGACATGCTCTGGATGTGTGGAGTACTGATGTTCTCTGCTTGCTTAACACACTCTCATGTTTTACTAGTTTAAGAAAATGCAGACAGAAGTTCTTCTCCTTAGCTGGTAGACCACTGCCACCTGAAAAAAAAAAAGTGTGCATTTTGCTCATTACATGGCAGCATTTTCTCATTTGTTCTACCTCACTGTATGCAATCTAGACATTGATTCATTATTCTATGAATTCTACAATAGATTAGACTCACAATGGCATATTTCCAGGGTTGAGTCAAACTTTCAACTTTCCTTGTAAAAGAGCTGTATATTTATTTTCACTATTTGATTTAATAATGAAGTCTCAAGCTGCCAAAGAAAATGCTATCTGATGATTATTAAAAATAATGTCAATATTTATTATAATAATATATAAAAACCAAAACAGGAGGGAGAAGTCCAGATGTTAGCATTTATATTCATGGTTGCTATTCTCAAAGACCTGTACTGCATATTGATGGCTTCCTGCCCCGGGAGATGCTGTTTGCAGGCAATTTTAAAGCAAAGGTTTTAGCCTTCAGAGAGGCTGGAGGAGAACATTCACTCTGTTTACTGGCACTGGGGTTCTTTCTGGAATATCTGCGAGTTTGTGTAGGTTGCTGGAAGAAATGAAGTTAAACCACAGACCATAATATTTTTAAGGTTACTTAAATATTATTCTTTCATTCTTTGATTTTTTTTTTCCTTTTCATGACTGTTCCTCTCCCCAAAGCAGCACTGTCTAAGGGCAGACACTGCACGAAATAAAAGGGGAAAAGGAATTACTGCTACTGAACCTTTGTTGTTTTGTCCACTGGCACTGCCTGAAACTGGAGAGAGCAGCAGCCTAAAGCTGCTGATGAAGAGTGGTAGCTTCCTGAAGCAGATGGTTGCCCTTTACCTTTCTTTACATCCACCACCCCAGGCCCAATCTTTCCTTTGGCTTGCCTTCTTCAGCACGTCTCATTAAATAACTCATACCAACTCATTAAAAATGGCTCAGCTATTAGACATGATTTTTTCCTAGGAGTCAATCACTTGAGATTTTTATGGAACAGATGGGAAAATTAAAAACAATCTGTCAGAATTAAGGAACAAGATCAAATTAGCTGGAAAGGAGTAGCAGCAAGTTATTACAATTGTCTGCTTCTCACACCATCTTGAGATGAGAGGGTACAGAAATGGCACAAATCTGTAGAACTTTCTATTTAATTACTTCTAATTTTCTGAGAGACTGACAAACAATTTTGAACAGAAATTTACATTTTTTAACAAACCACAGCACACAAGTTCTAATATTTCCTGTCAGAGTTGGAGAGTCATGGAAGAGAAAGTTCAGAATTATACCTTCTTAGGAGGGGGGGTAACACTGGCAATGCCATTTGCTGTTTCTTTGTTCACAAGAAACAATAGAACATGAAATATTTCCACAGGTCACCAGGTCTGTAACTTCTGAAAACCCACTGAAGGCTGCATTCAGGACAGTTATTTGAGTATTGCAAGGTTAGAGCAAGACTAAGTGGAGGAGCCTCACTCCCATTTTCAATGGATTTCCTTATAATGACCCAAAATGTGGGTTCAGATGATTGGTCTGGCCTATAAGGAAAATATTTATCTTCTGGAGTTTTAAACCATCATACAAAGAATTCACTACCAAATTAGTTTGAAATTGCAATTTTTACAGGTGATACAGGCTACCAAAAAGAACTACTACAAATCCATTAGTAGGTCCAAATACATCTTTCATTGGTACCACACCACGGAGCATTACAGAGGTATTTGATGTTTCAAGGCAATTCCCTCCAAAATATTACAACCATACCTATTTTAGGGTATTATATAAAAAGCTTTAAAGTGAGGAGTAAACATAAAACAGAAAAAATTAAAACATCCACAAGGATTTTTGTGAGCATCTCCACAACTAAAAGATACAGAAAAGAAATAAAGCCACAGCTGTACATTTGGGAAACACACACAGAAACACTAGAAAAGAAAAAAAAAAAAAAGCCTAGCACATTTCTTTAAAAAAGGCAGTAATGCTACACAAGAATTTAATCTAAAATGGATATCAAAGGTCCTAAGGTAGCAACAGGCTTCATGTCTCAAACAGAAGCACAAGACCACTTTTTTATTTTACAAAGGTTAACAATACCCAGCTATAAAAGGATCATGATAAATCCCAAGCTTCCATCCACACCTTAAAACGAGCTGTAACACCTCTGCACTAAGGAAACACTGTCTCAGCTTAGGCCTGCTAATCTTTACACTTTGTGTGGCACATTACTACTTTTACCATATTCCGCAGGTGTGGATCTTTGCTGGCTCTTCCTCCAGCAGCTGACCCTGCGGGAAATCAGAGGTGTAAAAGGAGAGGTCAGGAATGCAAATACCACTGACCAGTGAAGGAGACTTTATTCCTCCACATCACATCTGTCAGTGGCTCGATTAGGGACTACGACCAAACAGAAAAAGAACTTTTAAAGAGATGACAGGGTGCATGCAGTGCCTCCCAGGGCTGGTGAAGACCACAGACTTATCCAGCCTTCAGCCCAACCTTGTCATCAACTTCCCACTGTAGTAGCTCCCACTCACTTTGTACATAAAATAAATCACTATTTTAATTACAGTAGTTTTTCCCAAAGAAAGCATGCATGTAAAACAGCTTACTGTGCAGTGACGTAGATTATTGTTCTTTCTATAAATATGGGAACAATTAAGAGTAGCTTTAAAATATTTTAAGAAAGATATGTACCTAAAATGTCACATACAAAGAGCATTTAACCTGTACTTGAGCTGTTACTGTACTCGAGTTTGCAGTTGAAGTGTGTCTGGTCTTGGCACCTAACACGATGTTTTCTGAAAGGGATTCCAACTATTCAGCCAAGGCTCTCACGTAGCATTTAACCATTTAAACTTCAAAAAAACCCTGACTGAAATAGGTATTGGGATTCTCTGATGGATATTTGACTTCCCTAAACTTAGTCAATGTACAGAAATTACAGACAGCAACATAAGAGTGCAGAACCTTAATTCCCCCTCCACCTTTAAGACTCTTATCAAAAGAGAAAATACCCACCTGAATACAACCCTTACAGCTGAAAACACCTCTTACAAGACTTTAGAAAATGACTCCATTGTGTGCCATAGAAAACTACTTCCACATTTTTTCTGCCCCCAACATAGTACAGCTCTGTATTTACTGAAATCACAGAAACTGATGCTTTGTGATATTCCAGCTCGGCAGACATTTAGCTAGAAATAACAGCTTCACACTCTCAAACCTGAGAAAGGAAGGTGGTGTTTCATGGAGCAACACAGGACGTGCAGTATTTGACCACAGCAGTTCTGAGGCAGGGGACAGATGAAAACTGACATCCTGTTAAAATGTGCACACACACATATGGGCCATGCAAAGTTAATTCTTTTGAAATACATCCCAGCAACTGAGATCAGCAAATGAACTTTACCACAGCTTCTTAAACATGTTCATCTAGGGCTATGGTTAATCCACATGCAACTGCTGACACTTACTAACTGCTTTTCATGAGACAAACATTCAAAATCCTTTAATCAATAAAGACTGATTCAGTCTTCCTTGATTCTTAGATGAGGCCTTAGTGCTGACTTTAAAAATGTGAATTTGTAAAAGTGAAAAATAATTTTAGAAAATCCCCACAGTATAGCAATAGCAAAGACAAGGACAAGGGTCTCCTGTACTTCTGTTAGTGAGCTAAGACTCAGGAGATGAGAACTTTCAATGACAGCCTTGTACTAATAACTAAAATACTAACACATTAATTGATGAGGTAACACAGGGAAAGAAATTGACCTTTCTTAAATCCTTTTAAGAGCAACTCAGGAGCTGCTTCTGTCAAGCATGGGCATATGTGTGACACACAGAAACTGTGATCAGAAATGAACAATGGAAGATAAAGCACCTAAAAAAAGACTGACATTAACACTGAAAGCCAGGACTTCTCAGCTATTAACCTCAGCCACTTTCACCTACTTTTAAAGGTTAAAAAGTATCTCAAAATTAGTTTAAAGCCTGTAATACTGGTAAGTGCTGCCTACAAACAATATTCTCATCTCCACGGGGGAGACTTTAGGAACTAATGATATATGATTTCTAAAAAACCACAACAAACAAACCAAACCAAACTCCCAAACCCTCTCCAATAGAGAGCCTGCAGTATTTCAGTTACTATTCTCAAAGAAGACAAAGAAAAGGGAATGGCAGATTCCAAAAGGAGACACAAAAACGGCATGCAGGAATAAAAGCGAATAAATGATTTAATCAACCCCCTCGACTCTCAACAGATATTTGGTTTTAAAAATCCCTTTGATATAATCAGAAGAAAATAATCAAATGTAGTGTGCAACCACAGAAGTATTTAGAGATGTATTCATCTCTGCTGGAGAGCATGTGAATATAAAACATACATTTCATATTTTTGCCCACATAGCTCATAAAGGAGAAAATGTCAAGATTTACGAACTATACTAGATGAAAAGTTAGAAAGAAAATAAATAAATAAATAATTTAGAAGTCCCATAATTGTTTTAGCTTTAAAGTATAAATTTGTTTTTTCTTTTTGAACTTATATGAATTTGGCTTTCTTTGTTCATACAGGGTTGACAAATTGATTATTCATAGTTTTCTAAGTCAAGCCTATAATTCCATCCAGTCTTTTTAAAATATTGTGTTGGAGAAACACCCCAGATCAGGAATAAAGTATGTTCATAAAATGCTAAGGGATTGGAATGGACCTTAAAGATCCTCTACTCCCAACCCCCTCTGCCCAACCCTCTCTCCCATCAGACCAGATTGCTCAAGGTGTTACCCAACCGGGCTTTAAACACTTTCAGGGTTGGGACATTTCAACCTCCTGGGTGACCTGTTCCAGTGCCTCACCACCCTCACAGTAAAAAATTTCTTCCTAATATCTAACCTCAATTTCCTCTCTTTCAATCTGTACCCATTACTCCTTGTCCTGTCACCACAGTCCCTGATGAAGAGTCTTGCTCTGACTTTCCTGTGGGCCCCCTTCAGATTCTGGAAGGTGCTGCGAGGTCTCCACACAACCATGTAAATGTGTCCTCTCCTTGTTTGAGTCCAAAGTTACTGTGCTTTCATTTTGAAGTGATAATCAAAAACCACCTAAACTTGTTTGAGAGCCAACACTGAAAAGTAATTCTTTGGGAGGAGTCACCCTTCAGGAGGGCCTACTTCATCTTATTTCAAAATTATTTTTGATGTCCATAAGAAAAGATTGTACGTAGCCCCTGTGCCACTTCTGTATTCAAATTAACCATCCATTTCACAGCTGGACACATCCTGAAAACTTCTAAAGTGGTGTCTAAAGCACTGTCTTCTTCCTTTTATCAGCACAGCACCCAGTACCTTAAGCCAGAGAAAACAGCCCCTTCATTTTCAGAACAGAGATGTAATAAAGCTCTACCCTTTGATTATTCTCCAGTGCAATTCCTTTAGTTTCCCAGAGCTTTAAATATAATGCAGATAGTCCTGAGATTAAATGTGTGCGCTTGCACAATCTTTACTGGTTCATTTAAGTCTTCCTTCAAAGCATTTTGCATCTTTCAAAGGCCAACACCAATCCAATTGGCTGCTTAAAATGCAGCCTATTACAAAAGCAAAGCTATAAGCTCCTGACAAAAACATTCACCCTTTCATACTAATCACAGATAAAGTGGATTTGGCAATAGATAATTAGAGATGTCTAAAAGCCTTCTGTATTCTGATGAAATTTGAATGCCTTCTCCAATACAACGTAAATATTTAATACTAAATAAACCCAGAATAAAGTGGTGAGCCACCTATGCTTAAGAAAATAAACGTTACTTTGGAAAAAATCAAAAGGAAGATTGGTTTCAGTAAACTGAACTGCAGCAGGAAGTTGTTCATGACACCATAAAGCAGGAAGCATATGTTTGGTTAATCATCAGACTGTGTAAAAATGAACTAAGAAGTGGTAACAAACCCATATACATGCACTTTTAAAACACGATTTATATCTACTTGTAAAGTAGCAATTTGTATTGCCAACTAGAGGATATGATTAGGATAACTTCTTTGGAATAAACAATTCTCTGAGCAACCTATTTTCATGTAACAAAGAAAAAAAGAAAAAGAAAATTCAACTGCAAAATAAATGAGACATCAAAGCATGCTGTTCTCAATAACATTCCTGAAGTGTCATATCTTGGCCAGTATCCCAGGATACCCTTGGAAATTACACATTGCATCTCAATGGGATTCTTTCAACAAAATATTTTAATAAATAAATTCAGGTTTTATGCTAACTCATTCGATTAAATACAGCTTTATGGGCATTATGTGCAACAGATGTCAGAGCCTGATGGGCTTTTGTTCCAATTCCTAATTATTTGTGAAACTGCCATTTATAAATGCTATCACATAGTAAGACCAATAAATAATCCACCTAAAAGGCCTAAGTATGGCTCCATTCCATTCTGAAATGGCAAAAGTCAATGTTTTAAAACAACATCAGGTTTCAAGGACAGCTCACAGAACAAAAAAGTTCAAAGGTTATGCACTAAGGTAAGGGAAACCAACAACTTTGTTTATTACCTACCAAAATGCAAGTATGATGTGCATAACACAACCTTTTGCCAGGTATAATTGCACAGGCTCAGTACCATCACTGAGAAACTTCTTGTTCACATTTCTCCCAGTTTTCCCATTTGTAGAATAGGGTTTAAATAACTTCCACTTTTCCAAGACATATTTTCAGCTAAAATTCTAAAACACAGGCACTCCAATTACAGAACATTTCCTAGCTTTCCTAAGATTATTTTTACCAATCCCAAAGGCAGGCCATGATCATGCTACTGTCCCTAGGCCATGTACAAACCCTTAGCACCCTTCACACAGAACAGGTTTATTTCAAAATCACCTGAAATCAGAGGGAAGAGTCTTTCTGATTTCAGTGCTTGTAAGAGAATAAACACATTCATTTATTTTGCATATAATGGGAAACACTTGAAAATTAAATCCCTGAACTTGTAAAAAACGCAAGATGCTTCTAATCTGGATACCAGAAACCTGTATTCAGAAATTTATGACTAACCCGCCAAAATTATTGTGCACCTGCTTAGTTATAAGAATTTTCATGGATTCTATTCTTAAAATTAGGCAAATATTTAACTTCCCAATGAAGCAATGCCCTTAATAAAGATTTTATTGCCATTTTACCCTGTTTCAGTGATACAGCAGAGAACAGATTATATGCCATAGGGTGCTTTCATATCACACGCTTAAAAAGATGAAATGAGAATCTAAAAATCTGGCTTATGATTTCATGTTTCTCTCTGATAACTTCACAGCCTCAAATACATTTATGTTCTCCTCTCATTCCTATGCTTTTATTTAGATTGGATCCTAAGGTAACAACACAGTAACTCATTTTAAAAGACACTAAATACGCCTGCAGAATTCCTGGCACAAACGCAGAGGATCTGTCAAGTCTCCACTGTAAAAAACCCCAAAAATGAACAACAAAAAACACAGCATTAAGTGCATTTTATTTGCAAATATCGTGTGCAAACAAATCGTGTAATTACTTGGGTTCAAGGAAACTAATAGGCTACTACATTTTTTCTTTCTAATACCAGGAAAATTATCATTATCCTGATAGAATCCTTGATAGACAGATATCAAGCCTAGACCTGAGTGTTTTCAATGACAGTGATTACAAAATATGCCTTCCTGGATTGTCTTACTGCTTATTGGTAAAAAATAGTTTCTTAGTATTTAATTTTAAAAATGCTTTCCCCGTATATAATTTCTCATTCTGTCATTGATTACTGATGAAATGAAATGATTCTGGCCTGCTCTGTAATGTTCCTTTACATTTTGTGATAAGTGGTAATTTCTCTCCCCAGTTGTGCTATCCTTTGCATGAACATGCCCAGCCCTCATTACCTTCTCTCAGCTATTATTTCCCTAAACTTTTCATCATTTTTGTTTGTTGAACTACCTCCAGTGGATTTTAAACAGTGCATTATCTTCCACACTATCTTTGAAGATAATCAAGAAAATTCCACATCATTGACACCCTGGAGGAGACATTACAAAGACAGACAGGGTTTACAGAACAACAGCACATCATTGCAAGTAAAAGGCATATGCCACCCAAGAAAAACTCTTTTTTTATTATTTTTACCTATAAGGATGTTAAGAAGCTGTATTTTAAAGCCACTGTGATAATTCTTGCACAAAAGAAGCATCTGAGTTAAATTTCATGGTGTCTTATAATACACTAGGACATAAACCAGAAAAATACATACAGGATTAAGTTTCCATAAAGCCCAAATGATCTGGCATATGAAATAGGAGAAGGAATTTAATCCACTCCTATAATGTGGTCAGGGCACATGACTTCCACCCTGTCTCCATAGCTGCCTGCTACAGCCAGGGAGCCAGAATAGCAACGGTGGCTCCTGCAGGCACTGGCCTGGCCCTGGTGACCCATCCCTGGGCTCCCGTGGCCAGGGCCGGGGTGCAGCCGCCTCCTGGCGCAGCTGTTGGGCCGCATTCCTCACTCCCCTGGGCAGCACCTCCTGATCCCTGCCCCTGGCCAGGTACCTGCAGAGCACAGGGCCTGGGTACCTGCATCTCCTCCTTCTGAGTTACACTCATTTTTAACCTTCCTGCAGAACCTCTTCCTGCTCGCCCCCAGGACTGGAACCTGCAGGAGAGAACAAGCCGAGGTGGAGATTGCCTTGGTTTTCCTTAACACCCTGTAAACTCCTGATGGGAAACGACACTTTTCAGCTGTCTTTGTGATAGATAAAATGTAAAGTCCTTTTTTCTGAGGAAGCAAATTACATTAGGAATTGGTTTGTTTTACATGTGAAACAAATTAATTTCTTTACTTAAAAAAGAAAAGACAAATCTCATAAAGCAGGAATATAAAAATAAACTCAGGTTTTTTCCTTAAGAATTTTTAAGTCAGGAACTATTGCTGAGTCACTGTGACATGTTTTTGAAGGTAAAAATGCAGCATGCATGGGGTACAATGCACATGTAGAGTTCCATGTCTTTTTAGTCCAAATGCTTTTTACTCATCACATGATATTTTCAGAGTTGAGAGGAATAACCCACATAACTATCTTGCACACAATTCAGTCTCCTCAAATTTGTTCTCTTTTAAATGCAGTGAACTTTACAGTGAATTTTTCCTACTTTCAAATAGAGAAGTAGACATGATTTTGTTTTGTCAACTAGGAAAAGGTGCAGTTGTGTCCCTGTTCTCAAGCGTTATTACTCAAAGCACAGAAGGGAGCACATGACTGTACACTGACCTTCATCTGTTCCCAAATTATGCCTTTTAAAAGCCTCAAATCTGTTTAAGGGGAGCTGCTGAAACCTGAAACGAATGTGGTCTATTGCTTTATAAAGTAGATGAATGTAGAACTTAAGTATTACATTTCAGGCTCTTACTGTACTAAATATAGCAAAATTAGGATGAGGGAGAATATAACTGTAACCTAAGTCTGGTTTTAGAGAATAATTTTTTCTTACAGGTATCGATGGTTACTCTGTAAAATTTAGCGTGTTTCTATTTCTAACAGAAAATCACCACAAGTTTGCAGAAGGAAAATGTTCTCCTGATAAGGCGTTTTATTTTAAAAAGCCAAATCCTTAAAAAAAAGTTAATAGCTCTTCAGCCCGCAAATCACACTCGCAGAAATTGCTAACCAATTCTGACAGACCCAAGCCTAAAAGGAATCTTGAAATACACCTTGCATCTAAATTTTCATCGCTTGCACTCTGCTTGATTTTAATGAGGATATGTTTAATAATGACCAAACACATCATCTTGAGTATTAAAGGGAAAATTACACTTAATTAGAAAAGTAAGCAGTGCATAACTGCAGAAAGCATATTTTGCTGTGTGCCTTACACAACAGGCCAGAATTATGTACCACTTAAGAGCACCACCTCAATAAACTTGTTCAATAATTACAGTGGAAAAGAGGTAATTAAGGATTTTTAATTCTCTTCATTCATTTTTAGTAAACTTCACTGTTGTTTCTAATGACATAATAAAACCTTCCAATGAGCTCTGATAATGCTCATAATAATGTTTCAAAGGAAGAATAACTTAAATCTAACTCCACATGACAAGAACAATAGTAAGCTCATTATTTTCCAATAGAAAAAGTGGCTTAGAAATTGACAGATTTCTTGACAAGTTTGCAAATTTTTGACGGTTTTCAGATGGGAACCGTAACCCTCATTAAACTTTTTAATATGCTTGTAAAAACATAGAAACCTTCAGATTGTAAGCAACTTTTGGGGATCATCTGATAAAATCTCCTGTTAAAAGTCATGCTAACTTCTAAGTTAGGCCTGATTTCTCAGAGCCTTGTCCAGTCAAGGTCTGGATTTCTCTAAGGATGAAGATTCCTTAGTTTCTCTGGACAAAGCATTCCAGAACCAAACTACTGTCCATGGGTATGTCCTTGTGTTCTGGATTTTCCTTCTGTTACACTTTAAACCTAAATATGGTAAGAAATGCTGCTTCCTTTGTCTATCCTGACACTCAGGTCACTTTTGACAGAGGAGGTTCTGAAGGTTTGCCTTGGAAACAGTTTATTGTGTGACCAGAAATAAATTGCTCATAACTATTTTTGTCTTTAAGTGGCAGGGAGGGATTGGGAATAAACAATTATTTGTTCAACATAAATTACAGTGGTGACTTTAGGACTGATGTCTAGTTCTGAATGATCTTGATCTTAAGAAAGTTCAGGAACCATACACTGTAGACTCATGCCCAGATCTGCAATAACTAAAGGAAACAAAAGAAAGAAAAGGAAAAGTAATACCAATTCTGCTATTTTAACTTGTGCTAGAGTTACACCACCAGACTGCATATGGTTAAATGATCTTGCCCTACTGCAATAGATAGTGAGATTTTAAAAGATGACTCACACCTAAGGCAAATGAAGTGACTACTACAGTCCTCATGTTTTTGTCTTTGTATAATTTAATCAGCTGTTCATCTGGATAGTTGGAAAGGATATATTTATACAACAATAACTTCATCTCTCTTGGTAAATATTTTCCTGTATCTTCTGATACTAATCTATTAAATACTGGCTTATATTGACCTAATTTGAAATGAGAAAGAACACTAGGGTCCCAAAGGAACACAGCACACAAGCTCTCAGTTCACTATCATGCAGCAAGGAAGTCAGTCTTAAGCATGTTTACTTGTATTGCTGGAAGAGGATGACAAATAAACACATGGGTCAGGCACAATGTCTGGTTTTGTATGATTACACAGCTGGTTTTTTTATTCATCATCACTAAATTTATTATATGTATCAGTTCTGTGTAAATACATTATATATACATGTGTTCTTTACAGATCTGGCATCCCAACATGCTCAGCTCAGGTAAACAGCCATAGTACAAACACCTGGAGCATTTAACAGTCTTACAGCACTTCCGTAAATAGTTTTGAATACTTATGAAATTATGGAAAAGGGATCTTAATTCTGGAAAACATCTATAATCTTCTTCAAGCAGACATACACATTAGGAAAGCCTGACCAACAGAACACGTGTCCCAGAAACCTCTCCTCTTCTTCAGTATTTATCCTTCATTAACAGTAATGAACCTCTCGGAGCCCTCAAAGTATGAAGTTCTCTGTGATCTTCAGCAACTAGTTAACATGAGCTTTCCATATAACAAGCATCACAGCTATTAAAATACAGCAAAATGTAGGGCTTTAATGCATTATAAGGGATTTTGAATCTGACTAATGTATTGGGTAATAATTGCCTTCCTATTCACAAATAAAATTTATGTAAACCCATGGATTTTCTATGCAGAAAGTTCACATTATTCCCTTTGGTGTCAGAAGCTGCAATGAATTTCCTTGTGAAAGAGTGTTAGACATTCTGCAGTTCCACAGTAGTCACTAATAAGTTTGGGTGGCAGCTGTTGTACATCTGAAGCTAACAAATGTTATGTGACCAGAGATGACTGGCATGACATGTGGCCATAGCCTTTTTATAAAGTTATGTTCTCAACTATTTTAAAAATGTCCACAAAAGTCCTTCAGAAATACTGTTCCCAAGAAGTTCATGGAAAACTGATCCTTTAATACTTACCCCACTCAGTTAGTTGCATATATTCACACATTATCACACAGTGATAAACTGAAGTTTAAACAAAAATAGTCATACAAATTCATCTGGAAGTCATGTTCTCAGCACTGTGACTTGAGGCTGGATTCACTTGCTTGAATGGGCATATATTAAATTTCCAGCAATCAATTATCATTTCAGCCTTTGTATCTGCCATCATAAATTCAGGCACATGCCCATATGGACAGACAAAGTGCAAAGACAGAACTGTCTTCCAGGCAAATTCCAAAAGCAAGTGTGAAGTTCAGTATTGAAATATCACTCCCTTTTCTTTCCTCATTCTCAAGCAATACAGGCTTTTTTAATCTAGATAATACTTTCCCAGTCTTCCTGAAAATTTTACCTTCATAATCTTTATATAGATAAAAAGTGTTGCTAGAATTTTATATCCCTCCCAGGCACCCCCCCACATGTAAAGATTCATGTCACAAAAAGACTCATGTAAGGACTTAGAGGGTTCCAACAGAGAAGAATTTCCCAAAATACAACTGATTTTAGTTATTTAATGCACATGAAAAACACATCTCTTGATGTGGTTCTGTTTATGTCACAATTAATTTCAGTGTCTTGCTACAATTTTTACATTTAATAGATTTAGAAAAGCTTTTTCTTGAAAAAAGTTATTACCCTTGTTTTTTATTTTTATCTTCTAGTACCTGAATTTTCAGCAAGCAGATTAAATATTAATAGTTTTTGAAAGACATATAAATATTTTAGTTTTTAATAACACTGAGACTTGGTCTGTTTTATATACACCTTATTTGTTATAATCTTGTATGAACTGATCTTTGATGTCAGGAGTTAATTGCTTTTCTTCCGCGATCAGAGAAATACATTTGGAAAGACAGAAGAAAGTCCTCCCTTCAGGTAATAAATTCCCACTCAAAAAAGAGAATTTCATACAATCCAAACTTTCAGTTCCATCTTCCATGTAATCATTAAAATGTGCAATAAATTATGTGTGAAAACTCTAATATGTGAATCATCAACCACAGACAAAACTTACTGAAAACATAATAAACCACAAGATTTCTAAATTTCTGCTAATTCCCTCTAAAGCAGTAGAGAATCATCTACAACTATTGCACAAAAAGTGAGAATTGAAGAAGAAATGGGAGGAAAAAGAACATCAACAACACTTGACCAATGAAAGAGAATACAGTATGAAATACAACATGAAGACAATGGGAAATAATGTGATGCCATTGTTACCTGTCATGTGTCCTCATAAAATCCCAGGACTTCTTAGTGCCATTCTGAGGGGAAAAAAATTTAAAATTCCATCAGTCAAATTAACTCCAAGTGAAAAATTACTATAATGAAATGTAACAAAACTTAAGAGGCATTTCTTTGAAAACTTAGTATAGCTGGTTTTATTTATGAGGCCAGTATTCTGAATTTTGACAGTATTATAGACACTGAGAACTGTCCTGGGACAGTTCAAAATCTTGGATTCACAATATTGTGATGACAGCTAGCATACATTTATTGTAGTCTTCAGGCCCAGTTTTGGCCACAGCATCAACTTCAGCTGCCCAGTCTAACCATTCAAGGTGCCAGGAAGCTATAAACAGCTATGTTTTAACCAGTAAAGTAACCCACAGGTATGTTCTTCCATGTCCAGAAATGCTCTTACTTAGAGAACAGCTCAGCACTTACCTCCTAACTAAACTCATGTGGGATCCAGGAACAAGACACCTTCCCTCTAACCCCTTCCAAGGTCCAAAGCAGGAATTTTATCCACACCTAACATGAAGGGGTCACACTCCACTCTACACAGCAGCTGTTCCTCTGCACTGCTGGTGGTGCTGAGGGCACTGTCTCACAGCAGGCTTGAAGTGACTTCACTCACTCAAGAACTGGGAGACATAAAATGGCTGATTTTCTCAAGATGGGCCAATTCCTGTCCTCTGCCAGCTTAAAAAGAACGATATCCACTACAGCACAGTAGACAGTGATCTCTGAAAACAAGCGTTCTTTCACAGTTATAATGAACATGTATACCTTGCTTACATTTATATTCTACCTTCTTTAGTTACCTATACCAATTCATACACATCAGTTAATGGAGATGTATATAATTCTTTACTCTGCTGGAAATGTGATGGTATTTTTCAGCTCAAATACAACTCAAGAGATTTCCCTCCCAGGTCAGTTTTAAGTCTATGTTAGGAATCCGTATGAAACGAGAGGAAATTCTTGTGGTTGATACCTTTTTTCTTATTAGCAACGCAAAAACAAGACCTACTGAAGACCTACATACCTCAAATATGCTTAATGTGAAAAGCAGCACTTGACTTCTATTATAAAGTATGGTTAAATGGATGATCAAACCCTGAGCAACTGGTTAATGATTTAAAGCAGGTAAATGTGAGCAACGAGAGAAGAATCAAGTTCAGTTGATGGCTAAAGGTGCCAACCAATATAAACGGGCCCTTCAGCTCTATTACAGATGTCATGGCTACCAAGCACACAACAGCTGGTGGGGATTAGATAACAAGCACTCTGGTTCAGAGATTAAGCCCCTGAGCTTTATGAGTTTACCAAGCTTTTTGGAAGAGGGACTGTTTGCTTGCTAGCTGGGTTTTTCTTCATTCCCACCACTCTAATTATAAACAGTTGTTCACCTCAAGAGAAACTCTAATCTGTGCTTCCACTGGTGTCTGCACATACCTTCTGTTAGCACTGACAGGAATCCAATGTGTGCGTTACAGGAGAAGCCCTGACATTGTTTAAATGCAATATAATGTTGAAAGAGAAATAAAGACAGCAAATTCTCAGTGTGAACTGAAATATTAAAGCCATTGCTTCCAAAGCTGAGTGTGTATCCAGTTCATTCTACCTGGTGAGAGACAGAGGAACAACTTTGACAGGACTATGATACAACACACAGCTGCAACATTGTGTTGTATGGTAAGATAATTTACTGTATTAAATGTGCAAGGTCAGCTCAATCTTTCTGTAGGTTTATTTCTACCTGTAAGCAAGGTATTTGTGGGATTTGTTAGCAGATTGCTGAGCAATTTTCCATTTAACATGAAAGAGCTGGAAAACTGTGGACCAAGGGTAACATCTTCTGCATGTAACTTCATATTATTTCTCTGGTCTCAACCTTCCCCTGCCCCAAATCATAAGTTGGTGCTACCATCATCCATTCTCTCTTTGCAGTGTCCACTTTGGAGAAAGTGGGTGTCCAGCTGCTGGAGATGGCAAAAAAAGCCTGAATCAAGTCTCTCCTTGCATTAATTTAGGCTCTTAGTCCTGTGATACTGCATTCTAACATCCGATCCCACCAACAATCTCCTGGCTCCTTCCTCTTGCCATCATTTTGCAAATTATAGAACCTGATTGCTTTGGAGCACTTATGAGAGGGTTTCAAATAGCTGAGGAAAATGACACCCTAGAGAATCATCCTCATACAGATGGGATCCATCAGAACTGAATGACCTCTTCCCAAGGATGAGCTCCATTGCCATTAACAGAATCTACCTCACAGACGTGCACATAATTTTTAGCAGAAAATAAAAGAAGGAACTTTGTACCTAAAAAGAAATTAATCAGAAAATAGATTCTGTATTTTCTACTTTCTAAGCCCAGGTAAAGCACTTTCTCTAGAACATGATTTGATTAGTTTAAGAGGTAAATTCAAAACTAGCCACAGGCTAAATTAATTTGAGTCAAGACATTGGTTATTATCATATACTCTGACTGGACAATGCTTATTAAGATATTTTCTCCCTATATTTGGTTAAAAAAACTTATTTCTATGATCAAGTTGCACCTGTCCAAATAAATAAATCAATAAACAAATGAAACATTCCAACATCTCTTTGTTTACAGTGGCAGAAACTCAAATGAGCCCCATTCATGCCCTATTGTCGAAGTCAAATGTAATTTGAACCCAACCGTATGGAGTTGAGTTTCTATTGTACCCAATGTGCGGTTCTTTCCTAACAGACTGGTAGGAAGGTTGCTAATTATTAATAGCATGTAAACAGTTACCAATGGTTCTTATGCTGCTTTACATACTTTACAGAACATTAGTTCCAGCCAGCTTCTAACCAACTATATCAAGCTGTGTGTAGTATCTCTATCTTATCTTTAAGACAAAAGTATTACTTGCTGAACTGATCAAGATTCCTGCTTTTAAAAGCCAAGTGGCCACGATTACTCGTTAAACTGTTCCAGTCCATATATCCTAATCTTTGACAAAGTGTTGCTATCACCACAGTTACAGATAGCTGCAATATTAAAGGTATCAATGGACAACATGACTCCTGAAAAAGAGAAGTATCTTCGTGAAACACAAAAGCTCTCTCAAACTTTTAACTTTTTTTCATTTTAGCATATCTAATTGCATTATAACAAGTAGTCCATTCTCCAGTGTCTAATAAGGAACAATCACAGTATCTCTCAATGCAATGAGAACTAAGTATAACTGATTGCTGGGAGATCTAAACACTGATGACAGGAAGAAAAAAGGATTATATTATGATATTTGAGAAAGATTTAAAAAATTATTCTTCAACCAGGAAATGTGTCCTGTGATGTTTATAAAGACAAATATGTCAGAAATATTTTACACGAGTTTTAATCTGTTCAGAATAGCAGTTCTAATACTGCAACAACCTTGTGTAACACATAATCGATTTGGTAAATCTTTAATCACAAAGTAATCACACTCCAGTTCTGTGCTCAGTGATCAGGTTCTGTGATGTTGCAACACTCAACTAGTGCATATAGTATGTGTAAGTTAATAAAGCTGTATTCCAGGAGAGGCAGCATGTGAGACAACTCTGTTTCACGTTACACAGAAGACAGATCACTTACATAAGTACTAATTGCATAAGAAAGCCATACCAGGTCAGACGAGATGTCCATCTTGCCTGGCAACCTGTCTCTAAAATTTAAGAACAGGGAAAGCACACAGTAATGCTTCCCCAGAACACTCTCCCAAGTCTGGCAAAAGGCAGCTGAAGGGTGGCAAAAGACAGTGCCTCAAAAAGGCACCCAAATTAAACACAGTCCTCCCCCAGCTTCAAAAAGCAAGCGCAAATAGCCATTTCTGTACTAGCTGAATGTGTAAAATGTGTCACAAGGCCATCTTGTCTGTAAGACTGACTTGGTAATGACATTGGTAACTTCATCAGAATTAACAGCAGCTCGCTCCCAGCTCGACAGTCTGCACAAGGAGATTCAATGCCTTTTGGGCAAAGTGATTCCAGGACAACCAGGCACTACCAAGTGCTCCCTGTTCGACAAATGTTGACAGTGGATGCAAATTCAGCAGAAGTGACTCCTACCTGTGCAGAGCTGTTTATGTCACCCATACCTGATCTTCACATTGTCTGTCCTGCTACCATCCTTGAAATAATTTTCCCAAGACTTCCTGCACCACTTCAGTGCCATAATTACAGGCAGGAGTCTCTTCACACCATCTGTTATGGATAAGTTGGACTTGTCTGTAGCCTATCAAAATACCATTCTTTTTCCCACCTACCCTCTGGCTAAAATGCCTTGAGGATCACTGTGCCATGGATATTGCTGTTCTTTGCTTTCCTCCACCACCAGAGGCAATAAAATGTCTGAACAAGGTCAAATCACTGCCAGAATGCCTAAAGGATAATGCTTGCTTGCTAGAGGAACTTGCCTGAGACTTAGCCCAGGCGAGCTAATAAGGAAGAGAAAAAGGACATGCTGTGCTAATGATACAGAAATATTCACTGACACTGACTGTATGGTGATATTTGGTATGCTCCACATGTGACATAAGTCACTGGGAATCACTTGCTCCGACACAAGTCACTGTGAGTTTCTACTCTTCATTTGGGGCAGCTTGACTGCCTTCCTCCTTCTTTTCCCTGAGGGCAGTGACCATGCACAGTCTGCCACCTGAGAAGCTTTTGAATCAGCTCTTACATGTGTCTTACATGTGTCTTCACAGGTACCAATGCTCATCACTGTTACACTGATACCATTCTGGGCTTTCAAAAAATCCCCAACACCAACTAACCAACCCCCTCAGTCTGGCTGTGGTGTACAGCCCTCCTGGGACGCACAATTTCTCTCCGGAAGCAGCTTTTTCAAATGGAAGGAATAAGTACTAAAATGCAATTTTAGAGAGAGATATGTAGGCCTTTCCTCAAGGATCATTCCAAGAATCTTCCCAAAGAATGAGATCCTTTCTATGAATAATTTAATTGAATTAGAGCTGTGGTACCCCAGTTATAAGATGCTACTGAGTTTCAAGGTGAGGAATAAAAAGGAGAGCGGTGCTGTAGTCCACACCACGCAGCTTATTGTAACCTCGGTACAGTGCCACACTAAGGGCTGACACAGCAGAAGTCTGTAAAACCATTGATGACATTATGACATTCATGACATTAATGATGGTGAATGTGAAAAAATTATTCACTATTTCTCATAATATGGAAGCACTGTGTGGCTGAGGTTCCTCTGGGCACTGGCCTGTCTCCTCTCAATGAATCAGTGCTCAAGTCCTAAAGCTGCACAGAGAGGTTTGCCTTGCTTATGTATAAAATAATTAACTGACAGCTTCTGAAAGAGCTACATACAAACTGCATTACATGTATATTTTACACATGCACAATTAAAAGCTTATTCTTCTTAGATTTTATTACAAGTTTTATTCTGAAGAGTGAACCAAAACCATGTTGGTGTAACAAGTGAAAGAACGCTCACAAAACCGCTTTAAATGCTTCCTTTAATTCTGTGTAATAGATTTTTCACAACATCACACAAGAGTGTATAAAATAAATCCTCCACACACAGGTTTACATTAACAGATTTCTTACAGTTACTCTGTTGAGAGTTCAGATTATTCAACAAAACAAAAGTTACATTGGATTGTCACTTATTTAAGGACTCCTTGAAATGAGCCCTGGACAGACAACAGATGACTGAAAGAGAAATGATCTTTACCCAAAAACTACTTAAAGCTTCTCCTATACTATTTGCCTTATGTAAGTATTTAATAACTTTAAAAGTGACCAAATTAAAGGCACTGCCTTATGTCATCTCCCATGTTTATCCAAAGAAAACTTCTGCTTGGACAGAGAAAATCTAAGTGGCCAAGAACTGTAAAGTTACACCAAAACCACCTCAGTAAATATAAGATTTTGTACCTTGTATTACATACTTTTGAGGAGAAATATAACAGGCCATGCAGACAGATCACTTATAATGCAGGGGACATATGACCAAAATACGTCCAAAATAAGCAAATTAACATCACATATACCACTAAAAGAGAAAGAAAAGAAATCTGTCCATGAAAATGATTAACTTCTTTCTGTTTACATTACAGGAGAGACAACATGAGGTTTGGCAACCCATTGTGAAAGGCACTAAACACATATAGTGGGAACAGTTCCTGTTCAGTGATCTTACAATTCACTTAGAGCCCAGACAAAAGTTGATGTAAACAAACAGAGGCAGTTAAGAAAAATGACAAATACATTATGATTTAGATAAGCTACATGCACAAGTTATGAGGGTTAAAATGACAAACAACAGTCATGATCCCCTAGTCTCTACCAGTTGGATTGGGTTTAAAGCAGTCACCCAAGAAGTAAATGTTCCATATTAGTGAAAAAATCCAACTGGAGAAGTTCAAGCAATTATAACATAAAAATAACTCTGTCCTCATTGTTCCATTTACTGTTTCCACACCTCTAAGGCACAAAAGCAGTTAATGTCCTTAATGCAAAGGGAAAATGAGCATTCTTCATGTAATAAAATAATTATACTATAGGTACAGAAAAACAGGTAAGACAATTAATTGGCAAATAACAGTCTCAAACCAGATGTCAGCAAAGCCAAGCAAGAGTGAGGTCCCTGTTTAATGATTTACATGCACCAAAGCAGTAAAACTCCCTGGAGGAATAATCAATTTTTTGCTTTTTTTCTGCTCTCAAAAATTTTTCTGAAGTTTTGAGGGTTATGCTTTTCTTTCAAAAAGTGTAAAACTTGTTTTTCTATTGGACTTATTTTCACATTCAACCAATCTTCTACAAATGTATACACACAGTTTAGTGTCAACGTGCAGAACAATGACTTTATCTGGAAATTTACTGTGCATTCTCCTATTGTGGTGGCTACTTGTTGCCCAGACCTTCATAACAAGAGAACACTGAACTTGTCATTTTATTAGATGGGTTTTTGTCAGGTTAATCCAGGTGAGCAGTGTGCCTGGGGAGTCGAGTTACTGACTCATGAAGACAAAAATCTGCACCAACACAGCCAGCTCCTGCTGCTTCTTGCCACCTTTATTTCCTTAAGTAGTCTCAGCTTAATGCTTTTCAGCCATATTCACCTTTTAATGACCAGTAAAAGCTGCCAAGAGATAAATATGCAATAAAAGCAACTCAGTAATTCAGAACTTTTTGGTTCATAAAATACATGGTTCCACAACAGGAAAGATGTGTGTTAGCTGCTCCTTGTGGAATCACAGATCCTGGGTTAAACAGAGTGGACTTCCCCTACAGTAAAGCCATAAAAGTTATGTCCTCATCCCTCTGTAAACGAACCTTTCCCTTCCCTTCTCTACTCACTACTGAAGAAGTGCTGCTATCAGTTGATGTTTCCTTGTTACATTTCTTTTTTCAGCCTAATGGAACCTGATGTCACATCTGTAGCAGTTTTCAGTAGCAACAGATGAGGATTGATAACCTCATGTAAACCATTTCTTGTCAGCTAAATTATTAACGCTGGAACTCTCTGCTCTGTAGAATCAATACAAAATGTTTTCAGTGCCCACAATGATGTGCCCACAGAAGCTGCACTTCCAGGACAAACCCAGGACTTTATACTCTTTTCACTTCACTATCAGACAGTAAGTCACCAAATTACCTTGCATTGTCTGAACATTTTTCATAGAATTTTCTGCACATGCCACATACAAAAAACTATGGGAATTAATAAAAAAAAAAGAAAAAAATCATCCCCAAAATACACAGTTTGGAATTTTTTTAAAGGAATAAAGCAATGGTAGTCATCACAATCCTGTGTAAGCTGTATGAAGAACAGAGATCAAGCTGAAATAGACAGCTAAAGCAAGTTTGGACTCCTGAAGTTTTCCGAATGATAATAAAATACCTATTCAATACACTTTAAAAGCTTCATTGCTTCCTATTGAATATTTTTATTTGATTAATGAGTCAGTGGGGTGGATTTTTGTTTACAAAAGCTATCTAAAAATCTTCATCCACAAAAAAACTCAGTGCAAATGAATAGTAAAAAATTCAAGGACATTTAATATTCAACTTTTTCATCTAAAAGAGTAACTCTGTCTTGAATAGACTACTTTGCATCTGAAGTCAGTTTGATATGACTTATATTTTTTTGTCTACTTGAAAGGTTTGATTTGTAGCAAGCAGGAAGAATGCTGTCTTCTTTCTATATAGTTACAGACTTCATAGAAAGTTCTACATTATCTTTCAAAATGAAAGGAACCACTTCCAGTTGGCATAAAATGATGCAGCTCAGTTAAAAAAAATATTAAAATCAATAAAATAATTTCAATTTGCATTAGCTGAGTGACCTTTTTTTTCCTTTCAACGTATACATTAGTATTAGGGAACTGTCTTATGCTGAGCTATCTTATTACATAACTGCTTATTCAAATGTAAAGTTGAAGCTGCTCTGTCCTGGGGTGCAGTCCCCAAAAACAAGACCCAGGCTGCCCCTTTTCCTACTCCACCTGCACATCTTTACTCTACCCTTAGCCTTAACACCACTGATATTTGTGTGGGCTGGTTCTGGGGACTCCCCTAATTTAAAAAAAAAATTTTTTGCTCTAGAAAAAAAACACTGATTAAAAAAATTGTTTAGCAGAATGAAAGTGAAAAATTAATAATGAAAAACTCTTAGTCAACATGAATGCAATGCCATTATACAGATCACAAGTCTTCAGCAGTGAGGATTAAACAGAACAGCCTTGGTCCACTCACAACTGCTCCAGGAGGACAGAGATGTTTCTGACAGGGAGTGTTCTACCGAGAGACACATGCACACAAAAAAGCCTAAATTACCATTTCAGTCCACACCCACTAATCCACTCCATCAGACTGCACATGCTGGAGTAAATGAAGCCACATCTTCAAAAGCAATTTGCAGAATTACTTGCTGATGTTGAAAAACTACTTCAAAAGAGTTTAAGTGTTATGGAATTTTACTGGGTTTTTTAAACAAGCCACTGTTTAAGCTCAAGAGGAAGGGGGGAATGTTTGCTTTTTAAACAAAGCTTGTAATATTTCATTACTAAACCATCCAAAGTGTTTATTTTAAAAGCATCATGATTACAAATAATGGCATTTTTCAGTTTATAACTTCCCTGTTCAAGTATTTCAGTTGGAAAAAACTGAGTTTAGTGCCTTTGTGGAACATGCATCCAAAAATACACAAACTGATGACATTTTAACAGAATTAAAAGTGAACATTCTACCTGAAGCAAAATACTAGCACAGCTAATTGGCTTTAACTGACAATATTAACAGTTTCAGATGTAAGACTGAGCTAGTGAAGTCCATGGGGACAAAACATCCTTTACACTAAAGGACATCATACCAGCCCCAGCTGACACAACAGTTCTGGGCAGGGCAGGACAAAGCTGCTGTGGTCTCACTACGCTCATTTTAAGGCTTGAACGAGAGACTGGAGTGCTCAGTTCTGTGTGACAGCCAATTCTTGGATGCATGGGCTTCTTATCTGAAATTACCTGGAAGACATAAAGGTACTTCTTGAAGAAACCTTAACATCTACCAGTGGAGACCACACCAGGGACACCTCAAGGGACATAAAACCTAAGGTCATAGACTGTAATTTTTACAACCCATATCAATTTTCTCTTCAAAGAGAAGGTTATTCTGGTAGGAGTGTGTAATGAAACTGCAAACAGATGGTTACAGCAATAGAGTTTACTGTTCAAAGGTGCAATTTTTTCACACTTTGGGAGGTAAAATAAACAATGGAGAATGCATTAATTTATTCAACTGTTAATGCAATACTGGGCCAAGCCACTTTGTTCATTTTATGTACATCAACTGCCAGAACAATTACAACTAAGATACCTGATGTGTAAGTAAACTTTCTCCTATAATCCTCTGGAAGTTTACTTTTCAGGTCACAGTTTGTTTTTTTGTGTGTACTTTTCAACAATGGAGTTGTTGCAGTTTACCTTGGCATTCAGCTATCATTAAGATCGCTTACCTTTGAATGAAATTTATAAAACACAAGAATGAAGTATATATAAATACATTAAATTAAATCAAATCTCCTTTCTCACCTCGTTTTTTCTGTATTTAATATACATCATTATCAAGAACACTTGCATGTACAGATCAAACATGCTTTAGTCCAAGGCAAATCCACAGCAGTGCACTGAAATCTATACTACAAAGAATAAGGACATTAAGAAAGACAATATGCACAAAGGTCAAATTTATGACTTTTCTCACATCATTTTACTGCCAAGTCAGCATATAATTTAAGGTTATAAGTTGAGATAGAGATGGGGATTTCCTAGTATTACATTAAATCCACTTCTGTACAAAGGAACCAATTGCTAACAGGTAGAGTCTTCAGACTCCTCTGTCACTGTATACAAATGATAAAATTTAAAGTGAATATTCAACTGTTCTTTTACATAAATTCCTGTTGTATTATTGAATTTTGCTGCATGTATTTTGCCATTTTCACTAGACTGTTTTTTCCTTTTGAAGTCTGTGACACACTTTCTTATTTCACAGGGATAAAAGGAACATACACTTTTCATATTTACAAAATTACTTACACTACCTCTTCCACAACATTATAGTAAAATATAAAACCTGAAACTTTGACTGGACATAGGTAAGAATTATATTCCTAATAACAAAAGAAGTTTTAACAGAGATAATATAATTTGGAAACTGTGCATTCATCTGATTTGACAGCAAAATACTTAACTGTAAATAAGTGCTGTACTTTCAAACAGATGTATTGCACATCTCACACTTGCACCCACACTTGCTGAAAACCTCCCCACCTTTTTTCTAATCTTTTACCAATATTTTTATGTTATTGCTTAAGAAAAAAATCTCACACAATTTGCAATAACTATAATAGGAGGTTGAGAAACACAGATCCAGGAGGCAGATCTGCTGGCTGCAGCTCAGAGAATAAAAGCCAGGGAAGTAACCTCAACCAAAGGCTGCAGAGAACTCCTGGGTGTTCTGTGCTTCATTACTTTTTCTGGAGTTTTCCTTATTTGTGTAAGTTGTTGCATATCGTTGCAGTTGGAAACAAACAAACAAACAAGCATGGCCTTTGTAGTTCAGTAATAAATGAATCTGGGGAGCACAGACATGAGCTCATAGCCCTACTCCCAATTTATAATAATTCATGAGTAAGTCCAAAAGTTGAGATTTATGAAAGCACTTTTTACCATTCAATATCCTTCACCTTTAATACCCTCACTAGAAAGATGGCAGAATTGAATTTACTCTGGACCACTGCAATTTCAGTCAAACACCAGAACCCCCCAATTGCATCTAAACATCTTTATTGAATAATGTAATTTCTGTGGTGAGACTTAAACTGCAATATTTGTCTAGGATTACAGAATTATTTCTGTTCTACTACCTGATGGACCGTTAGTGAAATTAAGTGAGACCAACTCCTGAAAATTCCTTTGGAAAGTGGCACTTAAATTCCTAAGTTACTAAAGACAACATTTTCCAAACTTCTAAATTTTACTGAGACACACATAACTATGAGAAAAATAAATGTTGTTTTTATTTTTTTTAGAGAGACCAAAAGAAGTAAAAACATCTCCAGGAAACCTGTTTTCATCTTTTCTTGTCCACTGGCAGCTGCTTCTTTTGACGAGTTACCAAGATAAAGGGCCTGACTGAAATTTCAGACTAGTGATATTTAATGACAGGGCAATAATTCTGCACTCATCATAACATACCTAGATCAATCATGTCTGTCTGTGGTAGCTGTTTCAAGACAGAGTGAAATTCAATATAAAGTGCCCATTGCAAGTTCGAGACCCCACAGTTGATGAGAATTCTCACTGAATATTCTTGAGCTCCTTCCTGCACTCATCCTGTGCACTCATTAGTCAAAATAACCTTTCAACCCTTTAGAAAGAGGACTCTCCAAATACTGCACACAGGACAAACACTGCTTTGGGCCACATCACAGTCCCACAGCTCGTGATTCCCCAGCCAGTTACTGGTATAGCATAGCCTCATATAGGACTCTGACTCAGAGAGAAATTCACCCCCCTGACTTTGCTGAGATTTAGGGCTTTCACCTCATCTCTGCAGGCACAGCAGGGAGAGAAGCAAACACAAGGATAGTAGGTAGATGGAGTAAATGAATCTTAAAATCATCAGTCCCAAGGCAACCACTACGCCTACAAGCATAATTTCTTCCTCTTTGCTACCCCAGGTCATGACCCTCATCCAAGAGAGGAAGGAAAGAAACTGTCCTTTCATCATTAATTTTGCTATGTCATTCAAGAAAACAACACTGACAACACCATAAAACCACAGTTTAAGTTGCCACTGGTATTTCAGCCAAAAGCTAATCACCACCATCAATTGTCTAATATTTCTCATTACCTCTTTAGTCATTCTAACAATCCACTGCAACTTACACAGGATCTGATTAAAATCTTTTCTGGCTGACAAAGAGCCAGCAGGAAAATAAAACTATCCCTCTTCTACCACAATGCTGGGCCACTCCATATTTAAAGAGATAATAAATCTGTATTCAAAAATTATGCAGTTGATGAACGCTGTTCTAATTTTTAAAAAAAACCCAACTGCCGCCTGTGTCACCTGAAGCAGCATGCTGATAAGAAAAACCCTGTCCATAGACTGCTGCATCATTAAAATTGGATTTTAAAAAACCCCAAACAACAGAGAAAATAATCTATCATGCATAACTGCAAAGTTACTTGGTTTTCCTAATGCACCTGATAAGCAATATCACAGATCACATGAGTTGGATTTTAAAATAGTTAACAAATCCAACTTACAAAGGACAAAATACTTCTGATGCAGCATTCAAATCAATGCAGAAAATACAGCACAATGAACTGTACACCTTGCCTCACACACCAGGCTGGTATCTGCCAACAAAGAACCAGCATTAACAAGATTGACCACGGTTAGTAGGCAGCACTTGGGACATCTTGCATTTTTCAAAGTTGGGAACAAAGCCAGGTGCAGCACTGCTGTGTCTCTGTGGTGAAGTAAGAGCAGGGGTGGACACAACCTAAACACCAAATCTCACAGGAACTCAAGGCTATAACTTCCTCCAAGTACATTCTTAGGCAGGGTCCCTGGATTTTGAGCATGTCTCCTCAGCAGTACTGAATAAAACTATTTATTGGCTGCTTCTGTTGGCTCCTTTAATAGAACACCAAGCCACTTTAAGCTCTAAGACTTTATTCTGAGCATGCAGTGGCACAAACCCAGCATATAGAGAAGAGCTGAAATCTTAAGACAAAGAATGAAGGCCATGAGTTCACTCCATAGGGTCAGCAGGGCTGGTCTGAGAATGAACATCCACAACTACTACAGGAAATTACACACCTTGCCTTGCAAGAGCAAGACACACTTTTCTCACTAAAAGGTACACAAAACATACTGCTGCAGAAAGTTGTTTCTTCTCCCTTTCATCCCCTCCCCAGGGCACACCTATCGGGTGTGGTTTGTCATCCCACTTAGTGGGGGACTGGAAGGCATGACACTGCACTATCCTATGGGCTGCAGAAGAGTGTACAGACAGAGGGGAGGGAAAACACAATGCCAACTGGCATTCATATAGTTTTTTTGAGAAATACTTCAAAAGCAAATATCCCAACAGTTTTTCCGTTCAGTGAAATAGCTTCCCTGACTTCTTTCAGCCCCTGGATGTGATTAAATCTCTACTCTCCTGCCCCCCAACGAAATTCTTACACTTAAATTTTGACATTTACATTATTTATACTTTATATATTTAAGTATACATTATACTTAAACAAATTAATCTTTCTCTATCGAGTGTCTCATAATGCAATAGGGAGACTCATATGTTCCCATGAGTCCTGTGAGAGTTCTGTCAAGAGGTTTGAACTCCTAGACACATCAAAGAGAAAGTAATGAGATAAAAAGGAACAGGGTTCTCCAGACTGACAGGTCAACCAACTCTCCTTGACAAGAAAAAAGGGTGGATTACAGAAACAATCAGGGAGGCATCAACATTTCAGATTTGGTGGAACTATCCTGTAAAATACTACAGTAATAATTTCTGTACTGATGATTTGTGATTGGTTTCACTGAATAGGAGGCCAATATTCACAGAATTATTTGGGCTGATTTGGTCCTGAGGAGACCTTCAAGGTCATCAAGTTCCAAACCCTCTGCCATGGGCTGGGACACCTTCCACCAGACCAGGTTGCTCAAAGCACCATCCAACCTGGCTTTGAACATTTCCTGGGATGGGTAATCCACCCACAACTTCCCTGGGCAACCTGTGCCAGTGCCTCACCAATTTCACAGCCTCCTAATAGCTAATCTAAATCTATGGTCTTTCAGTTTAAGGCCATTCTTCCTTGTCCTATTACTACATGAAATAGTCTCATATTGTTTTTTAACTTATCTGAACAGTACAAATCAGATGAGTTACAGATAAAAGTTTAGGCTGTAAAAATTGCTGTGCTGTGGAAATGTCACCCTGAAGAGCAACACAGCTTTGCAAAGTAAGCCAGAAATTGACTGTGTCCAATATTTTCAAGTGTCAGAAATGTTACAATGCTGAAAGCAGAGTGCTAAGTGCAGACACACATATGAAATTCTAAGGCAGATTTGCCAAAAGATTTGATTTTTGAAAGCCAATTTTTCTTCTAATCCTGCTGCTTCAAAAGCTCAACAAGTTTAAGTGGCATAATGATAACAAAGGCAGGTCTTGAAGCCAAAATGAAACTAAACAAAGTCAACACTGACAGTTTATTTCAGCAGTTCTGGATAACAATATATACAAGAGCTATATAGCGTCAGAGCCAAAATATTTTTTAAATTATTTATAAGGTTATAGTCAATATAGAAATTTACTGGTTTCCCCTATTTTTTCTCCATCTTGACTTCCAGCTCAGTTTGTCAGCATATATAATTTCCAGTTAAAAAGCACTGAACTGCTGCTACTCCAATCAGCTTACCTACTAAGTTAAAAAGAAGTTACTCAAATTGCTTTCAAATTTGCTTAAACTAGGACTGAATAGAAACAATGTAAGGGACGACCTGGCCTCATCAATGAGAGGAGCTGAAATATCATTTTATTCAGTAAGGTTGGAATTTCAGAAGGTTATGAAAATTTATGCCAAGGTCCTTAATATCTGGCCAGACCCACTTATCATCTAGAATCTTTTTATGCAGCAAACCAAAATGCTACATCCATTCTAAGTTCACAAAAAACATTACAGCTAATTAAAACATAATCTAAAATAAAGAATTCTTAAAACGATAACATCAAGTGATCAAATTCTATGTAGTTGACTGGATAGTCAATATTCTTACTCCCTATTTAAATGATCTCATACATCATGAAAATCTTACATATTTCACTCAAATAATGTCATGCTTTTTGATGAAACAGACAATTTTGAACCCTCATCATTTGCAGAAAATCTAGCAATTGTAGTTATCACATATTAGGCTCTTGGGAAAAACAATTTTCTACATTTCATAGAATCAGATCTAGAGTCAGAATCATGCATAGGTGTAGCAGCTTCACTCCAGAAGGAACTTGTGAATTAAAATTGTAACTACAACGCTGAATATTTTTGAAATTTGAAGATGGATATTGTGATTTATCAGCTTATGGATGAATTATACTCTTTAAAAAGAATTGTTTGTATTTGCTCACTAAATGTGCACCTTGATCATATGCCGCATGGGATCAGAAAAAGCATTTGATTTAAAAGAATGAAGCTCATAGGCTCAGTGGAAATGCTGTTTTCAATGCACACTTTTTTCCTTCACTTTTCCACATTAGATCTACAACATAACAGCAAAAACACACACTATTATTGGGAGGGCTGTGGAGGGAAATGACAGTGGGGAGAGGAGAGGAAAATGAGAGGGCAGGTTCCAGAAGAAACATGCAATTACTAGATGATACACAAATGCACTTTGCACACCCTGAGCACCACACAGAACAAATATTATGCACTGCAACACAGAGAAAAAAGCAGTTTCAGAACTAGAGAAGAATTTGAAGCACTAGTCAGTTAAAAATACCAGAAAAAGGCATCCCTAAAGACAGAGAAAAAATTAAAAAGCACAGTAACAACCACCTACATTTTTATGCTTTGGTACTTTTCCATCTATACATTATGAAAAAAAAACGCAACACACTTGGAAAAAAACCATCTTGCAGACATATAGAGGGTCACAAAAGCTATGAAAGAGATACTTAAAACAGGTTCCTCAGAAGATGACAAGCCATTAAACTTTCACCTTTAGGTAGTTATGATGATCTGATGTCTCTTTTATGGTATCACCCATTTTTTTAATTAAATCTACAACGTGTTTAACAAGCAATTCTTCCATCAATCTTTGATGTGTTTTACTTATAAAGCAATGACAGTTTTCAGTTCAGGCTCCTTAAAGTTCCAGAGAAACCATTTTCCACTCACTTGCTTTGAAAGCCATTAAAACAACTTGATGAAGAACAGCAGCAGGGGGCTAACAGAAGCCAAGGCTTAGGAACAATCTTTGGATTTTTCTCCTAAGACTTTCTCACAGACCCTCCTCACAAAGATCCTCAGGGCTTTTCATCCTCTCCTTTCTCCCCACCCCCTCCCAAAAATCAGTTCAAAGTGACAGATGCAACTAGCTCCAGATTCTACTCTTTCCTTAATTTCACTTTTACCTCTCAATTTTGATAGTCAACTGAAATCTGATTCCCACAGAGACAGTCATCATCTTCCCACTGGGAAAAAGTAATACACAGAAAGATTCAAGTAACTTGAACACCTTCTAATCTGTCATTCATTCTAACAGAGAGCACTACTAGTGAGAAATATACCTGTTACTTAAATACCATATACTACTGGCATTCAGTAAATGGAATTAATTAGTGATTAATTCATTAGTGATTAATATACAGTTCAATGTGTTACTGCAGTATTTCTGAAGCTTTCATGATAGTGACCCTGGAACGGTTTCAGTACTGGGATATAAAGTAAAGAACCATGCAAGCCAACAGTAAATGATCTTTAAAATGGGGAGTTCCTGTAACAAATGGTAAATTCTTTGGTTATAGTTTCATCCTGATACAGAAATCACAATTTTATGGAAAACACACCTATGAGGACAGCATTTATGCTGATCAGAATCAGTAGACTGGATTTTTTTGTCTCTCTTTTGTCTCATAATTTTATTTCTTTGATTATGGTCAACTGAAGGACAAATTTCATTGATCGTTAATTTTGTGGAAGATCTGTAACTCCAGAGCTCTACAGACTCTTCAGCTGCTGTATTCAAGTGATGTCACTGTGACCAAGATGCTGAACAGAGAATTTCTCAAACATGAGCAGTTTATTCTGTGATGCAGGGCTATGGGACATATTAATCCCACATTCTGGTTACAATCCCTTGTTCTTTTACAAACGAGAGCTACAGTTACAGTACACATGGCTAGGAGCAAACGGGCTGAAGGAGGCCAGCCTCATGTCTCCTCAGCTTGAGGACAGGGGCAGCACACATGAGGGATTTGAGGTCAGGAAGGACAGATGGTGGGCATTCCCATTACAGCTAAGTCACCTCTTGTCCTTACAACATTGAGCTTTATGTTTTCCAGTTGGTAACTCTCACAGTTTGTGTTTCTACATTATTTTACCAAGCTCATATTTGTGACTCAAACTGTGAGAATACATTGTGGAATAAATTTCTAGACGTCTTGTGAGCAAATCTTATTGGTACTTTCTCAGAACATTAACAATTACATTTTCTGCTTGTCCTTCCTTCAGTTAAAGTAATACATTATTAAAATGTTAGTGTGAGATGTTTTTTAATGAGTTTTTCTTTAAAAATTAGAAAAAAAATCTCATAAGAAATTCTAAGTCAGAAAACTAACATACAGCCCTATAAGTAAACATGCAAAAAGTTTCTTTTGGCTTTCTGATATAATTATATCATAAATATTGGAAAAGGATCCATCAAGAATATAAACAAAGGAAGACCAAGAAGTAAAGAAACAATACCCTAAGGAACAGGAAGAGTTATGTATGATTTTCTACAAGCATTCAATCACTTTACAGAATTGAAAAAATATTAAGGCTGGAAGGACCTCACAAGATCACTCAGTACAAGTCTCTTAACGGTGGCAGGATCAAACATATGTTATGTGAGTGCTATGTAATATATGCCAGATACAGAATATGCTTCTAAGCATTATCCAGTCAGAGCCTCCATTCCAGGCTGTTCCATCATTCAAACTATTCCAACATTTGTGCAATCTTATGACTAAAATAAACACTTTCAATCTACATATGCAATAAATAGCACTGTAAGATTGTTGCGCTGGAAGTACATGACTTAGAGTTTATCATGAATGCTCCTGTGGAATAATAATTTAATTAAAATTAGCATTAGCATTACTTCTTTCTGTATTCATTTTCAAGAATGTTTACTTCTCCAGAGGGGTGAACTTTTCTTTTCCCGTATTTTGTATTTTCAGAGAAAGAACATCTCCCACCTTCAGGAGTTTAGCCTCATTTCCCTATAATGTATTCATCACCACTCAGCACATCTGTCCCAGCAAATCCCATTTCCTGTTCTATTCATGAGGCTCAGCAACCTGGAGCTTTAGTGATTGCCGCCACACTTTTCCCATGGCCTTCTCACCTCTCACCCCCCCCACGCACCCCGCTCCCATTGTTTATCATCTGTTCTCCCCTGCTGCAAACTGCTGTCAGATGTTCACTTATCCCTAATCTTACTCACTGCCTTTGATATTCTTTCTAATCCAACAACCTGTCAACTGGGGCATCAGCCCATGTCCACACCAGCTGCTCTGTCACAGGCCGTAAGATTCCCTCTCTGCTCCAAGAGGTATTTAAAGGATTTTGACACAGCAACCGCAACGTGAAACAAATAATTAATGCTGTTTTGATCAGTGATCAGGGCTTTAGTGTGACATGAGCTGACCACTAAGAAAAACTGAGCTTTACTTTGTTTAAACTTCAGTAAACTTTAGTGTTACTGTATTAACAAGATTTTGATCAATGTCTGAAGGACAGTACTAAAAAGCTAAGTTCTTTAACTTTAGTTAAAAATTATGAAGAATAATTAATCTGAGTGCAAGTCAGAGGGGCAGATAACATTATATGCCTGCTGTGTAAAACATGCTTATTTATGCAGTATCAACTTGTATGGAGTTTTCAAAGCATGGGAGCTGACCTTTTATGAGTTACAGCTGAAAATACAAATGTATTTTAAATACGGCAGCAGCGGAGATAAAATTATTTAAAATACACTTATTTTCAGGAACAGAGTAGAATAGTTTCATCCCCTATAGAACATCAGACCCTGACATTTTAAAGAATACTGCCATTTACAGAAAATGTCTAATTTCCATGATATTCAGATTTTCTATAAACACTTAAAATTTCACAGTCTTCATCTGCTTTAAAACATATCAAATACACATAATGTCATAGCTGAGATAGTGATTCAGATGACAGATTTTTTGTATGGGGAAAAGTTTCTGCTATTTAAGCAAACACGTGAATTTTGATCCAAACTGAAAAACAAATACAGCATTTAGTTGTTGGAAGAACATGAGCACTCTTTTATTTCTCAGATCTAACTGCAATTACTAAAAGAGAGACGGTACCAAAAAAGACAAAAAACCCCTACTTTATACCCTACAGTAGTTGTATTTCACACACAAAAGTGTAACAAAACCTCAGTGATGAATTTTATAACATGGTTCATTAACTTAGAACTAAACCACATTTATTCTTAGGGCTTGTCTACACCAGGACATCAAGAAAAAGAATCTGAAGTAAGTACCTTGATGAACTTGAATTCTGCTGCTTAAACTCCATTAAACCCCTGTGTGGACACAGTCATCCAGTTCAGTTTACTGCTCCCTTAGGGCATGCACTGGAAAGTTAACATGGATTAAGGTACGGTATGAATTCAAAGTGCAATTGTACTTTGAAAATGGTTTAACGTAAACAGAACCAGACTCTTTGTTGTAGAATGAGACATGGAGTTAATCAGGAAAGTCTTGTGTAGACAAGTCCTTGCAGATGAGACTACTGGAGTGGTATTGTCAGAGCTGATGGTTTTCAACTTCTTCATCTGCAGACTTGGAAACATGTTCCAGGGAAGATGCAGGCTTTGGTAGCACATTAAGCCTGCTGATAATTGATCTGCTTTTCTTAGCTGCCTCACATGGATGACCTACAAGTATTCCAGTGGCCCACAGTGAGCTGCATATCAGAACTTGAGAAGTCCTGGTTTAAGCTCACTACAATTTACATACCTCTTCCTACACTCAGTCTTAACTTCACAGATACTGTGCAGTAACCCAAGTAGTCTGAGGGCATTAAATGAGATTTTAGTGATCGTTTATGTAAGTGCAGACACATTTCAGCTACAAAAGGTACTCAACAAGGCCTTATTCTTTCCGAAATGTGACATTTGCTGTCACAAGTGTGTTAAATCGTAGTATGACTGACCTAAATATATGAAGTTTTGTCACTGTCAACTACTTTTCAAGCATTTACTTCAAAGCTTACATTCACTTGTCAAAGCATGCTGGATAAAGAAATTAAGACTAACACAAGGTAATTTCACGGAAACGAAAACAAGTACTAATGCTCTTTTCAACTACTGCTCTTATTAACTAACGCTTCTTATTCCCCCTTCGGTAATTCATAAATGTCTCATACAAAAATAACTTGTACAAATTTTCAGAGTTGAATTCAAAGCATATGGCAGAGTCAGAAGCAGATATGCCTAGACTCCTTAATTCCTTTTCTTAAATCTGTGTTCTAATTGCAGAGAACACCATTTCTCTCAAAATTATGTTCCCTCAGCACTTAACTCCCTAATGCTGTCTTTGCAAAAATTTCTTTTCTTTAAGACATATGAAACAATTACGCTGCACCTCAACCGCATTCACTGTTAACACAGCAGCAGTCAGATCAAAAATCAGTCTCATCCAGGATCTGCCTCAGAAGCCAAGATGCCCAAGGAAGAATTTATTGCTAAAACACTCTCAGACTCCTGCAATTTGCAGTTCAGGGACTCCCTGAGCTAGAAGCAGTATGTTTCCATTTAAGATTAATACTCAACACTGACATAACAGACTTGACAAGCTGAAGAAAATGAGACAAATTTCACAGGAAAAAATGGCATCTCCTTTCACTGCACTACTGCTTTAAAAAAATGAACTGCAAATAAACGTGTTACTTGGTAACATATTTCCTACTACTGGAACCTTTTGAAGATTCAACAGAAGGCCTACTTGTTTGAACAGGTAACTTAAAAATATGTTTACTCCCTCAACAGCGTAATTTTTAACTGTCAAAACAGAAAAGAATGTTTTATGTTTATAAAAAAGCAGACGGAAGTTCCAGAGAATGTTTCAGGCAGCTGGGCACATTCATGTTGCTATTGCCATATACAAAAATTCCTAAATGCAAAAGAAGATTGTTAATATTACTGTTACACTGCCCTGCTATGCTTTTTCATCTTCAAAGTTTTCATGACATTAATGATACCAGCCTCACTTCTTTCTCCATGTCCACACATATTTTAATCTTGATGACATCTCCAAGACAGTTAAAATTGTAAGACACAGTCATTGCTCATGTCACAAAAAAAGGCAGTAGCAAACTCAGATCAGAAGAAATTCTTTCTTCACTGATGAACTGCACCCTGCTCATGAAGCACCTTTTCTACCCATTACAAAACTGAGATGTTAAAGTCTACAACAGCCTTGAAAATTATTTTAGAACAACTGCAAAACTCAAATATACAATAATTTAATTCCCTTAACAGAGAATGAAAAACACCATGCATTAAAATGACCTTGAAGGGAGCATTTTTCATGTTTAACTTTAAAATAAATTATTCTAAGTATTAGATCAATAGAGGAAATGTGATGCCAAGGCACTGACCTACTCTGAAGTGTGGAAGGAATGTGAAGCTCAGAAAAGAGCAAAGAGTTCCAATTTACCACTACTGACTGCATGGTTCAGTCGATATGCATGGAGTTTTTGAGGTTTATCCCACCCGCGTCATTGAAACAGATGCCCATTCACCATTCCACAGATTCAAAACACAAACTCACTCACACACAAACACGCTGGGAAAATTACTGAGAGCTGGTTCTAGTCTGATGGCAAACTTCTAAAAGTTCCTGGGCAGAATGCACATATCTGTTTATACAATGCAAGGAAACAGTGGCAAGAGCTCCCCTGCCAGAACAACCTTCAAAAACAAAGCTATAGGAGTCTGGGCGAGATCCACAAAGGCTTTGATATGTGAGCTATGGACAAAAGTTTCTGTAACAGCTCAAGGTATTATTCCCCCAGCTAGATGCGTCCCCCCAGCTGATGGATGCTCTGCCTCCCCTTTGAAGGATGCTGTCCCCAGCACAGAGGTCACCAAAAAGAATATGCAAAGGCAATTCACTTAGTTCTGGGTAAAGCTCAGTGATTTGGCTTAAAGGGCTGATGGCAGTGGGTTTGAATTGGAACAACAGAGCAAAAGCTGGAGCAAAGGCACCTTCTGCTGATTCCCAGGGGGGAAGAACCACTAGCACAGGGAAAAAATTGCACACACTAACTCTTTAAATTGCTACAGTAAGATCCACCATAGCTCTGTCAAAATCCTGTGTAAGGGTCCAAACCAGCATGCAGAACCACTGAAATCCCTCCCTGCTCAGATGCTGATTAAGATGACTTCGTTGTACCCAAATCCCATTTGGATACTTAATGCTGCTCAAAATCCTAACGATTCTCCTTAACTGTTACTACTCGGAGACACCTTCATGACTTGGGAGTCTCAGATGAGTTCTTAAACTTTTTTTTTTTGTCTAATATATAGGCTAGTGCCTGGCTAGCGTACACAAAAGAGAGATGAAGATTTACACACAAATGTGTTTCCCAGCAGTGAGCACACTCTCTTGTGATGTGGGAAACAATATTAATTGAAGTGAGATCTTGCAGCCTGACTCTACCACATCCCAGGGAAATGCCCTAGCCCTTGGGCATTGAGTTAATCTCTCATTAGCCATCCCTCTGGTCTCTTGAATAAATTATTTATGAAAAGCAGAAAAACTTCAATAGGAAAAAGTGAAAAGAGATTTACCATGGAGTTCCTGGTAAAGAAGCCATTTCTTCAGGAGGTGATGCACATTTAAAAAAAAAAAAAGCCAATTTAGATAACAAATCAATTTGCACTTTGGGGGCAAGTACACATTAAAGCTAGACAGATGCCATCCTGTATTTGAGAAAAATGAATTTTCTTCTCTCAGTACCAAGCAGAACCAAAATATACAGAAACACAGAGTTCCTACTGACACAATGAAGAGAAGTATGTCTCAGGCTACCTTGGTACCTTGTCCATCTCTCAACTCCAGGCTACCTGACTTCAAACATGGCTTATTTGACTGAGGGCCCCACCTGGAGCAAGGCTGACAGCTGAAAATCCCAAGCAGAAGCTGAGGTCCCTTTTGAGGTTCTGTCAGACACCTAGTTTGAAGAATATAATCTTAATCTGTACTTTACCCATAAATATTGGCCCTCAAAAAATCTGACTACAGTTTGCTGAATTCCACAACTCCTTCGCTGCACTTCCATTTCTACCTTTACACTATTCAAAGACAGAACTAATCATTTAAATGAGTGACTAGTACAATAACTTATCCAGCAAGCCAGGCTATTCTCCATAGCTTGGATGCCCAACACTAAACTGCAGGATGCCTCAATCTGCAAGGTTCAAAACCAGGAAGTCTTTCAGAAGGGTATACAACTACTTTTTATGCTCTACAGGAAAAATTCAGAGCTCATCGCTTTCATTTAAAATACAGGTGGGCAGAAGGAGAGGATGATGAAACACCTCGTATGAAAAGCTCTCATGACCCTCTATGGGAGGAACAGAATCCACTATGGGCATAAATTGCTGTAACTTCAGGAACTGTCACAATTTCTTACAATCCTCACTTCAGCTGAAGCGCCAGAAACTGAACTTTTTCTCACGATCTTTTGGAAGAGTATTTCTATATGTAATCAAATGCAATCTAAAGTCTGTCTCAAGCTCTTACAACACAGGGGAACTTGGGACTTGAGCACAAACCTACAAGGGCATTGCTGGGGTTCTCTCTCACATGACAGTAACTGCCTGACTGGATTCTACATACACACAACTCTGTTCTTGTGTTTGTCCACAGCTCCCAGTCTGAGCATCTGTATATCCAAAGAAAATATCCAGCTGGCCAAAACATTAATGCAATCCTTGGGCCTGCAACTGTGTGTAAAATGCCTCTGAGAGCAGGTAGACAATGATCTGAGTTTGCAGCTCCACTTTTCATCAGGTGTGACCACAGCCTTCTCGAGATGTGTAACCTGTGTGGGTTTACAGCACTATATCCAGAATCACAAACTATTCTGAGTTGGAAGGGACTGATCCACAAGGATCAGTGATCCAACTCTCGAGTGAATGGCCCAAACAGGGATTGAGCCTGCGACCCTAGTGTTACTACCTCCATGCCCTGACCAACTGAGTTAATTTACTCAGCATTTTGTTTAGATTTCAGCCCCCAAATGGATCCTCTTCTGATGTCCTGCAGATCTTGAGTGGTCTGTAAAGCTGCTAGAACAACAGTGGTTTACAACTCAGTGGGGTGCAGGTTGAATGGATAAAATCAGACTAGCAGGGTACACCAAGATGTAAAACAGCTATCTAAATTTATCTGAATTTGTTTATGTTAAAGACCTTGCTGTATTAGATATAGTAGAAGAATTCAAACTATCTCCCCTCAAGTAGCATAATTTTGATATGAAATGTCTAGGAATCTATGCTGTTACTTAAGCATTCATGAATGCTTAGAAATAATCTCAAAATCCTAGGCTGTGTGGAAAAATTCTTTCAATTTCCTCTTTGTACAGAAAAGCAGTAATTGTGAAAAAAAAAAAATAAAAAAAACCTCTCACTTTCTATATGTCCTTGGACAGAGGATCTACGTTAAAACATCAATACCTATTTTAGGAATATACCTCTTTGAAAATAGATTTCAGATTCTCAGTCTTCAAGGCCCCAATTATCCTTCATTAATATTATATAAACACCAAAAAATGCATTAATGAGTTTTCTTTGGACTACAATGGATTATAGGGGATGTGTTATAGCTTCACAAAACATACCTATAAGACCACCCCAAGCCTTCCAAATACAGCATAATGCCGCATAATGCCACATAATGTATAATTATGCATCCAAACTAATTTCAATTTTCACAGTGCAGTAAATGCCATTATTCAAGTTTTCCCCACTAGATTATTCTGTTATGCAGGAAGATTTTTTTATTAGATTTGGGTCAAGTTCAGCTAGCAAGTGCAGGGAATTAATAGAAGGGGGAAAGTAATGTTACTGTAAGATACAGCAATTAGGAAATGGGAAGAAGCAAAGTTTCTTTTCTTTTTCCAGCTAGTGAATTAAAATAGTTGGACAAGGGAAGACCTAGTCAGCATAAAAGCATTAAGATCAAGGGCTAGATTTTGGAAACGATTGTCAGTTTTAGAGGAGTGGTGGAATTTTCAAAAATTCTTAAGCAGAACAGGTATCTAACTCTCTTGGATTTAGACACTTGACTGTTTAATGGGGTTTTCAGCAGACCTAAATGTTTTTGAAACAATTAGTCAAATGAGTGAAAATATTTAGTATTTCCTCTGGTTAGTAAGCCAGTTTCTAAATGCAAGATGTGTTTTAATAAACGTAGGGCCTGTCTCTCAGGTCAGGTACAGACAGTTGTGCTCACATTGACCTCATGCTCTCAACAGGCTGGACCCAAGCCAGCCTCTGTACAGATGCCATAGAAAGTACATTTTCAAGTTCATTTTAAGACAGTGCTGCAGCCAAGAGAAACAATCTCTGCCCTCACCAGGCCCCAAACACTCATCCCTAACTACCACATTACCACCTCCCCTCTACCAGCATAATGACTTGAACCACTGATCTTGTTTAGGTTAAAATTGATGTCTTTTTTTGGCTAGATTAGGTTTGACCCTCCAGCTCACTCAGTTGCTGCACAGACACTTGTGCAAGGAGAGAAAGTACTAAGAAGGGCAAGTCTACTTCATTTGGTGGCAATGCTGGTCTCTGTCAATTCAGAGCACATGACGAAACATATCCTTATTTCTTCTTTACAATACTCATCACATCTAAGGCACATCTATTCAATTAAATGTAATTTTGCAATATTGTTTTGTACATTTTAATTAAATCCCGTTTTTCATGTAAATAGAGCATGACTCAGAAATGAAAATGAAATTAAGTAGTAAGATCCATCACTTGCAAGCTAAGCCAGCAAAAATTCAGAACATGAAAGAATGTTTTTCAGGTTTACTTCTGATACCTAAAAACACATAATTCAGTGTAAAGTTCTCATCTGTTCAAGAATCAAAATTATTTATCCCAACCAATGAAAAGAGAGTTTTCTTTAGGAAAATCATGTATAAAATGTATTTTTAATAATGTTAAAAATCAGCTCATCTGCTTTGATGAAACCTATTTGAACCCTTGCTTTTCATTTTCTGTTCTTTATCTCACTGTTGGACTCAATACATTCCTCTTCTGCATTTCCCACTGATGTGTTTAGAAGCAGAGCAAAGAAGGAATGAGAGCTGTGTTTTGCAGCATCCACTTCTAGGGCTGTCCACACTCTCCTTCATTTTCCCTTCCACCACTCTGCCTGGGTAAAAGCTCACCCTGGACCAGCCAACCAGCCCCCGGAAAGCAACCAAGGAACATGCAATGCTTTGCACTGTGAGAAGTGATTTTCCTTTCACAGCCTGCATTCCTGCCGCTGTTGCAGGTAGCGGTTCTCAGTGATCCTGTGAAAGGTGACTTATGTTGATATCAACATGATAAGGGACAGGATTTCCTTCCCTGCTTCCCACCTGCAGGCATTGAGGTTATTCACAGAATCACAGAACAGTCAGGGTGGGAAGGGGCCTCTGGAGATCACCCCTTCACATGGCAGGGTCACCTGGAGCAGGTGACACAGGAATGAGTCCAGGTGGGTTTGGAATGTCTTCAGAGAGGAAGACTCCATGACCTCCCTGAGCAGCCTGTTCCTGCTCCTCAGGGTAAAGTTCTTCTTTATGCTGAAGTGAAACTTGTGTTTTAGTTTATGGACACTGCTCCTCATCCTGTCACTGGGCACCACTGAAGAGAGTCTGGCACCATCCTCTTGGCACCCACCTTTGAGGTATTTATATGCATTAGTGAGACCCCCTCTCAGTCGTCTCTTCCCTAAACTGAACANCGGCGCCACTCACCTGCCGGTAAGAGAGGCGGAAAGGCCGCAGGTAGAGGGAGGAGGTGCAGGGCTGGACCGCCAGCTCCTCGATGGCCTCCATCCCTGCCGCGGGGGGCAGCGGCCGCGGCAGGAGGAGGAGGAGGAGGAGGAGGAGGAGGAAGGGGAGGGGCGCGCGCCGGCGGNGGAGATCACCCCTTCACATGGCAGGGTCACCTGGAGCAGGTGACACAGGAATGAGTCCAGGTGGGTTTGGAATGTCTTCAGAGAGGAAGACTCCATGACCTCCCTGAGCAGCCTGTTCCTGCTCCTCAGGGTAAAGTTCTTCTTTATGCTGAAGTGAAACTTGTGTTTTAGTTTATGGACACTGCTCCTCATCCTGTCACTGGGCACCACTGAAGAGAGTCTGGCACCATCCTCTTGGCACCCACCTTTGAGGTATTTATATGCATTAGTGAGACCCCCTCTCAGTCGTCTCTTCCCTAAACTGAACAGACCAGCTCCCGCAGTCTCTCCTCGTAAGAGAGATGCCCCAGACCCATACAACATTCTTGGATGTAAGTGACGGCCTGCTTGAGGTCTGGCCAGCAAAGGGCTCGAGATGTGAACAAGCCGCACCAAAGCAAGGCCCAAATCGAGAGGTGAAGCCAAACTCCAGCACGGGGTGAAAGTGACAGCCCCAGCCCCGCGTGGGCGGCAGGCACAGGGGCACCCTTGGCGACAGAGGAATCGATGGCACCGCACTGCAGAGTTCCCACGGTCTGCCGAGCCGCTCCTCGAGCCCCCCCTCCGGGAGGGCCGAAGGGGAGCCGGGGGCAGCGCGGCCGCCCCGGGGGCTGCGGGCGGAGCGGAGCGCAGCGGGGCGGGCGGCGCCATGAGGTGACACCGGCGCTGCCCCAAAGTGACGGGATGCTGCCTTACACCCTCGAAACGGCGACGCAGCAGCCTTGCCGCCTTTATTCACAGAGTCATCGAGGTTGGAAGAGATCTTTAAGATCATCCGGTTCAAGCGTCCACCCAGCACTGCCCCTGTAACCCTTAAACCACTAAACCGCATCGCCCAGTGCCAGATCCAGACACCTCTTGAACTGTGACTCCACCATTTCCCTGGGCAGCCTGTTGCAGTGTCTGCCCATTATAACAGTGAAAAAATGTTTCTGTTATCTATTCTGTATCTCCCCTCTCTGAGCTTAAGACCATTTTTCTTTTCCTCTCAGTGCAGGCACGTCAGAAGAGACCGGCCCCCACCCACCTCACTGCAACCTCCCGTCATGGAGTAGAATTATTTTCCAGAGACACCTATTTGTGATCCTGTTTGCTCAGGAGCTTGGCGGATGTTCTCAGAGAGTCAGTTATTCCCACACTTTAAACCAAAATTTATTGGGTATGCCGGCACTGAACTGAAACCTGCCCCCCTCCTCCAAAGCCTTGATGCAATCTTCAGGTGCTCCCAGGTTATCCCATTTCGGGACATCATCAGGCTTTGCAGAATGAGGACCTTGCTGTGAAAAGCACAGTCCCTTCTGCCTGCGTGCGTGATGCTTTCATGGCAAATGGGGGTTGTATGAGTGGTGTAGAAAATGCAGGTACAAATAGAGATCCATAGATAACCTGCAATCCATCTCTCAGTGCTTCTCCAGCTTTCCTTTTCAGGGTCAGCTTCCAGTACTGGCCATGCACCAAGCCCATGGCAGAAGAATAAATGCAGCTCGGTTGGACTCCCCTGGCTGTTTCCAGCAGCAAAGTTACAAAATAGTTATCCTCTCCCCTTTTACTTCATTGTTTTTTTCAGCAAAACACTGTTAGATTTAGCAATTTCCTGCTTTTCATATGAGTTTGATTACAGTTATGCAGCATTAGGTTACATTCCCCTGGGTGCTTTAATACTCCTAATAATGATTTTCTGGATTCATGAGCAACAGAGCTTGGAATTTGTGGTGGTTGTTATCTCTCTGATTTGTGATCACTTTCCATGGAGATGTGCCTGTGTACAGCTATTTTACTTGCTATATAAATCAAATTATTTTGTCAATGTATCGACTGCATGGGGAATAATCTGAAATTTCTTGTATCTGTTTCTCTTTTTGTCTTCCTCTGTATTTCCATTGCATCACTAAGAAAGTTTATTGCCTTGTCATGTGGTAGTGAGAATTTCAGCAGTCTAGCTAAAAGGAACAGATCCAGCAATTACAAAACTCACTAAGAAGTAAATGAGGCAGCACTTATATTGCAGAATGCTTACCATCAGTTCTGATAACGCAAGTGGCAAAAAAAATGCTTGGTGGGGCTGAAAAGTGTGGTTTTAAAAGTATGTTTGCAAAGCTATCATAAAAAATAGGCAAGGAAATGTATTTTATTAGCTGACTTTGAAAATATTTGTGTAACTCTGTTTGCATCACTGTATATGTCTACATATTTCTGTTTTTTTCAGAATGATCTCAAGGTCATTCAGAGCTCCTGGGAACTTAAGCTATATTTTTCTAGTAAGTCATTTCAGTCTTCCAAGTCCAATTTAAGTATAAACACAGTTTCCATGCACAGCAGGTTTACAGTATCTCTGTTTGCTTATGTTAAAAGTTACCGGCTACCCAGGTCGGTTCAGCCAGTCAGATTGCCCTCTTCAATAAACATTCTGACACCACTTTCAGGTTTTGAGTGTGTGTGTGTTTTGGGGAACGTGTCATACTGTGTGATGGATTGCTTATTCCATTCCTAGGCTTAGGTGGGAAGCTTTTGGGGTTGTGATGTGTCACAGATCTGATCTCGTTAATGTACCTGGAACAGTTGAGCACAGTATCACAGGAAAATGCATTTCGGGATGCTCTGCTGTTGCAATTGCAATGGAAAGCTGTCAATTCCTTTGTTAGAAAATCTTTGTGAATATGCCAGCTGAACTGAGGATTTAACAGGCTGAGATTGAGGAGCTGCCTTAGTGTTCCCATTTTACAGGTGAAATCTGAGCAAGAAAATAAATAGGAAAAATATGTTCTGCATAGTGGAACTATCGTTCAGCACCTGGACCTGAATTTCATTAGAGTTCTTTATTAAGTCTTAGATACCCTCTGCAGCAAGTGGCTTTGCATTTGCTAGTCCAGGAACAATCCCAAGAAGGAATTTTGTCTCAGCTACCATTTATTCACAGGGACAATAACAAAGGTGAACAACATACTTTTGTATGGGTAAGACTCACTCCTGCTTTCCTGCTCCCTTTCACTGCTTTTGTGGCTGACTGGCTTTGAGTGCACTGAATTCACAGCAAGAACTAGGAGATGATACAATGCAGAGATGCTGCTCAGCCCATCAGCTCAGGGGTCAGGAGAGCTCTGTTCCCACCTTGGTTCCAAAGGACGTGGCGTGTTTGCTCAGTAAACTGCCCCAACTACTCTGTAGTGTGCTACTTGACATCTCTGTGTGTCTGCTCCTTTTTAAAGCAGGAGTAGTAGTGGTAGTATTCTTCCAGAAACTTGGGGAAACGGGCATCTGTAATTCCAAAGTGTTAAAGGGCTGTGTTCATGCCTTTTACCTTCAATGGGATGGTTCCAATACTTACATTTAAACTCCTGTGTAACTGCTTGCAGAATCTTTTGGGTTTGATTAGCATTATTCCAGTAGCATTTTTGTTTCTGCGATCTTATCCCTAGATCATGAGTTCCCAAACTTCTTACATCCTGGATTACTCTTGGCTGTCACGGTTTCTTTGCAGGGCACTATCCAGGTTTATCATTGCACTTCTAATCAAAATAGCTACCTCTGATGTCCTTCCACAAACCAAGTGCCTTATGCCATCACATCTTCTTTGCCAAGTACAACTGTTAATTTGACTTCCGGAAAACCAATAATGTGTCAGAATGACAGGTAGTCTTTGACTACATTAAATACATTCCTTTTTCTCCCTTAGCAGTGGCTTCTGGATTGTTTTCTTGTTATTAAAAAAGAAAAAAAAAAGCCAGATACAAGGTTGCAAATGGTATCATCAGTGATTTGTTCATGGGTTCTTCAGTGTCCTGGAGCTGCTGGTCTCCTTCTGTAAAATAGTAAAATCTAGATGTTTGTCCCTAGGCTGTAATAGCTCTGAGAACTGTTTGTGTGAGAGTGTGATAAACAACCTAATAAAGAAAAGCAGAAAGTGTGAATAGAGATTTGTTTCTTTCCTGGAAAGGAAGATCGACAGAGTACGTCAGCAGACAGAAAGGGAAAAAAGAGAATGTCCTGTCTGGAGCTGAAGAGTCTCAAGGGAAGATTCACTGGGATTTCTTACAAAAAATGAAATGTTAACATTAGTGTTAAAAAAGAATTCTTTCTGCAGGGTAAAGTCCTTTGTTTAACAGACTTCTCTTTCCTTCAAAGCAGTGTTTGCTCTGTGTTACTCTGAGTAACTTTTTTTACCAGCAAAGTACCCTAACATTTTTTTTGGTTGCTCTTTTAAAAAGTATCCTTGAGCTTGAAGTTTCTGCCGAGACAGTCCTTCCCTTCCTCTCACAGCCCCGCGGTCCTTGGGCATGCACTCTGCAGAGGGTCAGGTTGCATCCTCATCAGCAGTTTGTTTAATTGCTGTTTGCTTTGGGACACAACCAGGAATATTCCCGTTGCAAGCCCCGTAGTGCTGCCCTTCTGCTTGCAGTAGCTCGGGGAGCAAAGCACACCCTCTCACCTCTGCCTGCACACAGGCTTACAGTGAGTGGACACCCAGGAATGTCCCTTGCAGTACTTCCCTCTTCCCACTGGAGCTTAGCAAGGTGCTTGAGCTGTTGGGTTCACTCGTGCAGAGTTTTCCATAGTGATTTTTGTATGTATACGTGCCTGCATGTACTTTTAATCTCTGTCAATCCCTGCCAGGCTCACTTTGTTCTTTGACATGCCGTGGCTCATGAACAAAAAAATCATCAGGTCCTGAGCCTTTCATCTCCAAAGGACTCCTTTATATATTGCAGAGTATCATTACTTTTGATACTTTTGAGTACAGTAGTTACTAGGATACTACAAGTATGAAAGCCTCAACAACTAGAGGCATGTTGACTTGCAATTCTCAAGTTTCATTTTTAAAAAATATTTCTAACCCTCATGGTTGCAGGGAAAAAAGTCAGGAAACGTAAACGATGGCAAACCTAATGGTTTGTGAGCTGTTAAGCTGAGGTGCTGAGGTGGTGCCACATGTTTGGTAGAAAGGCTTTGCTGTTGGGGTGACAGATAACCTGAATCCCCAGCTCTGGGCAGAAGAATGCTAGCAGAGGCTGCTGAAGCCAAGAGGCACTGGCTGACCCAGGATCCAGCTGTGTGCCCACATCAGCCCCATCCAGCTGGGATGCCATCAAAGCCCTTGTCTTCTGCCTAGAAACTGCTCCCAGAACTTCTTCCTCCCCCTCAGCTCCCTAGGGTACGTGTAGTTTTTGTTAAGGTCACATAGGGGTATCAGGAGAGTTGGACACCTTTGCTGTACACGCTTAGCGAGAAAGATGGACGAAAGTGTCCAAAATGAAGTCTATTTTGTAAACTCATGTTGGGAATCCTCATGGTTGACAGCATGAAATCGTATCCTCTTCATGTGGGCCATCCTTGCATCGCCACAGAGACATTAGTTTTGAGTGCCTTTCTGGGGATCAGATGCATATTCTTTCTGTAATGAAGTGGCTGTTGTGAAGTTTGCCTTCTAAAGCTTACCCCTTAGGCTCCTGGGGAAAAGCAAGCCTGAAGCTGCCAATATCTAACTTTTAATTATTATTCAGTTCTGGGGCATAACCACCCTGGTTACATTCATGAAAGTCAGGAATTGTGCTTATGCAATTCTTTTGGTATTGTAAATAGAGCCCTAGAGAAATTTGTTTTGATTTTAGTAGTAACTTTTCTGAGAAACAACTTTTTTTAAAATAAATTATTTACATTTCAATTACAAAATACAAAATTAGAGGTACACACTGCAGCACATAACATTGTGTTCCAACAATTTTATTCACCATCAATTGGTTCAGAGCTGCTTTAATCCATGAATAGCCTTAGTCTGAAGAACTTGGAGCAATTATTCCTGAATCTGGTTTGTAAGGACTGACAGCATGATCAAGACAGGCATGGTGTGTGGTATTGCTGATGTGCACCACAGTGAGGTAGAGGAATATTTCAGTTTGTTTCCCTTAGATGTTTTGATTAGCTCCACCTTGTTTTCAGAAAAAGAGTGAGAACAACCATCATGGTCTTTACTTTGCAAAGTCGAGAACTGTCTCATGGCTGTAGTAGGAAACTCACCTGTATCTAGTTAGAATAGTGTGATTTCCCAGAAGAGCTGAAATTTATCCATCTGCCTTGTGAAAAGAAGGTCTGATAAATAGCTCTTTTTTTAGTGCCTATCATCAGTAAAAGCCTTGAACTAAATATGGTAAGGAAAAAAATTTAAACATATTCAATATAAATATAGATACGGATATCATGACGTGTAAAATTGGTCTCTCTAAAAATAGTGAAGGAAAAAAGCTCTTCAACATAAATGTGTAACTAATATGTCAAATAGTTCTTAAGTTATTCACAATATAATATGACAAGTTGCAAATATGGTATAAAGTAGAGGAGGGGAGGTGAGAACATGGGAAGTAAATTCTCATTTTTAGCTTTTCAGCTGGGGGAAGAACAAACACACAGTCTGTGAAAAAAATAAGAAACAATATGCATGCAAGATTTAGATACTTTTATATTATTTTAATTACTACCCAACAGATGTTGCCTACAGCTAACAGAGAGAAAATTATTAGAGGGAAGGCTTTGATTTTTCAATAAACTTCCCTCTAATGAGGGAAAAAAGAAAATGATAACGCCGTGTTGTTTGTATTACAGAACCATATACAACCAATATCTGGATCTCATTATGCTGGAAACTGTTCAAATGCAGGTAGAAAAATGGTGTCTTTCACAAAAAAGCAGCAAAATAATTTGCACAAAAGAACAAACAAGATGAACGTACAGTAATAAGGAACAGCTGAAGGAGAGCAAAAGATCAAGAAGAATCTTCTTTTGTTTGCCACATATGTGTGCAATAGAGCTGGAAGGAGAAAAGTATTTTGATTTCTCAGGGAACCTTGATGTTCCAACAGTTTGAAATTGCCTGTAAAAAGGACTGGAGCCAGAGTTGTTGGATACTGGAGAGTTGGCCATGGCTGTAGCCGTGACTGTGCTATCTCTGACCTCCCCAGTCACCACAACACTGTGCTGTGCCTGGTACTCTGCCCTAGACTGAGGGCATTAAAAGCCCAAGGGTTCTTAATCTTCAGGCAATTTGTCTAGCAAGATTTGTTGAAACTGTGGGAGCTGGAAGCCCTGGTCCTCAGGAGACTACTAGCTGGGCTGCTCAGCAGCTGGGGCTGGCATAGCTCCAGTGGAAGCTCGCCTGTTTTTCAAAGGAATTTAATTGAATCCTTGTCTGGATGAAATATTTCTGTTTGGTAAATTGAGACATTCCAAAATAAAAATATAGTCAGAGAGATTTTTTTCACCAGATGTAGGGAGCAGGTACCTGGTTTCTCTTTCGACATATTTAAATATAAATATACTTATATGTGTTTTATGTGATAGAAAGGTAGAGAGAGACATCTGGCCATTTTCCTGCCTCGTCTTCATTAGGCATATTATATTATTTTCATGTTTATTTCTATTGTGCCAGTGCTTAGGAGCCCAGAGTTTTATTGTGGTCATTGGTATCGAATCGCAGAACAAAACAGCCTAAATGCTCCAGTGAGATTCTTGTGGTTGGAAGTGAGTTGGAGAAGAGCTCAGAGGAAGGACAGGGTAAGCACCCCACAGCTTAGTTCAAGGAGTTGTAACTTTTCTTCAAAAAATGTGCTTGAAGGACAGCACAGACAATGATTCTGAGATACTGTGGCAGCGTGGGATGTGGGCTGGAGATACAGAGCAGCAGGATTTCATTATCAGAGACTTGAAGTCAGGAAGCAATATAAGGGTTGGACTGAGTGAGTTGAAATGATTTAGCAAGTAACCTGCAGATAGTTGAGCTGATTTGTTGTTGAGGGCTAGCTGGAAAGTTAGAATTTGGGTCTTTAAAAGATTGGGTCTGGAAGAGATTGGATCTCCATAAAAATCAAAGTTCTGAAAAACAAAATCCTAGGCATTTTATACTGGGCTCCCAAAACTGTTGGCACTGACCTTTCCTAACTTAGCAAAGTGCCTGTCTTTGAAACCTTGACAATTTATTTTTTTTTAATAAATGTTCTGCATACTTTTAAATTCTTTAGTTGTAGTTCAGAAAATAAAAATAACCACAAAAATCAACCCTTCCTCCTCTTTCCTATTTGTGATCTATCGTGCTGGAATTATTATTTTGCACTGTGTTCTTGGAGGCTACAGAGAAGGTTTCCAGAGCCTTTCAGTTGAGATGTGGGCATTAGTATGCTCACAGTAAAGCTGAGCCCAGGGATATCCAACCCTAATCTCTGTCGATCTCCTGGAGCAACCTATTTTCTTTTTACTTTTGCAGTGCTCCCTCTCTTAATGCCTCTTCCTTGCCTGCAGCCACTTCATTAGAGAGCCTGTGGAGCAGGAGAGGCGGATGTGTTTAATGTTGACAGGTGTCAAGGCCAAAGGAAAGGCACTGTTTGTTTGGCTCCCTGCTCGTGTGTGAGGAGTTTGCACCTCAGCTGAACATGGACAAGGCACAGGGCGTTAGGGTATGAAGTTGGCTTGTGCTGTGCAGGGGATATCATTGCTTTTAAACTAATGGGGATCTATTCACTGCATTGCCTGTCTGCTGAGACTAGGTCTGAGATTCTAATAACTAAGCAACCTGTAGGAAGAAAATGCCCTCCTCCATCAAGATCAGGAATTATGTATTGTTTTAACCACAGTGCTCTCCAACAACTACTACATTTTTCTACTTGCATTTTTAAAGATCTACAGTCCATGTATGCTAATATATCTGCATGAGAAATTGTCAGGACTTAGAGGCAGCCTTTGGCAGAGACAATAGAATAGACTCACAAACAGGTGGTTTTCATCACTGGATGCATAATGCTGTGAGTGTGTTTTATCCCCTTGCCTGATGCCCTGATGCTGCAGAGGAGGCAGCTCTCTCTGGACATAAATTGGGATGCATTTGCTGGAGAGGGTAACAAAGTACTTCCTTCAGCAAAGCATCCTGCCTGGTACCTGTGTAAATACCTCCAGGCAAGCAGGCAAACCAACAGCACATAATCTGTCACTGCTAAGGACAGCCTTGCTGCTCTGTGTACACAAGGAAGGAAAATATGTTTAGAATGAATGTGGATGTTCTGTTCTTCATTCATGTGTGACTGAATTCTAATCTCTTTTAGTGTGCCGTAAATCCAAAATAACATACTGAAGTTAGGGCAGTTCCTGGGGATTTGTGCTACTGTAAATGAGAACAGAATAAAGAATTTTTTTCTCCTTCTCTCTTGTAATGGTGAGAAGAAAAGCTGCATTGTCAGCCTGGCTATGCTTCTTTGCTTTGCCGAGTTTGTCATAAAATGGACATCATTTAAACATTCTTTATTTTTTTACATTTAGAATATAGCAGAAGGAGAGCCTTGATGGTTTTTTATTTTACAGAAATATAAACATTAAAGTCATTTTTCTTTTACACGTGACTTAGAAAGCATGATTTACTTGAAAGGACCCTATTATATACTCGGTCCTGTATTTGTTTATCTAATTGAATAGAAGAGCATTTACTGCAGTTTCAAAGTTAAGCCAATAAACATTTGTCTTTGTATTGTAGCAGTGATGTTTGACAATTGGGTTGGGCAACACCCGTTTAACTTGCGTTTATTTTATAGCATTGACGAAGCAAAACTCCAAGGACCTTTTTACTCCCTTACTTGCACTGTTGCCACAAGTTAGATATTTCACCAAAGTTTCTGAAAGCCTTTCTTAAAAGTTGCCTGTGTTATTTACATCATCCTTGCTCCCCTCACCATATAGGTCATCTCACAACTTTACATTTTATTTCACATATCCCTGGACATCCTGGATCCCTGCTGTGTGCAACAAGATGTAGAGATATGAGCAGTGGGATTTTAAATGGACATACGTTTATAGCTCCAGTTAAAATCAAGAGGAAAGCAGCAAAACCCAAACGGAACCTTTTTTTCTCTTATGTTCCATGCTCACACCAAAACATCTGTCCATCCTCTAGCTGCTTCACGTCCAGGAACACCATGGTTGTAGGGGTGCTTGAAACTTATTTTCACTGTCAGCTAGAAGATGCCATTGGAATACTTATACATAAAAATACTTAAAGATTGCAGTATTATTTTATTTTTGCTCTATAAATGGCATTCTGGATTGGGCTGCCTGTATCAAATAGCTGCTAGAACATCCCTCCTAATCAGTTCCTTTTGGGAGCAGGGTCGTAGGGCTCGTTCTGAAGCCCTGCCAGTGCCGGCAGTGCAAGGGGACTACAGATGAGATCTTTGTTACAGAAGCATGAGATCAATTCACCATCCTGGGCCATGTAGTAAATGCATTCCTGACTGAATGTTACATCGTTTTTATGTTCCCGGGACAGCATTGTACTGTTTCTCCTCACTGAAAGAGCCATGTTCATTAGATTCAGGAAGTCCTGCTAATCATCCATGGCGCAACATTAACAGCTGCTGGTAGATCTTTGAATGCCCACTGATCAGGGGAGAGTTTGCTGGAGATTTGGTGCTTCTTTGCTGTGATTGTTTTCCCCAGCATGCTTCAGAATCTGAAGTTCTGTTAAGAAAAAAAAAAAAAAAAAAAAAGGGCAGTTAATCCTTAAGGTTGTGAGGAAAACTTTTAAAACATGCACCAGATGGAAATCAATGCAGTAGTGTCTGCAGGCAGACACATAGGCTGAGAAGCAATCTGAAGCCTGACACTCTTTGGATTAAAGGCAAAAGAGCTGCAAAGCAGTCACACAACTTAGATATCATCAATACAGTACAGGGCCTCTGCAATTCTGCAGTCAGCCCTGTCTGGTTTCACATGGTTGATAGCTTTGTTTTTGCCAGTGGCTCAAGATAAACCCAATTTTCCCTCCTGTTGATTTGTGCTCCCTTTCTTTTGTGTAGACAACTTCCATTACTTCCTTTGGCAGTGTACACAGATAGCTGACTCAGGAATGGAGCTGACTGGAAAAAAAAAAAAGATTTGCAGTCTATGGACAATAAATTTATATTTCTCCTCTTGTTTTCTGCACATTTTCTCACAACAAGAGAAAAAAAAAAGAGAAACAAGCATGACTGATGAATGGTGAGATGTTTGTTTTGAGCTATTTTGATCTGTATGAAACCCTTATGCTGGAGTGGATTAGCCTGGTGGCTTCTTGGTGTGTAGTGAAGTCTCCAGGAATCTATCCTGGGTGCCAGCAGTTACTCCTTAGCCCCAGCCTGGGATCTCTGACACCTCTCTGTGGGTGAGATATGGCAGGATTTCTACAGATTATTCTCCAGAACAATCCATTGTTCATGCAGGAGCCCTGCATGTCCGGCTCCCATCCAGTTTATGGGACAAACTCTCTGCTGACAGTGTTGCTGGTTTTGGTAGAGGAAATATTAATCCAACATCCTCCTGGTAATACTAAAATAAATGATAAAATAAATCCCAAGGTGGTTTACAGTGTCTGGGAGGAAAGGTACAGAACAAATCACCTCTTGTACCCTGGAATCCAGGTGGTTCCCCAATGTCAGCAGCGAACAGGGGCTGTGGTTTCAGGGAGCTGGATATTCCATGTGACACAGAAGTCTTGTGGGCTGGAAGCACATGAAAACACCTTCAGTGCTGGTCCTCCCAGCACAGGGAAATGCCCATAAACCATAACAACCTGCCCAGGGGTGAGAGCTCTGCCAGTTGAATAACACAGAGCTGGTAGCAGCTGCTGGCTAAAACAGGAAGGCAGCTGGTGTCTGTGGATAGTGCCCATGGGGGGGAACTGCCCTAGGAGATGGCAGAGGTAAAGCAGAGCAATAATCAAAGAAATGCCCATCTTCTGGGTGGAGGTGTTTGCATGCAGCACCTTGCTACACACCCAAGTGCTGGGCAGCTCAGGGTTGTTGATACTCTGCAAGACCATACATGGTACCATTTGCTATAATAGTAGTAATTAGTGGACCGTAGAATAAACAGTGATTTTAAGGAAATGAGGACTGATCCATTCATGGATGGATCTGGGACAAAGATGGAGTCCCATGCTTGTCATCAGTCAATGCCCCCCACAAGGTATTCATTGTCCAGCCAGATATCACTCCAAGATCCATACAATAGACCATTTATTTTTATACATTACCTGCATTGCACAGTACCCTGGGCCTTCAAAGCAGCTCTTTGCTGGCTGTAATGCTTGCTGTATGCTCTAGTGCAGGTAGGCAGAAGAGCAGGTCCCAGAATCTGCTCACAAAATTAAAAACACAAAAAAATTCAATATCATGGAGTGCCTCCATTTTGCCCAATTCATTCTTGCAGGGAGATGCTCTATGGCATTGCAATAGCCAGAATTTGCAGAAGGAGGCTACAGTAAGGCAAGTTTAAGTGGAAAATAAGAAGTGTGTTTCCAACAGTGGGCATCACTTAAAATGGGAGCACAAGTTCCAAGGGAAACCACCTCGTGGCTGATAATCAGTGTGGTATTTTTTGTAATTTATAGACAAGTTGATAGATTCCACCAAATTTCATCTGTTACAGACTGGGGGCTAGGCAAGTAGGGATTTTTCTGGGGAGAAGTGCATGGCAGAAAATGCATTGGTTCCAGTCCTCCACTGCCTGCTGTCTCCTCTCACCTGGTGTCCCTCCTGTGTTCCCAGCACGGAGCCTCAGCAGGACAAACTGCAGGGCTGACAACTTGTGCCTGCAGCTCAGTTGCAACAGGGCTGCTCCCTTGGTATTCTAGGTGATGTAGGGGAAAGAGGACTTAGATTTCATGTTTTTGCATTTTCACCCTTCCCTTTGTCCTTCCCTCCCTTAAATTTGGGAGTTCAGTGCTGCTGGCAGAAAAGGGTGGGAGATCTGCTTTGAAGGAGATGAATCCTGAAACAGAACAAGAGTCTTTAGGCTGTTATTTCTATTCTCTGTCACAGAGAATAAAGTAAGTTTCTGCTGTTACTGGATGGTACATCCAGACAGGACAGGATGCTTGAAGCCCTCAAATATTGTTATCTGCTGTCAGCCAACAGCATAAAAAATGTAGCACTCAGGTTCCAAATCCTGGAAATTTGCCATGAGGATTCACAATAAATAAACATTTCAATTTCCCTGCACTGGGAGTCTTTAATGATTTTCTGGGGTTTTTTTTCACAAACGTGGAAGCTTGAAATGAATTATTTAGGTGAAAGATGGGTCTTTCTTATGATTATGATTTCTTGTCTTTGTCTACTTAGACACCCAGTACTGTAGGTTAAAGAAACACATCAGAATATTTGCTTTGATATCCTTTAACCTGGAAACAATGGATTCATACCAGAGAATGAGACTGTTGTGAAACTGAAGTCTTGGCTTTAGATGCAGAAGTTATTTTAACAGGCGTCCACATGTGTTTAATAAAATCAGATTTCCACCTTTCCAACTGGAGCTTTTGCAGTTCCCACTCAAGCCAAGCAGTGTGTGATAGTAAGGACACTGTTGCTGGAGCAGGGAAAGTGGAATTGCAATCCATCTCACACTTCTCAGCTAACAAACTGAGCAGGAAAGTGTTAAATCTCCTCCAGCAGTGCTGTGTAGGAGCTTGCCAGTCATCTTTGCCTTTATTTGCAACCCAAGCAAAGAAGTAGATCCTCCAAATTAGGTCATCTGTTTGCTTCATTCTGAAAGATTTTTATTAAAATTAAAAGTGTTGTCTGTTTCTTCTTCCAGAGAGAAAACAAACATTGGCATCTAAAGTGGTGCAAGACAAACACTTGGTGCTGGGCAACTTGATTAAAGTATATTCCTTGTAATGAGTGGTGCCTCCCTTATCCTGCCATTGTGTTCAGACAAGAAAAAAAAAGGAGGGCCTGCCCTTTCCCATTGTACAGTCACATTTTCCAAGTGCAGTGAAAATGGGTTTTTAAAAAGCCCTAAAAAATAAAAAAAATTAAAATATGAGCTCTACCTTTTAGTAAACCTGAAAAGTAAAGTAAAACTGAAGCAACTCTTCAACGAAGGCAACCCTGTGCACCTTGGATGTAGGAAAACTGTTGAAGTTGATGCTTTATCTAACCTACCAGAGAAGGAAGATAATAGTGATAGAAATTACCTGGAATAAATGTTATCTCAGCTTTGCTTAAAAGTTTGCTACTAAAATCAAAGTTGAATTTTACTTGGGAAAGGTAATAAAGGAAAAAGTGATCTGTAGCAGAAGACTGTGTATGTACTGTTATATTTTTATCACTGCCATCACCAATACCAACATCTACATTTATCTACCAGTGTACATTAACCAGCAGTCCTCTAACACATTAACAGACATTATTAGCTGTAATAGCCCAGTGCAGTCAGATGTAGTGAGAGAATCACAGAGTCTCTGCATCATGTTTGCCCTTATCCAGAGAGAGTTGCTTGTGGGCATTCACCTGTGTGCAAACTGGGCAGAAAAAATGAAAACTGTGCGCTCTATACTTACATTTTGGAAACATTAAAAAGAAGCTGTAGTCAGTAGAAATGTACACCTATCCTCAAAAATAAAAAACCCCAACAAAGAAAATTTGAGACTTGGGCTAAGCCATGTCCTCAGCTCTGTTTTGTGGCACTTCTGTTTGTTTTAAAGATTCAGCATGGATTTTCCTCGGTGTCTTTGTGTGCTGAGTTTTACTGCACTGGTTCCACCACCACCAGACTCAGTAAACAAGGATGTGCCCAGGGAAAAACAGACGTGGTTAAAAAGATCTGTGTTGCCAGCCAAAATCTAGTGAGGTTAGTTTGGGCTTCTAGCAGCCAAAATAAAACAGTTGTGCAGGGCCAAGAATTTTGAGATAGAGAGGTCTGGAGGAATTCTAAGTATGCTACAGAAGTGGAAGCAACAGGACTTGGCAAAATCCTTGGTCGAGATAGAGAAACAACATGTCTCACTAGCCAAACAACAGGGTGGTGCTGAAAGAGAGAGTGAGATGGCAAAACCCTTGGGCAGAGAGAGGATATCCAGGAAGGAGTGTTTGAAACTTGGGCCTGGATGGAGATTAAAAGTTAGCTCTAATGAAACACCCATTTGCTCAGATACTTGGTTCACTGTAAATATAAATTCTTGACCTAAAATTCTTCTTTAGTAGGATCAAGGGATCTGAGCTGACCAAATAATCCTGAGGTCCAACAAAAACACAGCACTCCTGAAGTATACATAGGTAAATACAATATATATACCTCCATCCATACTTAAAAATGTGTATGTTAAATGGACATGGTTTTGACATAATAGTTGAAATAATAAAGACAAATATTTCATACTAGAATAGCATTAAACAATTACAGTAAAAAATCAAATTTCCTTGTGCTTAACTTTAGTTCTGCATCGACACATTTCTTTTTAGGTTTCCTTCTTTTCCTTCCTAATTTTAGGGATAATTACATTCCCTGTAGCTAAGGGAGCTTTCACTAATAGAAATTTACCTATGGAGCCTGCATCAGAGAAGCTTGACACATAAATGCTTGTACCTGTTTGGCAAGAGAATTAGCAAAGTGATGCTAATTGATACTGAACACCTTGAGGGAGGATATTTTTATAGTCACCAATTACACACTAATGTGTATTGATTGAGAGGCAAGCAGTGCACACACCAATTCCTCGGCACAAAAGAAAAATGCACTCAGCTAGGATGGCACTTTTGCTGCCTGATTTTCTTTGTTTTTAGCACCGAGTCCAATATAAAAGGCAGGTACTTTCAGTTAATTAAAATTACACATTTTATCCAGGAACACATCAATAGATAGGCATGTAAAAGCTAGAGATTTTATCTCACTCAAAGAGAACATGGGTTTGGTTCACTCTCACTCTTTGAATTTGTGTTTGTGGCCTATTACCATTGTAATCAACAAAATATAAATCTCCTTCCAAGTGCTTGCTAGAGCCTGACAGCTCCGAGGGAACTTTTTACAGCGGGACCGTTTCATCCAGACCCCCGAACTGCTCAGCATCTTTTTTAATTCTTGTGTTGGAGCTGTCAGAGCTCACAGATGCAGTGTTGGGGTTAGTCAGCAAAAACTAGCCCCGTGTTTCTGTGCTGGTGTCTGGCATCCAGAGCCTGGGCTGCAGAAGCAGAAGGGATGCACGTGCCCTGCAGGGCCTGGAGCCTGCTGAGGGCGGAGACACAGCTCGTGCCAAAATATGCAAAGAATTGAAATGAGGATTCTCCTAACCCTATACAACATGCATTTTCAAAAAAATGCCTAGATCTCTCATCAAAGCAAAGTGTAATTAGGGATATTATTGCATGCCTTCTTAATTGGAACAGCTTGTGACAGAGAAGTATTTGGGAGGATAACAAAGTGCAGACATTGTGTGTGCGCGGCTCTGTTGGAAACGCTGCCCGGCACATCCATGTCCATGCAGAGCAGATGAATGGTGAGGGTCACTGGGACTGCCCAGGTGCCCAGAGTGTGCAGAAAGGTCGGCTCAGAGCTTATGCTGCAATCACAGTAAGACACTGTTAAGATTCCTCTTGGCCAAACAGGAGTATGTCACTCCCCTTTGAGCAGTAGGGAGTACTTTAACAACTCACCTATAACTGCAAGTGACACCTTTTCTCCAGAAGTATGAAGGAATTATTGACTTTCTGCCCTGTCTTGAAGTTACTGTCCCAAATGCAAAGCTGTCGGTGTCAACAAAAGGACAAATAAGTGTGCAGCCAGTTCTGAAAACTATTCCTGTTATACCCAGCCATAAGAGTGAGACACCAGCAAATGGATGGAAAAAATTCCCACAGACAGGGTAGTGGAGAGAGACCATAGATGGGATTCGGGCACAGTTAGGGAGGGGTTGACACCAGGGGGGTGAAAGATGCCTTCATTCTTCTTGCATGGTTGGCTCTGCATTGCCATGACCAGAGGAATAATACCCCAGGGAACTGCTCTCCCAGACAGTCTGGCCATGGGCCAGATATTAATTTCTCTGGGTTCCTGTGTGGAAGCAGGGAAAGTGAAGTAAAGTGTTAGAAATGAAAATAAAATGAGAATATTAACGATCTTTGCCATGGGGTTTCTTCTTAGGCAGTATGCTGCTTCTACACCCCCGGAGTAAATGTAGAAACAAGTTTGTTATTTTCACATGATTAATAAGGTTTTTTTTGTTTTTTGTTTTTTGGTTTTTTTTGTTTAATACATCTTTCGGTGGAAAGGATTTGTAGCTGGAAAGATTTATTTTAATGTAGTGCATTGAGAAGAGCTGTTGCCTGATATTCAATAGTTAAGTTGAAGTATCGGACACTGGAGTAATAAAAACCTACTTGCTTTGATCTTGTAGTTAAAAAATGATTAAAGTATAGAATTGCATGTGCTGACATTAGACCTCCACCCACAGGGAGATTTAAAGCTGTCAGGGGAAAAAGGAAAGTTGAAAGACAGCTTAAATATAATAATTCAGAAATTGAGCTGCTTTGTTATTTCAAAGATGGTCAGAGTAAAGGGGATTTTTCATACCCTATTTGTTATACTAGATCTAAGAGCCTTATCCCAGGACATTTCCTCTTGCACACAACCAAAAAGACGAAAATTGCTAAGAAGAGGTAGCATAGGAGAGATCAACATTTCCATATTTTCCGTTGAACTGAACTCAGTGAATTTACAGCCTTGGGGATTCCCTCTTCCTCTCCTGGTGCCTCCACCCTGTGCAGGGTGACCCCTGCCCTCCCATCTCCTGCATGCTGCAAATAGAAAAGATGGCAGAATTCAGTAATACGGTTTGCAGGGATGAAAAGCTTTCTTCTTTTAATTGTATGCATATTGTCATCTCCCAGGCACATGAAATTACCTTGTGGGATTGCAATTATGAACTTATTACTGGTTTATCTAATTGCTAAAGAATACAGAGACTTGTTGAGTTGGGTTTCTGGCCTCTGACATCTAAACTGCTCCAGCAAAGGCACGCCCTTACACCCACACACAATCCTGATTTAAGTCAATAGGAAGCCTCTGGTTTTGCATAAGCATTTTGTAGCCAGTATAGAGACTTACAAAAATGTATTGGCTGATGCTTCCATGATTACATCTGCCCAGCCAGGTTTCTTAATTCTTTTGTAGCAACGGCTTTGCTTATGCAAAGTCAATATTTGATCTTGGAGTGTCCTTGATTATACAGATAGTTTTGATTCTCTGGCAAATTACAGACCCTTAGCATTTTGTCAAACATTCTTCAATAAAAGGACTTCTGTGATAAAAAAACCACAGTAGCACTCATTGCAAATGACCCTGGAGATCAGACAGAACATTAGATCAGTGAGTTGGGTTTCACTAAAGCTGCTTCATTCCTATTAACATGATGATTCTGATCAGAAATTGCAGTGTGGCTGAGGTTAATGCTGCTGCTGTCTGAGAATAAAGATCCAGAAATCACACCATGTAATCTCTGAGACAGGAGATATGCTAGGACAAGAAGATTGCAAGACAGCTTTCTGGAGTCAGCTTCATTTACACAGGATGCAGCATTTTTGCTTTTGAATTGCTTGCCATGTTGGCAGTGCCCTGCTGTTCTTCTGCTGTATTCTTTACCAGATGTTCATTGCTGAAGCACACACTTTTTCAGAAGACATGTTGGTTTTTGGGATCAGTAGAATTCTTGCAAGTCACTGGTTTGATACGCATTGCCCTTCTCAGTATCAAAATTTAAATACTGTGTGTCTGGCTGCTGGGGTGAACAAGAAGTTGATGTCCTTCCAACCAGCAAGGATCCGCTTTTCGCTTGAAGAGGTCTGGGACTGCTGCAGGACAAACTCCTGAGGCACAAGAGTTGTCTTTTCAGAAAGCCATTCTCATCTTCCCTCTGTGGACAAGGGAGCCTTCCCTGTGCTGATTGCTGAAAGGATCATTCCTTTCCTGATAATCTGCAAAGCACACTGAAATCCTCAATGAAAGGTCTCTTCAAGTGAGAAAAGTAGCATTAAACTCTCAGTTTCTTCTGTCTGAAGGTTTGTTTCCTGGTTAAATTTGAATTTTCGTTGCTCCATGAGATGGAAGGACAAGAACCTGGCATGGTGAGGCAGGGTTTGCCTCTTGGAAGCGCAGGTGTGCTCTCCAGCATCTCAGTCTCTTGGAGGCATTGAGGAACTGGTTTAGAATCTTGCTTATCCTTAGGTTAGTCTTAACAACAATTGGAAGCAGAATTTTAAAATCATAATGTAATAGAGGATGTAGTAGCAGCATGTAGCACATGGATTAGGTATAAATGGGGAAAAATAAGAAAGTTCCACAGAAAACCGTAGCAAAGTAAATCTCCATGTTTGGCCAGCTTCATCTGCACTGACTCTGGCTGTAAGGAAATATCCACTGGGAAATGGGCACTCTCAGGCAGAGCTGTCAAAGAGTCACAGAATCACAGAATCACTAGATTGGAAGAGACCTTCAAGATCATTGAGTCCAACCCATGCCCTAACACCTCCACTAAACCATGGCACCGAGTGCCACATCCAATCTTTTTTTAAACACATCCAGGGATGGTGTACTCCACCACCTCCCCAGGCAGACAATTCCAGTATTTAACCACTCTTTCTGTAAAAAACTTTCCTAATATCCAACCTATATTTCCCTGGCGCAGGTTAAGACTGTGTCCTCTAAGAGGTACCCAGTCAAACTCGCAGAGAACAGAACATCATGTGCCTTTGGGCTCCTCTGAAAATGGAAAGAATGAGATGTTTACTGATCATTTCAGACAGCAAAGGTTTGTCTTGGGTTTCTACTATAGCATGGCAGAAATGGACGTATTTTAAACAGTCACATCCTCTATGCCAAATGCAAATAAATAAAGCTTTCAAGTTAAAATAGCAAAGAACATCTTGAAGCTTGTATCTGTGGAAATAAACCACAGATACTGAGCTAATAGTAAATGACTATTTATAATTGCCTGTTGGGATGCCTGACATCAGATGGTTGTACTACTAACATGAGAACGGTATGTGACAGGTTGGGAAAAACACATGGCAGGAGATGGGAATATTGATTCGTAGGCAAAATTTGGAGGGAGGGGGAGGGAGACAACGGCCAAGAATGTGCTTTACTTTTTAAGAAAGTGACATTCCTACCACCAAAACAAAAAACTGAGAAAGAAAGCACATTCCAAAATGATATCATCACATTCCTTCTATACGGACAAACATGCGGCACTGTGGCTGCTGTTTCCTGCGTTTGTGATTTCCCTCAAAGAGTGTTTCAGTGAGAGATGTTTTCCAATAGGAAAAGAAATTCAGTTTCAATGTCCTTAGGGGCCTTTTACAAAACTTAGACTGTCTCTCTGAGGCCAAGACTGGCTTAAACAACAACGTGTGGGTTGGCTAATACATCAACTTGTGAATTTGTGATGGAGGTAGAAAGTCGGTTTTCCTGTCTTCAGTGACACTTTTTAGAGAATACCCACATATTCTGGTGGATGCTTTAGGCTGAATAATAGACCCAGCATGAGATTTTTATTTGTGTTGTACTGAAACAGAATCTGCAAATTGTCTTGATTTCCAGGTCTGCAAGTGGATAAGAGGCCTGTGAGGCTTGAGAGGATTTGTGTTAAATTGACTCACTGAGTGTAGCAAACCACGGCAATACCTGACCAGGGATGTGGTGATTCTCCATCATCAGGAGACTGGAGCAAGCCATATTTTTTAAAACACCAGTAACCACAAATTGAGACCACAGGGCTGAGCAGGAGCTTCTGCATGAATTTCTCCACCTTGGGTTACTCCAGAGGTCATACTGAATGATCACGAGATCATGAGCTGTGGGTGCATGGGCTGCCACAGCCAGAGATCAGCGTGGGGCTTTGCCTGTGCTGTCCCATTCAAGATGGGGAGAAAGAGATGAGGAGATTCAGGCTCCCATTGAAGTAGTTCATAGGCTGGCAAATGTCTTACAGCAGCAAAGCAGGCAGGGTCTCACTGCAGCTGCATGGCAGGGGACTTGCTGTTAGTCTGCTCTCTGCTGAGCTCCATTCTGGTATAATTCAGTATATTATATATATACATAATATATATAGTATATATATATAATTTTCCAAACCTTCCCACAAAGTAGGCCCAAGTGTAACTGAAGGGAGAACAAATTCATGATCAATTAAAAGAATAAAAGTGGGAGATTTCTGTGCTTTTTGGAGTACAGACTGCAAAAGCATGGCTCTATGTGTGTTACTGTTCAGTGTGTAACTCTGAACGAATGACACAGAGTGTTATTCAGAAACCCTGAATTTCACCATCAACTAGGAACACCTGGGGGATTTCTTTAACTGTTTTCCCATATTCCTACTTCTATCATTAGCATCCTAAAATCAACATTC
>VZTZ01002942.1:471894-651470 GCA_013400955.1 Drymodes brunneopygia | reverse complement strand
CTTTTTGGGTGATGAACCACCTACCACAGCAGAAGCCTGATGGTCCAGCAAAGAGAATTGCCATGACAAAATTCTGCCCCTCACAGCCTTTTCCAAATCTTGCTGCTTGCAGTTTCTCCCCAAAGGCTCTTCTGCTTTTATAGAGTGTGTGAACCTCCTCCATCCTGCTGCCCCCAGACTTGCAGCTGCTCTTTCTGTCCTTGAAGCACTGAGGGAAGCCTGTGACTGGCGTGTGGCTCTTCCTCCCCTCCAAGCAAGCAAATGACAAGGTTATAAGGCAGATCCATGTTTCCTTTGTTATCTTTTTGTTTGAAGAAGCAGGAGTTGAGCCTGAGTAGGTCTGCAGAGGCATTCAATTAAACAAAGACATTTTATTTTAGCCTCTGTTTAATGAAGAGGAAACCAATAGACAATCTTCTCTTCCTCTGGGTGAGGGAGGCATTGACAAGTGCTATATTTAGTTGAGAACTAATGCAACCTGAAGAAGGATTTTATCCAACTTACCAGGAAATGAATCCCCTTTCATTTCTAGCAACTTGAACTTCAGGGAATATGAGCAGCTCACGCTACACTGGAAACTCATGTTCCTAAATGCATTTGACTTTTAAAACAGAACTAAACAAAACAAAACAAAGAAAAAAACAAACCAAAAAGGCACAAACCCCAGCATTTTTAGGCAAGCAATTATTCTATCTAGGTCATAATTGGAGTACACTTGTTGGCACTGGAAGGCAAGGTAGCTTCTTGTTCTTGTTCTTGTCAGTTCTGAGAGTCCAGGGGAAGGGATGGCTGAACTGGACTGGAGGAGGGACTGTGGGCATGGCATGGGCCCTGGAGCTCCATCTCCAGGGATAAGCATTGGCCTCACTCATGCCAGACAACAGTCTTGAGCTACAGGACTTTGATGTATTTATTGCTGCTGCTGATGATTCATAAGACACTTGAGAAGACAACTAGTTCCTCATATCCCAAAACAAGTTTCCAAGTCTGGGTAGTGTAGCTGTGAGCTGAGCTAATTAAAGATAATTTTTTGTATATGACAGGAAAATGCTGATAACATCAAACCCTAATGGAGGGAGATGGGAGAACTTCCCTGAGCTACGTGCTTTGCTGCTGAGAAAGTAGAGCTTGGCAGATGGAGGAAGATGGAACTGATTTCCAATTTAGCCTTCTATTAATGTTTTATGAATTTAAATTTAGCATAGTAATTCACTCTTCTGTAATCTTTGCAGGACTCCTATTTCCTTTCTGTGGACTGCTGAAAGGAATTCTGTAAAAATATCTGTGTATACAGATATCAGGAGTCTCTCCTGTCCAAAGGAGGAACAAGAGAGTCTCAGTACAAATTCCACAGCAACTGCCTTTCCTATCAAATGAGGCTCAACATTCTCACTCTGTCTAAACTTCCCCTGAACACTATGGCTTAGAACCAGATTTGTCTGGGTCCAGCTTCTCAGGTATAGATGGGTAAGAGTGAGCAGAGGACACACATTGTTTTTATTCTCTTAATCTCTCTGAGCAATTAGGCTTTGGCAGGGAAAGGGTGAGAGATGCAGTGAGAATCCTTTCCTCCTCACTCTGCGTGGGCTTGAGCTACAGGCTGTGAGATTTTATCCAGTGCATTCTTATGGCACACGGGGAGTGCTCTGGCAGCAGGCCATCAAGGCATACTGATGGCATCCCAGGAAATCTCTTTAGAGAAATGCAGGAAAGTGAAATACATATCCACCCACCCTGGGCACTAGGGACTGTCTGAGAGATGGATGCTGATTCATCCTGCCTAAGAAAAGGTAGACTGAATGCCCAGCATGAATTACCTTCTGCCTCTCTTTTCTTTGATTATAATTTAATCATGTAGTGAGCTGGCTTGGACTCAGCAACCTGACATTTAGGCAGATGAACTTGGACAAAAAGCATCCAGCTCCAAGGACCAAGATGGAAACAAAAAGTGGTTTCTCTTGGGGCATGTTTCATCCCATGATTGATAAATGTGTCAGTGTCTCAGACTTAATCCCTGGGAGCATCCCCATGGCTTTCATCCTGCCAGGCCCTATACAGGCTGAGGGGCCTTTGGGTGAAAGGCCAGCAAATGCTGGCAAGTTAATTGGGGTTTTGGTTATGCTGGCAGGAACCTAGAGCAGCTCTCCCAAAGCCAACAGCAGTTGCTCTCTGTCTGTGCCACTGACACTCAGAAACCAGAGAGCAAAACGCTGTGGGTGTGGGAGCTTCAATCAGCAGTTCCAAAAATGATGGAATCCTATGAGGCAGTGCGTCAGCCGAAAGCTAGCAGAAGGATTCCCAAAATATAAGCATGATTCTGTAGAAAATCGGTAAGGAAAACAGACTGGGGAGGGAATTTTGCCCAGCAGGGTCTCCCCAGCAGGAAGGGAATCTTTATTTGGAGAAACATGACTTTATTGTGTCGATTGTGGCACTTTTTTCTTATCTTGTGCTGTTGCACAAAGAGAAAAGAGGCGTCTGCAAGGAGGCCTAATGTGCTGATGCTAATTTAGGTGTGACTGGGTGTAAAAGCCCAGTCATTTCAGAGCTGGGGTAGCTGCTGCTGGCGATTCAGCACTGCATATCTCAGGGTCTGTCTGCTCTGACCGGCTTCCTGCCACTATCCACCATTATGTATCAGCAGGAAATTACACTTTTATGAGTGATTTACCTTTAAACAAACACTACTACACAAACAATATGGTATTGAATTTGGTGGTTTGCCTTTTAAGTGTTACAGTGAAAGACTGTAACAGCTGTCTAAGCTGATAACTACTACCTAGGGTAAGAATAATGTTGACTGAGTTATTAGTCGATTGTTTAACTAAATCTAGCTGCATCTCTCTCTTTTAACTGTGTGGCATTTACAGTTTCTTTAAACAATATAGTCCCTTGAAACATATAACTGGCTCCTTGGGTGGGAACTTTATGGATAAAGAATTGTTTTGCAAGTCAGATCACATTTTTAATTGAAATTTTTGTATTTTTGTATTTATTCCTTTATTTTTTGTAGCCAATCCCTGAGGGTAATAGTCTCTTAGAAGAGAATTTCCATGTGTCTTGCTAAGTTTAGCAGATGAGTTGCAACCACAACTTGTGGCTAAAGATGCCTAGACTGCACAGCTGGATGAATTTTGGCAGAGATGGATTGAGACAATGTAATGAAACCACTGCATATCTACTGCAGTGGCTTTTGTGAGAAGGTTTATCCTAAGATGGGGGGTCATTTTGCAAGGTGCTGAATGCCTGCAGCCTTCAAGGAGACTCTCGAGCCACTGCTAAATAGGACACAGCATGTGTGGAGGAGGTTGGCCTAGCAAAATTCTTATTCCCTTTTTGAACAATCAGGGTTAACTTCAAGCCCAGTTGAGACTTCCAGACTTCGAGGCTCCACAGTTTGGACCAGATCCAAGGTCCAGTTAAGTCACCTGGAGATTTTCCACTGACTTCACTGTGCTTTGGACTAGGCACTTTGAAAGGCTATTCCCGTGAATTCAAATGCCTAAAGTCAAACATGGCTTTACACAATTGAAAATCACCTGCTTTGTGTGTTTTCAAAGGCAGCTCCACCACTCAGCAATAACAATGTAGAATTGGGTTGAAAGGATGAAAAGGTGGATGTGAAGTGACTCTTCAAAAAGTCCATGGCAATAGTCCAGCTCTGCCACACTGAAAATGAGAAATTTTTAATGCAGACTTTTTATGGTCATTCCTGAACCAGATTTAAAGGGAAAAAAATCTTGTCACAGTTGCAGAACGAGCGCTCTCCTCGTGTTTTATAGGTTTGAACAGTCCTCGCTGCATTCTTTGAAAAGAGAAATACTTCAATGCTTCGAGGCATTCCTTTTGCTGTAACACTTCTACTACCATTTTAAAGCCAATTTTCTGATATGAGCTCTGATGATACTCTGGAGTTGGTCTCTACCAAACAGCCCGTTTCCATCAAATCACACCTGCAGTCGTTTGCCCGTTGCAGGAAGAATCAGTGCTGTGCCTCAGAGACAAACTGTTCTCTGCAGCTTTGCACCTGGCAACAGCCAAAGAGCCAGACTCACCCCTGAATTCATGTACCATCCACAAATAAAGGCAATCTCATGTCTTTTGTCCCACCATTAGCTTTTTGAAAGTACGGTTCCCCTTTGCCTACAGTTGCCCTTTGCTGTTCCTAACTAAAATCCTGAGGTTTTAAATCAAGCTTATGTCACTGTCTTTATGGTTTTCTTATTTCAAACAAGGTCAGTTTTGAAAATCCTTGTACATTTGTGCATCAGATATGTGGGTTCTGATATAAGTGCCCAAAAGCTTAGAGGACTAGACCCTTCTTTTTCTTATTAAGTGGATGAAAAGGAAGAAAAGAAAGGTTGCAGAGGATTTATAAAGCCTCATGATCTACTTCTATTGCTTATTTCCTGCCCATATCTAAGTTTTTAAAGGGCCCTTTCTTCATTAGAGGGCTAATTATTTTGTCCAGTGGGACAAAGCATAAATGAGCATTGGATTAACAATGCCCATTAACTCTCCCTCAGCAGGTGGAAGATTTGATTCTGATCTGCTTGATGGTGGTGTAAAGGAAGAGTCATGACCTGGAACCAAATGGATATGGCTGGGTACGAAGGAGGATGAGATCAGGAGTTTCTGTTACTGTCTGGGCAGCTCCCTGATGATGTAGCCATCCTTGAAAGAATAATAAACTCTTACAGTTGACTTTACAGCTCCTCATGTATTTTGGGGTTGCTGGTCACAGAGAAAATAAATTATCTATTTTCAAGCCATTTTCTTTTTTTGTTGTTTTGTTTTGAATCCATACCAAATTTGGAAGAACTGCAGGTGATGATGAGTCTGAGGTTCTTAAATGCACGAAAATGGCAGAACAGTGTTGCACACAAATAAAAAGGAGCACTCCTGTGTAAAACAAGTTGTCAAAAGCACCGCCTCTTTATGTGGAACAATAAAATAATCTTTTCAAGCAGTTTAATGGCCAGGATGAATGAAAGAATCTGTGTATGCTTTGCAAATGACCTGATTACTGCCAGCTCACATGCTTGCTCTGCAGTTGTAGTACATTAGAATTTGAAGTAGGATGTTGTTAGCAACTCTTTGCGTGGGGTGGAATTTGAATCAAAAGCTATAAATGACCTGTGACAGCAAAAATGAAAGTGCAATTGCTTTCTCACATGACCTGTTTCTTTTAGTGTCATTAAACTCAATCAATGATTAACCTTTGGTTTAACAGTGCTTGTCATTTCATAGCAAATCAAGTAGAAAAAATGTTGTCTACCTGAATAATTCCCTAGAAAATGTCTCTGAGGTACATTAATAGTTTGAGAGGTGAGAGGCTGGCCTAAATTTGAAGAGCAAAATCACTGAGTGCAATTGAGGGAATGAGAAACAGCTGACTATCCATTTGGCTTGTAGAAATCCTGCATGCAAAACCAGATTAGAGGGAGACCTGGTGTCTTCTTGCACGAACAGGACAATGTTTGACTCACAAATAACACATAAGAAATAGTAATGAATGATTTCACAGAGCCTTCATCTCACTAAGATTGCTTTTTGCATAATAACTTTATGTAGTAAATATATACAAACAATGTGTTTTAATCCAAGATTGTCTGGATATGGTTGTGTTCTTTTAATCTTCATTGAGATGAAATGAGTTACGTTACTTTACACTGAATTAAGTCCTACTTGGAATGAATTTCCTTTTGGCAACCAATTAGGATGTTTAAAGAATTTACTTTTATTTCTTGATCTCAAAGGCATTTGTGGACAGTTCACATGGACTATGTATTACTGTGCCTAACTGCTATCAGCCTGTATAATTATGTCATTTGCATATGCTAACAAGGTACATTATAGGTATGGTGTTTTCACATGCCTTTTATCCAATTAGCTCATTGTACCCAGCAGTCTTGTGTTCTGCCCCTCTGTCACCAAATTATTAAGAGTTGTGAATTGAAAATGGTTCCATTCATATGGTGTGTCTGTGCAGACAGACTTTACTCAGAAGAAATGTGGCTTCTGCTGTTCACAATCCTGATTTATTCATTACACATGAGGGGAGGGTCTTCAGGGCCCCCAGATAAGCTGGGGAGCTTGATGTGGGAGCTGCAGCCCAAATTGAGAATTTCACAAGAAGTTGTGCTCTAAAAAATACCAAATTCCCAGGATGACTTCTCGTGCTCATCAAGTACCTTTCGTCTGAAGGCACATGGAATAATTAACCTTTGCTTGCTCTCATTCATTTTGTTCTCAAAAGGAGAAGTTGCACAGAGTGAGATCTCTTTTGTCATTTTTCCTATATCCAAGTGTTCCAATGCACTTTGTGTAGCATTATTAGCTCAATCCCATTGAACTGGGGTTCATTCGGGTGATTCAGCTGTGCTCATGTGCCCTCATGAGCTGAATCATACCCAGCTACCTTTCTTTTAAAAGAGGATTTGCACATAGATTTGCACAAATAAACATTTTCAGTAAATTTCCTTCCTAAAATTTTGGCACAAAATATGAATCATCCTGCATAAGGATCCTGGTGAAATCATCACCCTGCTAATAGTCTTGCAACAAGGATAGTTCTGTCATCATGGTCAGTGAAGTCAGAGCAGTATTGGGAAAGAATAAGGGAGAAAGAGGTTAAGCTTATTATCCCCAGTGCTCTTTTCTATCTTACCCTGTTTAAAATTGGGAATATTCCCAAAGAAAACTGCAGTGTCAGTTTAGGAACACCTCCTATTTTATTGGCATATGATTAAAACTTCATTGACTCAATGACAGCCTAATTAATCAATGGAAAAATGAAAAGGAGAGAAAAATTGGGGCAACAATATGCAAGCAGCATGCAATCAAGAGGGAAATGGGTTAAAAGAAGTGTGGGGAATGTGGTTTTCAGTTACTCTGTTTTCTCCTTTTCCCTTCTTTCTCTCTCATCCATGTCACTCCAAGAAAAGCAGCTGGCATCTGTAGCCCGTTGTGCAGATGGGTTGAGAGGAGCACATATTCCACGATGTGTCTGGCACACTTCAGAAGTGGCTGGTGACTGATTGTGTATTTGCCAGCAGCCAGTGATTAGGGAGACTGGCTGTAGCCATGGATGTCTGGCAGCACACGGAGTCCAAGAGACTGAGGGCATAAGGAAACATCACATTAATGTCTCTCAAAGCGCTGCCCACAAACGCAGCCACTTGGTAGACACAGCCTGCAGGGTGAGCATGTCCCTTATCCAGACTTGCCAGTTTCACAGGAGTCCCAAGTGTTCGTTTTTATTCCTAGTTGTACGGAATATGCACTGGAATATGCTGTTGTGTGTACGCCTTGTGAGAAATGATGCTTGGCCTGGACAACTTGCAGTTTAAAGAGGCAGGAGCAGCAAAGGGCAGGAGATGGAAGATTGCCCCGTTTCACAGGGAAGGAACAGAAACAGAGAGAAATAACATTGTTGGGTGACATGTTGGGGTTGTGACAGTGGTGAGAGCTAAGTCCCATTATTACAAGCCTTTTTTGCGGGTTTTAGCTTCAAAATAATTTTTTGCCTGTATGTGCAAGGCACACCTTTGACTTGAAGCCACTTGACTCTCCTCCAGCAAGGCAGGGCTCTGCTAACCTTGAGCACAGATCAGATGCCAACCTCATCAGAGTTCTGTGCCTCTCCTCAATTTTCACTCTGGCCTCACTGTCATCACCACTCTGCAGCACAGCTGGGACACAGTTCTTGCTTTCTGGAGGAGGCACAGGAGCCACTAATCCCTTTCACTGTCTGCTCCCTGCCCACCCAGCCTGGTATAGGACCAGGAGAGAAACCAAGGCCCAGGCAAGCAGATGGCAAATGACACTGAGAGGATGCTGACATGGCTGGAGCAACATTCCTGCAAAGAGCCAGCTGCTGGCAGGCAGCTCTGCCACGGACTTTGCCATGCAGGCAGGACATGGCATTGCTCAGGAACTCTCGTTTTTCTGGAATGGTACCAGCACAAAGCTGCAGCAACACGCTGGTGATTCAGGCCCAGCATGAATGGCAGGGCTGGACTGGTACTTTGCTGCATGCCAAGAGGGACTGTGCCAGAAAATTCACCGCCAGCAGCATACTTGCACCACATTCAGCTTTACAGACACCTTTCCAAAACAAATATATCTGTTAAGAATGAAATTCAGTTCTTTGTGAAGCGGCGTCAGGCTCGGCTGATTGGGGTTGTTTATGGAAAGTCACCAGATCTCCAGTGATGAGCTCTCCAGCATCAAATCCAGCCTCTGCATTCCTCATCACAAAGCTAAGACCCTTCTTCCAACCTCCACTCAGGACTCAAACTTGTGGTGATCTTCAGGAGAGGCTAAGGCAGAATGTCTTCCTCCCTTTCCCCCATTATTGAGTGATCTTCCTTTTTATAAGACTTATGCACTTCCAGTGCTGTGCCTGTGGTGGACTGGTCTGTTCATTGGTCACTAAAACCACCTCCAGCCTCAGTTTCCCATCAGATAATCCCAGTGACACCTCCTGTCCAACCATTTGGCTGTGATAGAAGACCCATGGGCTCTGACAGGACCTCAGCCAGCATCCAGTCACTGAAAACCAAAAAACTTTATTCTGACTCACTCTCACACCTCTTCTGCACTGATGTTCTCCTGGATGATCCAGGAACTGAAGGAGGATTGGGACACTGCTGACAAATGTGGTGGCTCCTCCTCCAGAAGTGTCCAAGTGGCAAGGACCAGCTCTCTGCCTCTGCCCTGGGCACAGACAAGGACACTGCTGTGTCAGCACACCCTCCTGAACAAGACCCAGGACCGACCTCTTCCACCAGAGGTTGCATGAACAAAATGCTTGCATGAACAGAAATAAAACAGGTGTCAGAGAATTGGGATGATCAGGATTGCTTATCAATGTAGACCACCTTTCTCTGCAATGGAAGCACCTGTGCATCATACATGGAACCTCAATCTTCTGTCAGTCTTTATAAATTATTCATTGTTATAAATGACTATTGTATACCCTGGTATTGCAAGCTGTTGGCTGACACTGGCATGCCCAGTGATTTCATCAGGTACAATGGCTACCACCAGCCTGAGCCCTAGCCCAGGAGCCTAGGAGAACTAGGATATTCACCAGGTGCCTTGAGGAGAGAAAGCTTCCCACAGACAAAGCTTGAGTTAGTGTATGAGGAAAGAAGAGGAAATGCAAAGCTGGCATAGCCTCAGCTTGGAAAAACTGACAGTCAGACAGCAGTCCCCAGGGAAAATATCCTAATTTGGGAGAGCAGGAGGAATAGCTGTGGATTGTTTGGTGCAGGGTTGGGAATGCAGCCAGGCCAGTTCCAGAGCCATGGTGGGAGCAGCTGGGTACGTCCCTGGCTGGGGGAGGACAGGCAGTGCAGGGTCAGGGTCTCCATGTGGACATCAGATGTGGCCTGTGGGGCTTGGTGTCCTGGCAGAGCCACTCTGGCTGATCCAAGCAGCACCACAGAGGGAAGCAGTGCAGGGGATTTGCCTCAGCCTTGCTTTCTCCCTCGCAGAGGTAAACTATTCAACCCTCTGCACTCCAGCCCTCCGGGGGACGTGCCACCCAGCGTGAGAGCAAGCACATTAATAAACCAACAATATCTGCGTCTGCATCTAGATCTAATCTATGGCTGCTAAGTGAGATTTGCTGCTTCCCACCCCCAGAAGCATCTTGTCAGTAGTTCTGGAGCTCAGTTCTCCACCTGCAGTTTGAACATCCCATGCAGTGGTGTTAATTTACAGCCCATTCCTCCACTGTTCTGTTGACCATTGTTAGGAAAATCCAGGTGATGTCCATCCCATCAGGGAAGCAATGCCTTTCCTGCTTTCAGTGGTTGGTTCAGCACTTGATTCTGGCTTGCTGGATAGACAAGCCGTTGCTGGATTTTGTCAGCTGAGCTGCAGCCCTTACCTGCCTCACTGGAAGTTCTCTAGTGGCCATTAATTTGGCATCAGTGTTTCCTCCTGAGACTGCTGTCAGGTTTGTCATGGTCTCACAGTCTGATCTCTGTGGAATCCTCCTCCAGAAAGATCTTGATGGCACACAGGGCCAAGCAGAGTCTCTGCTTCCCCAAGTTGCCTTCCTGCCACCTCTCTTCCTCTGTTTCGTCTGAGCTCCAGCTTCACACAACAGTGTTTAATACCTTCAGATTCATTATTTAGCTACATTTTGGGCAAAACACTCCAAATATTAATGCAAACAAGGCCTGTTTCTTTTAACTGTTTCCCTCTGCTTGCTGATAGAAACAAGAGGAGAGTTATTCCCTGGGGACAGCCTGCCCATCTGGAGTATTCAGGCTTTTAGGGTCTGCTTTTCATCCTCTTCCCTGGCACTCGCTCCTTGCAGGGCTGGGCTGCACATTCACAGGTATATGACATTACTGCTAATACTGCAACAAGCTGGCATTCATCAAGCATCTGGGATGAAAGCTGTCTTTAAACAGGCAGGTAGGGGCCTGTGCCATGGGAAAAATGACCAGGTTTTCTAATCACTCATATGGAGTTATCTGGACACATGGCTACCTTTCATCACTTATGCTGACGCCAAAAAAAAAGGATTATAAAGCCAACATGCCTGTTGAAATGTCTGTGTGTACTAAGCTGTCATGGACTTGTTTTGGGTCAAAATAACACGTGTACTTGATTTCTTTGGTTTTAATTTTTCTTTTTTTTTTTTTACTGTCCTGATTGTCTTGTGAGGATGTGAATAAAAAAGACACAACTTACCCACAAAAAAAGATAAGTAATAGTGCCTTTCAGCAACATTGCTTCTTGAAAGCCATGTATAACCCAAAGCATACTGGGAAGAAGAAGGGAGAGGAAAACCTATGGGATACAATCCCCTCCTCAGGTCAGGGACTCCCTGAGCAAGCTGTGGTCTGTCTGTTCAGTAACCTCAGTGCATTTCTCTGCTGGGAACTTGTCCAGTCACTGGTTGAACCCTTATAAACCTTTATCATCCTTTGGCAAGCAATTCCATAGAACTACCATCTATTGGATGCAAAACTACCACTTCTTGTTTGGAGCCAAGCTCATGCAGAGCAAAAAGCAATTGACAGTCCATCCCTATCCAGCTTTTCTGTGATGATTTTAGGCAGCCATGCAAATTAACACCAATGGCATTATTCAGATTTGGCTTTACATCATTCATGAAGTTATGCTGACATATTGCAGACTAGCAAATGCTCATCTTCTGCAGAACTTGCTTGGAAAAGGCACAAACCCCCTAATAGCTAATAAAAGAATGCATTAAAAAGGTTTTCTGACCTATACAAATAACTCTGAATAATTTGTACAATCTGTAGGGCTTGGTTTTCCATGGCATGGCAGTCATGGTGTAATACTTGGAGAAACTGTGTGTAATGCTCTATGGGTTGGAAAGGAAGTGATTTCCATTAAAATCTTATGAAGACAAAAAGGATTATGGTGCAGCACTGGACAATGTTGTTTTCAAAAATATGCTGCAAGAGACAGAAAAGAAAGAATATATTCATTTTAAGAATGTCATTGTTCAAAGGTATAACATTAGTCCTTCCAGGTTTTCCTGATGGCAGTGAGTGATAGGGCTCTGCTTTTCTCCCCAGTGAGTCAGGGGTGTGCACCACCCCACAACAGTTATGGCTTTTCATTTATCTTTGTGCAGCATTTTGTCCCCATTCTTGTGTGTTTTCCTCTGCCGTTTGTGCCATTCCAATGGAGGGAATTTTAACTGGGATGTCAATAAGCAGCAGCAAAGCCGTGATGCTCTCTGAGGAGGGAGGCAGCATCTCTGGAGTCTCCAAGGAGAGATCTGCAAAGAATGGCAAGGAGGATGCCAAGCCAGAGAGTCACTCCAAGCTAGAGCTGGGACAGTGGCAAGGGAGGAACAAGAAAGGGAGGAGAAAAGGAGGGAGCTTGCCACCTTCCCCTGCAGAACTCATGCAAAGTACTGATAATGTATGTTTTATTCATTCTTTGCCTTTGTTCTCTAACCATCTCTTGAGAGACATTTCAAAGAAAGGGAGGTGAGGAATAGACTAAAAGTCTCCTTTTAGATTGAGGAATGCAGGCTCCACCCTTGCTCCCAGCTCCATCCTTTTTGTGCTGCTGCAGCTGGAGAGTCTCCCTTGAGGCTCTAACTTAAACCTGGGGTTGGTCCTAAGCCAAATGGTCCAAGGATCAGGGGAGCCATTTTCTTCCCTAGGCTCAGGGCTGGCCTTTCATTACAGTGCTGGGAGGTCAAAGATCCCTTGGGAAAGGACTCCATCCCTTGAACCACAGGGGAGCTGGAAAGATGTAGAGGTGACAGTGGGCAACCAGGTGAATGTCACCTCCTCGTGTGATGCTGCTGTGCAGAATGTCCTGGACGTGCACAGGAGGAGCCACGACCTGGATTTATTTCTGTGCACAACAGCCACAGGAACGCTCTGTCCCATTTTCAAGTCCACACTTCAAAGGAGATGTTGACAGGTTGAAAAGGCATCAGGGAAAGGTACATGAGCAGCCTGAGATCTGGAAAACTTTATGGTAGGAGACGGAGAACTCAGTGGAATTCTTCTGTTTGAAGGAAGGCTGAGGGGTGACTTGCTTGTGGTCTACAAGTATGAGCATGGGGAAAATACAACAGATGTTCCAAGCAGAAAATAAACCCATAATAAAATCTAGTGGTTGGCTGTTGATGCATCCAGAACAGAAGGCAAGTAAAAATTTGAAGGTAATTAGCCACCACTTACTAGAGTAAGGTTGGATTTGCAGTTTCTCTTTTAAATCTAGAGTGGATGACTTCCTGAAATCTCCTCTGCAACATCTGAAGATGGAGAAGAGCTCATGGGGGATGATGTTGTATCAGGGTTATACAGCAGTTCAGATGACCATAATGAAAGTTCCCATGGCAAAGCTGAATGTACAGCAGAGTTGATCTTCCACACCAAGTGCTTTTAGTCCTTTCTCTGACAACCCTTGTGTGACCTGGGAAATCCAGAAATTTCCCTGGGTGCACTGGGAAATCTGTATGGTCCATATTCACAGTGTGTTTACATACCCCTGAGAGATGAATGGGAGAAATGTTTCCCTGCTGGGTAATCAGGATTAAATCTCACTGAGATTACAGCATTCAATGTCAGCGCCTCTGAAAGTGAGATAAAGAACAAGAATAAAGTAAAAAAAAATAGTCCCCTTTTCTTTCACACAATAGATCTGCTATCAACAGTAGCCAATCTGCTAGCAATGATATTAAAATGTATTGCTATGTTCAGAAAATGTACCATTTTTGGTTATAGTGGTTGCCCTCATCTAAAACCAGTGTGATCTGGCCAGCTGGGAGAAGTGAGTGTTGGAAAAATGTTGTGTTTGATCACTTGAGCTCGGGGAGAGCCACTGGGCAACCTGGAGGCTTTGGCACTGCTTGGATTCAGATCTCCACAAGTCTAAATCTTTTTTTTTTTTAAAGATACCTAATGCGTGTGGGTTATCATGTGCATGCCTGGGAATGGAGAAACTCATTTTTTAGGTGTTTGGTTTGAAACGTTTCCCAGAGGGGAGCGTTCACACTCCCATTCTGCAGTGACCTCTGCTGGCAAGGGCAGCACCCGGGATCTCCCTCCCTCCCACATCCTGCGGCGTTCGGGGCATCTGCAAACGGGTTTTGCTTTTTGTTAGCACCTTTATCTGGAGGTGCTCAATTACCCTCGGTGTCAGTGCGGGGCAACACGGGTAAGGCAATGGAGCTGTCATACAAATGTACAAAAATGCCATGGGGCGTATGAAGGTGGTAGTTAAACAGAGATAGTCAAATCTGATTAACAGCAGCGATAGAGGAGTGTCAACATACGCCAGTCTCGATGATTAAAAGAGAAAGTAGCTGGAAATTAGCAATTGTTATAGGTAGCTTAAGGATATTGTTATTTTTTTCACCTTTTGGAACACCCCTTCGGGCATGTGTCTGCCAGTGAAATCATTGAGATATTTTTCCAGTGCGTAAGGAGCAAGCAACTCATCAAAGATACCCCTTGCTTTTCTGGAGGGATCTGTGCTTTTAGTGGCAGGGTCTCTATTGCTGTAAATCACATTAGTGCAATTTACTTCATTGTTTTCTTAGCCTGACAGAGAATCTGGCTCCAAGTCTTTACATTACAGTTGTCCAAGAGCACCTACGAACACTGGGTTAGTTCTTGGCCCTTGGACAAGTCCCCAGTGTTCACTGTTGCAACTTGCCTTCTTATATCTGACTCTTTTTTTTTTTTTTTTTTTTTTTTTTTTTTATGTAACTTGTTTTTCTTCCTGTGATCACCATTCGTTTGCCACTTCAGGGTCACTGTGCGTGCACCCCCAAAATCAATAAAGTCGTATTTCCACGCAGAATGGAGAGAGGAGCAGTGTTTCCAGGTAAAATCCTCGACTCAGTGCAGGTGGAAATGCTGAAGCGGCGGCTGCCTGCCTGTCCTGAGCTCTGCTCTCCTCACCGTCACTGTCTAAATATGCACGGCTGGTTCTGACTGTGAGCAGCAACTCGGAGCCAGGGCACGAACAGAGCCAAGAGAGCAAAATTAGCTTACAAATTAACATACAATGTGTAACCTGAGTTTTGGCTGTGTGCTGGTGCTCTCAGAGAGCAGCCAGGGGCTGGTGTCTGAGGAAGAGGATAACAGCAGGGCAGCAGAGAGCAGATAGTCTCCAGCCTGCTCTGCCAGCCACCAGGGACTGATCTGACCCAGGTGCTGTGACTGGTAACGTATAAGGTGCTGATGAAAAATAACCCATTTCCCATCACCTGTCTCTATAATGCTCCAGCTTTTGGAGACATCATGATCTAGAAGCAGGAGGCTCCAGGAGGCTACAGGAGCCTGTCTTTAGAGGGTTTCCCCTCTGTGGGCCAGTTTGTCCCCATCTCCTTGGGGTTGCAGTGGCAAATGGAGGTGGGATGAATTCCCTTCCCTGCAGAGGAAGAGGCTCATGAATAATTGTGTTCCCTGAGGAAACTGCCCAGGGCCAGGTACTGGAAGGCAAAGTAAAAGGAGAGGGAAGCTTTCTGCCTCCTGCGTGGCCAGGATGGCTGAAAGCGTCAGCAGACAACTGAGGTCATGTCTGATGAAACTCTTCCCATGGTGAAGTCCTTCAGGAAAACTCAGTTTTACCCTTCCATGGCAGAACACCCTGCACCTCCAAACTGCTCCATGAGGGCCACCAGGAAGAAGTGGCACATGAAAGCCCGAACACCAGGATTTCTCCATGTGCCCCCTGTGGGACAATTCCCTGGACACTCTGGTCAGGGCCAAACCACCATACCCCCAGTTCTGGGAACAGACCACCAGCCCAGCAGCCTTGCTGCCTTCTACTCCTCCTAGCTGACTCCCAGTATGTTATCTGGATCACTGTCAGTCCTGGTTATTTAGGTGTGGCTCTCCAGGGGCTTGCAGAAGACTCACAGCTCTTCAGGTCTCTTCCCGTGAACTCCTGGGATTTGATGAACTTTGTTGCAGCCAAGGTGCAGGGGAATCTCATAAATCTTCTCCTGCCCTGTTGTAAGTTGTTTAGTGCATCTTATCACATTCGACATCTCTAGTTGTAGTAATCACTTTTAAAAATGTACTTCTGCCATGTCAGTAATTAATCAAATGCCTTTGTTTCATTAGCCATAATAATACCTTTGGCTTCATGTTCTTAGGTGTTCCTCTTTATAAACCCCTCCTGATGAGTCTCTCCTCCTTAGCACCCCATCACTCCAGATGCTTTAACACTGCTGATAAGGTGTTTAATGGAAAGACTATGAAAATTTCTTTTCTCGTATCAGACTGGGATCTAAAAGGGTTGGGATCAGCATCAGGTCTGCTTTGCAGCTGCAAATACTGGCTCTGCTCTTTGATCCCTGTAGCTCCTGACTCTGAAGAGCTTCCCCTGCAGCTCCCAGCCCAGCCCCTGTCCCTGGCCCACCCCTCCTGCAAGGTCTCATGTTGCTTTGAAAGGAATAGGATCAGTCCCTAGAGGTAAGGAAAACTCCTGACAGTCTGTAGAGGAAAAGGTAATGAGTGAAGAGACAGTGTGGATTTTGGTAGAAGTGGAAGAAAATGAAAAGGATGTCCAAACCCAACAGTGTACCTGTATTGATGAGAGAGGAACAAAGGTGAAGTTATTGCAGGTGTCCCCCACTGAGAGCTGCTGTGTGGGGACCTCACCTGTCACAGCAATGTGCACTGAAGCACTGCACACTGAGCTGGCTGGTGGAGCCTGGTTATTCTGTATCTCTGACTTTGAAATTTGTGCCACTGCTCTGTACTTCAGAGTCGCTGAATGAGGACTTCCATTTCTTCTCGTTTTCTTTTTTCCTCTGGGGTAATTCCTTTTTATTTTTTTGTTTGTTTTATTTTTTTAAATCAAGGAAAAGAAATTAATTCTGGCATACTTCTGGAGGTAAAATAATTGTATAAAGTCACTGGCAAACAACCTTTGCCCAAACACGCATGCAGAAAGCGAGTTCTCACAATTATGGTTCATGCAAAATGAAGTCAGATTATAGAGGCCTCCAGCGTGATTTCTAGCATGATAATGATGAGAAGAGAAGATTAGGCTTATCACAGACAAAGCCTGTGTGCTGAGATTTTTAGTAATTCAGAAACAGCTGCCTTGCTGCAATGCACTTATGTGCAGCACGGTGCTCACAAATGCTGTAGCTGTGCAAAGTGAGGCAAAGAAGGGACTTTCTGCACTGTTTTACCCCCTGATACTGCAAAATGCTGAAGTGCAGGCATCACCTCCATCTCCAGCACGTGGAGCAGCTCTGCAGGCTTGGTTGGGAAGTGCTGTGTGCCTTGAGGTGCACAGGTGCTGCTCATTACCTGGGTGCTCAAGTGGTTTGGTTTTTTGGTGGGTTTTTGTGTTTTGGTTTTTTGGTTTTTTTTTTTCAATTTTGGAGTGAGGCCTTATCTGAACCTCCTGCAGCTCTGTGCATCTGCCATGGGGAGGTTGGGAAGGCTCGGAGAACAGCCTGGTGTGAGCCTGGAGCAACACTCGCCCCCTCTTTTGTTTAGTGAGGAACTCCAGTGCAAAACCCAGAGCTGTTATACCCTGGTAGAACGTGAAGTCGGCAGAAACTGTTTTAAGTGCTGGGCATGGCATGAATCCAAAATCCCTTACACGTCCATGTTCCCACTCCATATGGCCCTGGTTTGTGATGGGGACTGTCTCAGAAGAAATGAGTCTGAGTGTGGTTTCCTATGCCCTGATGAGTCCTGCCAGAGTGCTGGTCAGGTCATGGCAGGCCTGTTTGAGCTCTTTGTCATTGCTTTTCTTTTGCAGCTCCATCAGGACCCTTGACCTCATAGCAGCAAGTTTCTCAGCTCTGATCATTGTGTCTGAAAACCTGTGTCCCTTTGCCTTGATCCCAGGGAGGGTCTGTCTTGCCTAACAGAGAAAATCCTGTGTTCTGGATAATCTGAAGTACACAAGACAGCAGGAGACGAAGAAATGCAGCCTCTGAGCAGCCATCATGTGAATTAGCCCAGCTGGAAAGGAGCCAGGCTGCAGGAAGGGCAGTGCTGAGTCAGGCTGAGGGGTCACCTAGACTGTATCCTGTCTCTGACCAGCCTGTAGAGAATGCTCAGCAAAAGAGCACAGGAGCAGGGCAAGTACAGAGATATTTCCTCCACTCCATCCTTCCAGCTTCTGGCAGTCTGGAGTTTAGGGACTTCCTGATCCAGAGCTGTATCTTCATCTCTGCAGTCTAGGGGCCTTTGATGGACTTTTCTTTCAGGAATTTTCTAATTGCTTTTTCAACCCATTTATACCTTTGGTCTCCATGACAATCCTGTGGCAATGGGTGTCGCAAAGTGCTTATGCATTCGGTGTGTTTGCTTTAAACCTGATACTTGATCATGTATCTGCCTGGTCCTCACGCTATGAGAGACACATTTTTATCACACTCTCCAGGCCATTCCTGATTTCACACACCTCTCTCATCTGCTGTCCCAATGGTCTCTTTTCCAGCTGAGCAGTCCCAGCCCATATGAGGCTTCTTTATTTTGAAGACTTTCCATGGCTTTGATCATCCCTGTTAATCTCCTGCGAACATTTCTGGCCCTGCTCTGTTTTTCCTGGGCACAGAGGGCAGCCCTGCCTGCAGGGTACATGCCATCAATGTACACAGCAACACAGGGATGAGAACAGGTGTCTTCTTTTTTTTTTTTTTTCTCTGTTTCTTTCCTAATAGTTCCTGATGCTCAGTTTTGCTTTCTGAATGCTGCTGGACCCTGAATTATGTACTTACCAGCATTATCCACACCAATTGCAATGTCTTTCCTGGGAGGAAGTAACTAATGTGATGTCCATTACTCTATAGACATTCTTAGGGCATGGTTTTTCCCTGTAAGAGTGAGTTTGCATTTGTTATCATGAAACTTTTATTTGCTATTTCATCGTTTGCTAATGTCAGATCACAGTCACTGGTAGAGCAGGACTTTCTGTGACTTTTCACGACCAGCATTAGCTGTTTTACTGTTCAAAGTCAGCCTTCACTTTTTAGCAACTGGGCAAGATTAATACAAGGATAATGCTTAGGGTCTCATCCTTAAGTAGAATACTGGATAAAAGCCATCAGGCTTTGGGGTTTATGCCTATAGGATGTTCTTCACAGGACCAAAAGTATGTTGGACATCTCAGAAGTAGAGATGACACCAACACCTCATGTCTTGAATTACAAACACCAATTCTTGCCTCATCCCACTCCAGGGAGTACGGAGTTGAAATGCCTGATTGGTGAGCTGGGTGTAATGCAGATGCTTTGCAGCTATTCCAGGCACTGGAGTTAGTCCAGGCTGTGGGGTGCAGCGATGGGCCTGGAGCTATGCAGGCTGCACATTGGATTCCACTTTGAAATCAAGCTATTGATTGTCTTTATGAAGCTTTAAATATCCCAGGACGCTTATGTTTCGAAGGCACAACTCTTCTGAAGCTGGTTTTGGACAGTGGCAAAAAAATGGGCAGGTGTGACCTTGAATTGCTCAGGTCGCTTGTTGGTTCTGTCTCATTCCATGAGCTGGGGCCTTCTTTCCTCTGTGCAGTTTGACTCTGTAAATCCTAGGGGTGCTGTGGAGGAGTCATTGATTGACTGCTGCCTTGGGAAGCAGGGAAGGAGTGAGGCTGGAGATGATTTTTGGGGCTTACATTTGATCATAATTGGCCATTGCAGGGTGGGAAGAAGAAGCTGGCTTCCCCTGTGACAGATGCTGGGGAGGCAGAGCCAGGAGAGGTCATTTCCTATGGGAGCCCACGGTATGAAATAAATAAGGGGAAAGTGAGAGTGAAAGACACATTGTATAAGATGTACAACTGGCAAGGTGCCAGCATAAATATTCATTGAGTATGTTAATTAGCAACTATTGCTGTTACTCATTAACTAATTTATTCAACAAATAGCATTCAGGCCACTCTAGAACACTGCATACTGTTACTGCTAAAAGGGGTATCAGTTTCCCTGGCTGTCACCTGGAGACATCGATACTCCCCCATCTTTGCAAGTACTTTGGTGTGTGGGGATGAAAACTGCTACAGAGGGCCAATGGAGCACAGTGTGTCACTTAGGGAGCAGGAGAAGTCCAGTCCCATTCCCAGCAACCTGCTAAGAGATCTAATTCATTAGTTCAATTTCAATTGGAGAAAAATGGCAAGTCCACAACAGGACTTCTGTTTGCACGACAGCAATAGTGTCTAAGTTGGAGAGAGACTGCAAAGAAATGGATGGGCTCCTCTGTGAATTGATTTTTTTCTAAAAGAGAGGAATTAAAGGTGCCATAAAGAGTCAGCTTTGGTTGTTTCCACCAAATCTGGTAGGTCCTGCCTCTCAAAGCTACTTCTGGCAGCAAAGAATTGCAGAAGAGGTTGGCATTACTGAGTGGCCAGATGATAAAACAGAAATGGAATTCAGTGTTGGAAAGTCCAAAGTAATGCCCTGCAGAGAAAAACAACCTGAATATTACATAGGCAATGAGGGTTTCTAATATACCATTTACCAATCAGGAAAGGGAATCTGGAGTCACTGGGGACAGTAGTATGTGATTATCACACCACCAGTGAGTGCTCAGTAGCGATCAGAAAGGCAAATGGGATGTTGGTAATTACAGGAAAGAGAATACAGGGGAAAAAAAAGATATTATTAAGCCATTAGTCCAATCCAAGTACATTCAAATAGTCTGGTCCCATCTCAAAAGCACAGAGCAGAACTATATTACATCTGTAACTGTGACAGAATATGGTGTGATATTTATGGAGAAATAACTTCCATGCAAAGACTGAACAAGTAGAAAGGAATCTACCTTATGGGGAAAAAAGTGATGATGAAAGGCAACATCTGAGAAAAAAATGTTTTACATCCCAAATGGCACAGAAAAGGTAAATAAAGACAGCTGTTCTTACAATAGATGAACTGAGACACATGCAAAGAAATGATCAAGCAGCAAACTCAAATAAGAAGAAATACTGCTTCATACCACATCTAATGGGTTGTGGAACTCCTTGCCCAGGGTGTTATGGAGGCCAAGAATATAACTGATTGCAGAAAAGGAACAGAAACATTCATGATGAAAAATTCCTTTAGAGCCTACTAATGCAGAGGCTGAGGGAGTTGTTGATTGCCAAAAGCTGTGAGGAGGCCATGCCCACAGGAGGATTACTGCATCATGCCCTATTTGGTCTCTGCAAACCTGCTGCAGGTCACTGTCAGAGAAAAGGTCCTGGGGTACCTGGACTCTTGGGTGGCCTTGTGCAAGGGTTTTTATGTCAATGCTCTGCAGTGAGGACTGAGATCCCTTTGAGGTCCCTTCCATAACATCTTCTCTAACTGGGCTTTGGATGAACCAGACAATGAAGAATCCTGATCTATCAATTTATCTAAATATCTACACACCTACCTACCTGCCTACCTATGCACCCAGATAATACATGTCACTTAGCCATGGCTTCAGCTTCATGGTGTATCTTACAATATTTTAACAAATACACCTCATGTGCAGTTGAGACACCAGTGATGTGCTGGAATACCCAGCAGATGTGGTTTGCACCAAAATACTACCACTCACTCAGATAAAGCAGGGAGCTGGTCCTCATGGGCTGCTCCCACAGCACGGGCTCTGTACCAAGAGACTCAGGCAGCAATACTTGTAAATTCAGATATAGCAGTAGCATCCCCAGGTGCTGGGCTGTGCCCATACTAACTTTTAGAGCATCCCTGAAATGAATTTCATAGAATCATAAAATCCTAGAACAGTTTGGGTTGGAAGGGGCCTTAAAGATCATTTCATTCCAACCCCCTTGCCATGAGCAGGAATACCTTCCACCAGACCAGTTTGCTCAAAACCCCTCCAGCCTGACCTTGAAAACTCCCAGGGATGGGGCATCCACAGATTCTCTGGGCATTTGCCCATTCTTACTCTGTTCTCAGGCACAGCACTTAGACCAGTCCAGGGTCCATTTCCAGTGGGTGGGTGCCATGTGAGCAGCTTTAACCAGGCAGTTCAGGAGCACAGGCTTTTTCCAACTGGCTGCAGTGCCTGGGAGTGCTGCTGCCCATGTTTAATTTACCAGTGTTCATGTAGCTTCTGTGTCTGGATCCAATTACAGGATTAGGTCCACAAGGACAGGGGAGATGAATTTGTGAATCAAAGTGGTGCAAATTTATTTCCTATGATGGGCAATAATTTCATGTGTGGCCAAAGGTACCCCAGCTCCTCAAAGAAAACCCCAGTGATTCTTATCTCAGCTGTAAGGAATGTGTGCATTTTGGAACTACACCATGAATGGATGGTAGGATGCTGAGCTGGAAAGTAAAGAAGTTGGAGCAGAGGTTCGAGGACTCTGAGCCTCAAGAAGGAATGGCCTGGAGGAAAATCCCAACCAAAAAAAAAAAGGAAATAAAGGAGAAAATGAAAACATAGCTGACATTTATGCAGTACCTGAGACAATGACCTCCTAGCAAAACTTCTTAGAACTGGTGTATTTTAAATAAAATATAAAGCAAAGTAGCAATTAACTAAAAAAGCAATCCAAGTCCAGCCCCTACAACAAGTTGCAATACGTAGAGAAATATGTATGAAATTCTTTGATGGGAGTTTAAAGTGTGAGATAAAAGTGGTGTTGAGAAAACAGTGTTCTCCCTCTCCTATCTGGTCCATCATCACCAGTGACTGTAGGTCGGTCGTGGTAACTGCCTAGCATTTGGTACTGCTGATTTTTAGGATGGTTGAGAATGAAGGAAAAAAATGTGGATGCATGCTGTTCCCAAAGTGTTGGATGCATTTTATTAAAGCATGAAAATTATCAGTGAGCTCACATTACTCATGCTCAAGCTGACAAAAAGCATTGCAGAAAAGTTAATAAATAGCTGGCCCTCTCCCTTCAGTAGCAGCTTGTGATGACACAGACTTTCAGAGGAGTGTGGAGCTGTTCTTCCTAATCTGTGCTATGCTCTGACTTTGGAACAGAGTAAATCCACACAAGATTTACGCACAGAACCACCACATTTCCTGGTGTGGGGGCAATGGGATGGACCTGGCACACCAGTTCATGTGGCAAAGGAGTCACTGTGTGGTGGGGAAGAGCCAGGAGATGTGGGAGGACTCTACAGCATGGGAGTAGGAGTGGAGGGGCAGGAGCTGGGCCAGTAATGCTCAGGCTTTGCCCTAAGAGATCCTTGTGGTTCAACTTCAGGAAAGCTCTCCCTTGCTTTCCTATTTTAATGTGCTCACAGAGTGTTTTCTCACACCCTGTAGACTTATTATTGTTATTATTATTATTGCCAATATTTTCCAGGTTTATTTTTAATTTGGTGCAATGGCTCATACCCAGAAGGGCTCTTTTTAATAAAATAAGGAATCTTTTATCTTTGCATAAAGTCTTCATGGGAGAAGAAGGTTTTAAAGTAGTCCAGGGAGGGAGGGGAAAAAAAAAAAAAAGGCAATTGTTTTCTTTTAAGGAAGAGCAACATGTATCTACGAATCAAAAAGATTTCTGCAGCCTACGCTTAAAAACCCTGGAGAGTCCCTTGGAGGGAGGATATCACCTCAGGGAGAGTCCATCCTCCCTCCCTCCAACCCCCCCACATGCTGGCTCTGGGTGCAAGTGAAGTTTATCCCTGCACAGGAATAGCTGCAAGCCCTGGCTCCAAACCCAGCCAGCCTCTCTTCCCTCCTGTAGGAAGCTGGACAGAGCAGTCCACACAGACTGGACACCACACGCCTCCTCCTGCTCCCCACCAGCCATGGAGATGTGCTGGGGCTCCAGGCTTCTCTAGAGAAGCTTTGGGAGCAGCTCTTGGGACAGACCCACCTGGCCCATCCAGCCTGACATCCCTCAGGAGCACCAGCTGCAAGCAGTGTCTTCACTAAGGTCCAGAAGGAAATAGCTGAGCAGTTTGGGATCACATTTGCTGCTCCCCCTTTGGGAAGGTCCCTTCAAGGCATTATTTTGGATGAAGCCAGGCCAAATAATTCCATAACTGTGTTTGCAACAAGGGTGAGGAAAGTGAACTGTCCTGAGGGAAATATATTTCAAATCATGACTAATGCTGTGATTTCTAGGTGATGTCTAACTCTACTGCACATCCTTCCTTTGTCTAGTTAGAAAAATAAAGAGTATTCTTCAGTAGTTGGTTATAAAAAGCAGACCAAAAAAAAAGCTGATTTTTCACTCAGAGCAAAGACAGTGCTGTGGGTGTTTTGTCTGGCATCATGCATAAAGACTTTTTAATGTCCCCCAAGGAACATCTCTTTAAAGCAGCCTGTCAGCTTTACACTTTAATCCATTAGGCTACAAAATACAGATAAATGAACAGAAAAATACCTATCTTTAAGCTACTGTTGCCTAATCTGCTTCAGTATTTACATATTTAGCAGCAGACAAATAATGGGCTTGCTCATTAGTAAGAGTTTGTTTTGTGTCACTTTTATTTTCTTTGCAGCTTTGTTGGAACCTGATTACCCACCCAGCAATACACTGGGGGAGATAATGTCATTTCATATGATTTAGCTGCAAGGCACATCTTGGATTTCCAAATGCTTGCATGCATTGTTCCATTCACAGTATATGTTGTCCCACTCCCTTTTGAATAAGGACAAATATTTTTACATATGCAGGTCATCAGCCAGCTCAGGCCCATTCTGTTTTGACTGGGTGCTGAAGGACCGTACTCAGAATGCAGTCACATGGATTCCCACTCCTGCCTCATTGTCCACACTTCTCCACAATCAGTCAGTTGTCCTTCTTGGATTTTTTTGCCTGGAGCAGCTGAGTAAAGCCACATGCTCTCTGGATAATCAAACAGCTGATGCCTGGGGCGTGCGTTGCCAATCGTGACTCAGTAGATATGGAGACAGTCGCTAGCTGCCCTTATGATTTGCTCCTCGTGGCTCCTGAATAGGCAGTAGCACAAAAGGATGAGGACAGACATTCAGGTCACATGCACAACCAAAACCACAGCGTGGCAAAGCTTATCTTTGTTAGCAAGCTTTCAGACAGGCCTTCATTTGCTGCACCTGGGTGTCACGTCCTCCAATACAGTAACTCTGCACCTACCCATTGCACCCACAGGTCCAGCTCTTCCCCATCTTCTCTTTCTCTTATCTTTTGCAGAGGAAACTTGCTGGGAATCCACTGCCCAGTCTAAGGACAGAACACATGCACAGAGACCCCATTCTTCCCTTTAATGAGATGCCATCTCCATTTAACTGCTTTCTGGCAGAATTCTCAGGCGTTGCAGATCTCACATTCCAATTACATCAGTCGGTATTTTGCTCCTTGGCAAAGGCCACGGCCTTCAGCAGCTTGCTGCATTCACCACCAGTAGCAGCGATTACCCACAAAACAGGGCCACAGGCCTAAATAAGCAAGTTACATGCAAGGAGCCAGGTCCTTGGCCCAGCTGGGGCCGCTTTGCCCAGCTCCGGCAGCACAAAGCTGTCACCAAGCCAGCCCAAACAGCTGTTGGAGGATTCCCTTGGCGCAAAAGAATTCCTGAATGGCAAAGAGCCACTAAAGCAACTCCTACACAATCTCACTCACTGGTCCCCAGAAATCCCTGACAGCTGGGACGGCACAATGGGGCCAGAAGCACCTGTTACCATTCAGAGTGGCCCAAAGGCTGCTCTATAGGGCAATGAATGGCAAAAGGAGCACCCAGTATCTTTGGGAGCCCTTTTGGGAGCACACAGAGGCATGCCTTCATCACCTCACATCCACAGCCGGAGGTGCACCGTGGGAATGTTTGCTCCAGCACTGCCACGGCAGAGGCAGAAACTCAAGGCACTCCATGTGTGGCTGTGCTTTATGACTTCTGTGTGTGTGTAGATGTGGAGCAAGGGAAGGAGGAAGCCTGGAGCCCTGCATGGGGAAGGATCCTGGAAGCAGAGCCAGGTTTATCAGCCCTCTCAGTATGGGCCCACTGGACCCACCTCAGAAGGAGATGTGAGTGTCTTTCTGGAAATTTGTAGCCATCTATTATGAAATGATTTAATTTGTTCTTTCAGGTAAAACCCAGAGTTTTCTCTCAACCAGGAATACCAGAACTTTCTCCTTCATCTTGCTTGCTCTCATGGTCAGTTCACACTCGCCGATTCCCAATTGTCACTGGCCCCAAAGTGTCATCTTGCTCCAAGCTCATCTCTTAAACTAATACAACTCTCTCTTATTTAGTCCTATCTGCCACAGTGCTTCTCCTGGTCACAGAGTCATGGAATGGTTTGAGTTGGAAGATCATCTAATTCCAACCCCACTCCCGGGGCAGGGATGTTGTTTACTAAGTTGCTATTCACTACATCACTGATGCTCTTAGATATTCTGTGCTAATCAGGTTTTGGGTCTGATGTCTGAACTTCACTAATCCCTTGGCACATGGGAACTGATGAGTGCCTTAGAAACCCAGAGCTATCCCAGGAGACGATGCTTGTTTCTCCAAATGACCATAAAATTCTGTGTTCTTGTATGTTTCTAGGGAAGGTGTAAAGCAGAACGAAGCCCCAGATTATGCTCAGTTTCAGGGGCTAATGTTTAGGCCAGTTTTTCTTTTTTTTACCCAGGATCAATTCGTGCCTGAATTTCTAAAATCTGTATAAATGGTGTGTAGTGAAAAACAAAGAAAGCAGTTGTTATTTTTGTTTTTTTATACACACACATACACCAAATTCCAAATAAATAAATAAAGTATGTCCAGCTCAGTTAATAATCCTTTCCTAGTGCTTATCATGGGATCCTTCCCAGCCCTAGACAGATTTCACTCAAGTGACAGTATCAGCATCAAGATTTCATGCAGCATCTGAATGGAGCATTGTCTCTGTGCTGTGCTCTTCACATGCTCTTGCTCTTATTAATTGGGTACTTAATAAGAATTTGCGAGGAATCTACCTTTCATATACTGCCAATGTGAAAGGGATTAATATAGAAGAGATCTAACAAAGGAAACAAAGACAAGCCCTGACCCGGAGACCTCCTAATCAAGGATTTAGACAGTACACAACAGGTGAATACCCCGGTAGGATAAATGGAGACAGGAAGGAGGAATGGAAGACAAGTGCATTTGCCTAAGCTAATAATCACAGTGATCTCAAGAGTCACAGGTGGTCACTAGCTGAACCCTTGACTCAACAGCCAAAAAAGTTTAGTCCAAGAGCTCACAAGATGAATGTGTTCTATGTGAGCACCATTCAAAGCATTTAAAAGCCAATGGAAAGACTCCTGTTAATGAGGCCTGAGGAGCTGAAATATTTACCTCTTGGCTTTAATCGTTATTGGATGCAAAATCTGTGGATGCAATAAAGACAGTGGTTTTATGGCATGTTCTAATCCCTCAGTAACTATTCTCAGCAAATTCCTCTGTGTTCCTGAGGTGATAAATTACCTGTCTCTTTCCCTCTGAACCACACGGGCTAATGCCCTTCGGGACTCCACTTTTAGTAGCAGTCCCTTCTGCACCAACAAGCCACAGGCACCAGCTCCTTTTCATCTCAAGTGATATCTCTTCCTGCTGTATTAACAGATTTCAAAGCAATGCTTTTCAACCTCTGCCCGTTTTTGAAGACTGGAACTTTCTGAAACTCGGTGCTGTCCTTAAAAACTTGTCTGACCCTTCCAAGCACAGCAGGTGGTCTAAGAAAAGCTATTCCTACTCCTGAAAAATTTTGACATTCTCAGCTATTCATTGGATACTAGAAACTGTAGATTTTCACCTTTTCTGGAAAACTTGTTCCAAATGCAAAGCAAGCTTAGCATTTTAATTCATCAAGTCCATGATTTTCCATTGCAGCTCAGAATAATGCAGGTGAGATCAGGTAAGCATGCAATGAGGGAGAGATTAAAATTGCTGGAAGCTGGTGATGAAAGACCACTCTTTTGTACAAGGATATGTCACCAAGCATCTTTGGTTTGTACAGGTAATGTATACTCCCTCAATATGTGCCAGAGGAACATTTCTGCCACAGGGTAAAACTCTGAGAACAAAGTCCTCAGCAGTTTTGTGTAATACTGTACTAAATATGGCAAAAGTAACCCACAGAAGCAGCCAAATTCAAAGCAGTGGAAGCAGACTCTCAGCTCATGTCTGTGCTGCAGAGCCACTGGTGTAGCCACATCAGGCAGTGCACAGAGACACCCCTTCCTCACACAGGTCTTTACAGACAAACCCACTGCTTTCCTGTTCTGGGATAACACACAGGCTCTGGGCTACGGGTGGAGGTGAAACAAGTCACACTGCCAAAAGCACAGCTCCCCTGATATGAGCTACATTCACAATAAGGCATTTTGCTGCTGGAGAATACTGTTAAAGCTGTATTGGCAGAGCAGAGGGATGTGGACCTGATCCGAGAGAAGCTGGCAGGTTTGCATACTGTGTATTATCCCTTTCCAACCTTCTCTTCTGAATAAAAAATGGTGTGGAGTCTAATTTCCTCTCTGAATAAAACATGACTATAGATAAGACAAAGTAAGGACCCAAAGACCACAGCAGCATACTTTCTTGTTCTCCTTACTATTCAACATCATGGCAGCTCACATATAGAGCAGCTCTAGAAACCATCTGTCATTGAGCAGCTCTTTATTCAAATGAAATCAACTGTGAAGTAATCATGGTTCTCATTTTTATTATCTCTCCTTACAGTGAACTTGATTAAAATCCAGCGCACGGTATGCAAACAGGCTGTTGTAAATTTGTACTCTGACAAAAGGGGAAAGTAAGTGATCTGCCCACATGCCTAGAACTTTGTCATTATACATGGGGACAAAAAAAGGAAGGGGCATACTGGGTTGCATAAACAAGTTTGTCCGGACACAAACTGTCCTAGCCCTATACAAAGGCCACGTCTGCTGTATGACACCATCAGAGGGGCCGAGGAGAAGCTAATTTTACTAGCACATATAAAAGGCTGGGGCATGTTCTGAATAAACCAGATAGCCTGGCTTCAGCAGCACGTGCTTTAAAGTCTTTTGCCCAGGAGGATGATCTGAGCTTCTGAGGAATGAACTCAAAACAGACGTGATTCTCCTTTCACTTCTGGCGGTGTAAATGGGGAGTGATTCCATTGTATGGCTGGTATGAATGAGACTGGGAAACAGTCCCAATCAGTCAATCATTCCCTGCTTTGTCTATTCATTAAACCCCTCTTCTCCTCTGCACAGATGGCCAATGTACTATTGTACTCTAAGAACTGGCCAAGTTAAAAAAACAACAAAAAGGAATATGCCTGACAAGTCAGCAATAAATGTTTGTTTTTCAAAAAAAAAAAAAAGGCACATTAGCCTGTTCTCCAGATAAGGCTGAACCTGTGCATGTACACATACATGTAAATTGATACAGATCCATAAATACATAGATATGCAGAGCCTCTATAACATGCATACACACAATATGTGTGTATGTGTACGTGTATCTCGCCCCAACACCCACAGATTTCCCAGCTCAAGGCAAAAGGTGTGATTTTTTAAAATCATAGTAGCTGGTGCTGTGTTAACAAACCTTTCTTTGTGCTTTGGAAGCGGCACAGCCGGAGAGTGAGACTGCAAGAGACATGAATTGGGTACAGCAGCATTCTGCAGCCCCTAACACCAGGAGCCTGTCCAGGAGTGCAGCCATGAAGCACAGAGGCTGTGCCCCAGCTCCTGGGACTGCCAGCTGCAGGCAGCAAGCACTGGGCTGGGAAGGTGCAGGATAGAAGAGAAGGATGAGGGGAAGGGCAGACAGGGGATGCCATGTCATTCCTGCCAGACTCCTGGGGTATCACCAGAGAACAGATGTGCCATTCAGCAGTCCCCAGCACATCTTGGGGACCTGTTCATCAAGGTCTGTGAAAGACTGGACACTTAGCTCAGCTCTCCTTAGCCCTAGAGTGCTCAAGTATGAAATCTATGTACCTTTTTCTAGCAAAATCCTACATAATAACTGCCTGGGATAAATACTTACACAGCTGTCAGCTCCCCACAAGGTCTAAGGAATTATAGGAAGGATGCCTTTTCCATGTGCCCCTAGGAGATACTACAAAATTAAATCCCTGCTAAAATCTTAGAGCTCTGGTTAGTCACAGGGACCCACAACAAATTTGGTGGCTGTAACATTCACACAGTGCACACTCATATTTGCCAAAGTGTTTTACAGGGTTCCCATCACAGCACACTGCAGAAAGGGTGATCCAAGTCATCCCGAGTGCCGTGGTCTGAGCAAATGCGCCCAACACCTGTGCCCAGCCAGTGGCTTCTCATTAGCTGGCATGCAGAGATTAATCAGCAAACTTCTTGGACAGCTTGAGTCAGGCCAATGGTGTGCACGAGCCCATGTGGGGATGAACTGCACCATGGCTGTGCAGGAGGCACTGGCCACATAGATGGATTTGAAGTTTATAAAGCCTGTCTGGGGCACAAATTGCTTGTGATAAGAAATAGCAGGGTTTGTTGCTCAAGTAAATCTCTCCAGTTGATGGTGTTTTGTGTTGAGCCTTGATCAAGTCAGCTTTGGCACCCAGGAACAGATTCTCTACCTGTAGTACCCTTATTTAATTTGCCATTGCCAGGACTGAGGGGGTCTGTATCTAGGACATGAGCAATCTTCCTAGCCTGAGTGTTCCTTGCCTTGGCACCCATAGTCACAAGCTAGGCACAAATCACATGTCAGTTGAGATGCTGCTTCTCATCCTATACTGAAGAGATCATGTTCTTAAAGATTTGGAGGCTGTGGAGGTGTCAAAAAGATGTTCTCCATCAGCTGTTGCTTTGCAGAGCATGTGCTGAAGCTGGTGCATCACTGGAACATGGAGCAGATGTGCACAGGGAATGGGGTGGTTTGTGCTGCTGACTCTGCTCTGCCCAGAAAGGGCAGCTGGCACTGGTGTCACTGCCTAAATCATGAGCTGGGAGTTACAGGGAACTTTCACCCCTCCCTACAGGGCCTTTGATGCCCTGCAGACATAATTCACAGAGACTGGATTCCAGAGGCTTATACTCAGAAAAATATCAGGCCCGATAAGACTGGACAGCTTTGTGTAAACTAATGAATTTTCAGGCCATTTTGGTCTGAAAATTTGGAAATATTCTTAGTGAAGAATAAGCAGAGGGAGCACTGCTTACAGATAACAGGATGTTCATGGTAGCCCTGGTATATGTCATTGTTTCCTGTGCAAAAAAATATGTTGCTATAGTTCTTCAGTGAGGGAAATGATGGCAATAAAAAGAAAATAAGGGAAAATCTGCGAGAGCACAGGGCACTTCTGAGTATACAGAGTGCAGCTGCAAGAACAAAATGCCTATTTTGTCTATGATAGGTAGGAACCCAAATATGCAGCACCCAAGAAATAAAGGGTTTTACCCAGGCAACAAACAGAAGATGATTACTTTGGAGCTGCACATAAATGCTGAAATTCCTTGGCAATGATTTCATACCTTTTCCTGAGGCACACTCTGCTGGTACGTAAAACCTGGATCTTCCCATGTCCCACAGGGATTTATGTTTTTGTTACTCACTCGAGGTGGGACTGTGGGCAGGGTCAAGCAATCCACCTAGAGGTGAAAATGTGGGAGCAGCCCTCCCTCCAGCTTCTTCTCTGGGGGTTTCATTTGCTGCATTTTTAATAATGAAAACCAAACCAAAACAAGGACGCAGCATCTGAAGTGTTTAGAAAACACAGGGCCCCGCTTAGATGAAAGCAAACTGTGCTCCCTCATCAGGTGTATGGAAGTCTGCGCCCTCCCGTATTTATCTGCTCCCTACTAACCTCAGTTCACCTCCATGGCATCCACGGAATCTTTGCTACAGGGCTCAGGTATCAAAGGCTTGAGCTTCTGAGTGTCTCATTGCCCCGTGCTCCATCAGATTAGGGTGTTGCACATCCTCCCATTGATCCACTGGGCTTTGGATGTGGCTCCTTTGGGCCTTTTCCAACCAGCACATCTCAAATTTTCTCAGAATCCCTGCCTTACTTTGGACATAAGTAGCCCACCCCTCATATAACTTTGGATTCTTTAAGAATACCAACACTTGGAAACAAGGCCCAAGAGGCCCCCCGGGACCTTGCCAAGATAACTTCACTCTCAGTGAATCCACACGAAATAAGAGGCAGCAGAAGAAAGGTCCTGAGTGGCATGGAATGTGGGGAAAGGAAGCTTTGGGGGTTCTCAAAACTCTAAACAAATAATTTATTCTGCTGCTGAATGGCAGGGACTTTTTCACAAATAATCTAGAGGATAATCTAAGGGCAAAACTATGGGAGGTTTGGATCTGTCTGAACTCAGACCTGCCCTGACTGGGTCAGACAGCTCTCTGAATGCAGGATACACACAGCTGCCACACAGCACTGGGGAGATGTCTTCATCACAGTTGAGGAAATAAGACATCTTTAAAAAAACAAGACATAAAGCCTGGTTTCTTGCATTAAGTATATATAATCTGGATACATTTATTACTGGTGTAAAAGAGTGACTCACAGGGCTGACATGAGGCAAGTGCATCTCTTGGGAGCTCTTTGAAGGCTGCCATTGCTAGCAAAGAACTTCTTAGTTCTGACCTGAAATGTCCTCTGCTGTCCCAGACAAGAGATTCTCTTCACCAGACACCAGCATTTCCAGTGAACTGAACTGTAGTTTTGCAGTCAGTGCAAACTGGAGTCTCCCAGGGAAATGAAAATTAAAATTACTTTTAAAAGTAAATTAAAAATCCAACTCGTAGAATTTCCCTTTACACTGTATTTTATTTCAAAACCAAGTCAAATTTCCTTTTTTGTCAGTCTGTACATCTCCTTAATGCACATTTTAAATCCTAATCTCACATTCTTCATTTTCTCAAGTAATTATATGCATAGAGTCACTGTCTTTTCATAGTTTAGCACTGCAATAATTATGATTAACAAGATCAACTGAAGATGACCTGACGTGAAAAAAGCAGACCTGAAAAAGTCTTACATTCCCCAAACCTTATCTTTGTTTTTCCACTGTTATCAGCTGGCTTAATAAGGAGATGCTATCTCACCTTCCAAACAACTGCCTTGTTTATGTCCTTAGATCATCATTACTTTAGCAACTCTCACATCTTGTCTTCACCCTCGAAAAGAAAAACATCACTCGTGCTGCTGGCTGTAGGTTCCTTGCTAAAGCATTATCCCTGTCTTGCTTTGTGCCACTCTGGCTGCACAGAGAACCAATTTGAGCAGCTTTAGAGAGAATCACAGAACATCTTAGAGTGGCAGGGACCTCTCAGTGTCACCTGGTCACACACCCACTCACAGCACAGCCAACTTCAAAGTCAGATGCAACTTCAAAGTCAGATCAGGTTGCTCAGGGTCATACCTGGCTGAGTCTGGAGTGCCTCCAAGGATGGAGCCTCCACAACAGTCGCTCTCTGAAGCACTCCTTGCTCTCTTGATGCTGTGGGATACCTGAATACATCCCACCATGCAGCTATTCAGCAGTGAGCTACTGGGAGTTCATGTACTGGGCAGCACAGTGCTAGTCCTTGGTCCTTCAGAGAATTTGCATTCCTTCTTGTTTCTCATGAAAAAATAGCACTGGGGTGACTAGTAAGGACAATGTGAATTGCTGGTACTTTCATCTTCATCTTTGTTCCTCTTGGTTTCAGAAAATATTCCTGCTCAGTTTGTCTGAGCATTTATCCTATTTTGATATTCTTTTTACCCAGGCAAAAAAAAAGAACCCCCCACATTCCAATAAAACCTCAAACACTGGAGCTCTAATTAAAAAAAATAAAAACTTATAAACTTCAAAATGAACCTGAGGCAAAATCATAGAGCAAAAAATCCATGTGCTTAATCCAAAAACTGTTTGCCTGCCTTTGCTTGCCTCCAATTTTACCTGATCTTCATTGACCTAAAAAAGTTTTCAGTTATTTTACTGTCTTGCTGCACAGTTGTATTCAGAGCATCTTCTGTGGTCTTGTGGACACAGAGCTTCTTTTGACTCATCCACAGTGGCTTGGTTTTAGTTTGAGACATCACTAGGACATTCATAACCTCTGGACTGTGTGCAATCAAGTGAGTGGATAAGAAGCAGAAATAGTGGAAGTGATCAGGAGAAGTTATGCAGTCAGTTTTGGCCAGGGGAAGGAGTTTAGGCATGATTTATAGGGGGAAAAGCATAAAGCATTGCAGGGTGTGTCCTGTTCTAGAAGAACACTACTAAAGCAAATCCATATTTGTAAATGGAAGTAATCAGATACATATAAAAGAGCACAGTTTGCTCTTTCTAACATTAATGTCACTAATAGTAAAATGAAAGCACATGTATTGTTGGTGATGCTTGCCAGTATTTCAGTGTATTGGTTTAGGACTGCACAATATATTTCAGGGATAAGAAATCCAAAATGTCTACATCAAGTCAGGTTAAGAAATCTTCCGACATTTCTGATAGATTGTTAATTTCACCTAAATTAATTTGTATTTTGCCGCAACAATTTCTCTGCTAAAACCTTTCAGGTTTTAAGACAGCAGCCCATATTTTCAAATGAAGCACTGACATTTTCCACTGAACATTGTGCTAAAAGCAATTTCTTTTCTACTTTTGTCAAACATTTCCAACAATATTTTGCCAATTTTCTGCTGACTTTGCGAGAACCAAAGGCCATTTTAAGGGATTTGGATAACAGTCTAATACACTTGCAATTGCTTTACTCCCACTCAGCTGCCCTAATTCCTGTAGTCCAGATTTCTGGCCCTTCCTGACGACTTGACTGTAACATGACTCATCTCCTTCTTGACCTACCCAGCTGTTCTTATTTCATTTCCCTTCGCTAGGTCAGAGACAATCAGATCATTTATTTCAACCTTTCCAAAATTAAGGGAAGACAACATTTTTAAAGGACAACATATGACGACCAACAACCCAATTACACAATCTCATGCACATATTTGGTATTTTGAGTAGACTCCGTTATTTGATGTTGATTGATAATATTTGTAGGTATTTGGATACCAGAATATCAGAATAAGCATGACATATCTTGCTGATTTGTAAGGTCAAGGGAAAACTCCTCTCTATAGCAATACACCAGAGCTTGCTGTAATACAGGGGCTTTTCATTTTTCTTTGAAAGGCTGATTAGCAGCCACATCTGAAAACAAGTAGCTGGCCCTAGTGAGCCAAAGGTTTAGGTTTGTATTGCTGTCTCTGTGTATATCACTACAGAAATATCAATATAGCTTAAGGCCAGCCGTTCAGGTTTCTATCTGCCTGCAGATTCTTGTCATGCTCTCTTTCTGCCGGGTCTCTCAGAGGAATTTGTTATGGTAGGCATCAGCCTTGTCTTGGGTGAAACATCACAAAGTGAAGATAACAGGATGGGAGAGTTGAGCTGGGCAGGAAAGAAGGATTAATGAGGGGAATGGAAACAAACTGGAAAGAGGAGATGATTTCTTTCAATAGGTTGGCCAAGGCAGGCAACATTTTTTTTCTGTTTTTCTGTGGCTCGATGTCAAAAACTCCATTATCTATGAGCAGAATGGAGAAGAAACAATTTGCAAAACATGAACACCTCAGCTTTATGTGTCTGGCATTGACCTTCCTGATTTTTTTTCCATCCATGTTATTTTCCTTTATAGTAATAAAAAAACAACTCAGTGAAAAAGAAGTAGACCAGGACAGCAAGATCAGTGTATTGTATCCACCAGTCCTTCCTTTGAAAGTAGAAACTTCTGCTTACTTCTGGCACCAAGAAAAACCTATAAAAAAAGAAAAGACAGGCCTTGCTCATATGTGAGGTTGAGTAGGAGGCCAGCTCTTGCCTGCCTTACTCTCATGAACAAGCCAGCTGAACTTGCATATTTGGTGTGAACTTGGAGTGAGTGAAGCTCTGGAATGTACTCCTGATTTGCAAAGGGAAGTCAAGCCCCAAAAGGAACTTCACTTGTATCCAGGTGCCCCTCGTGTGTAAATACAGATGCAAAGTGGTGGTAAGCAAGTCTCTTCTATTGTGTAAATTAGTGAGTTCTAAGGTGGGTGTTTAAGGGGAACTTTGTCCTGCAGTGGATAAAAGTGAGGGAGCTCTTCGGTACAGAAAAGGAGCCAAGGGAAGAATGTGCAGCTAATCCAGATGAAAGACCTACAGGCAGTCTTTAAAAACATGTCAGTACAACTGCCTGGGAGGTTTCCAAATGGGTGCCACATCTTGAACATCTTTCACAGCTTTATATCTGCCTTCAATATGGAAATGAGAGAAGGGAAATGCTGATAGGGGGGCTGAGAGGGATAAGTGAGGTTATTTGAAATGCAATTGTTGTTCTCTGGTGTTCGTTCCCTCCTCCCCTTAAGCCCCCCACAACAGTTTCTCATTTTTACAGAGACGAATCTGCCCTGCCAATTGTCTGGCTCCGAAGGGCAGGACTAGTGACAGGTTTGCAGCCCTAGATCTCTTTTGAGATGGGAGTTCTCAGCATCAAGGTCAAAAGCAGGGGTCATGATCCCTCGCCTGCCTGTCTTTCACAGTGCTCCTGGCTACATGTACTTCTTTTTAGACATGGCAGATGGTGAAATACTAAAAGTACAAAGGATTACCCAAACCTATTCAGTAGCTGAACTATTTGTGTATAAATGTTATTTTGGAGCGGGGGCGGCCTCGGGACAACCTCACTGTGTCTTTCACTTTAAGCTGCCCATAGACATGTGAGTTTGGAAGGCTAATGGGAAAAATAGAGGTCTTTGCCCTGTTTCAAAAGGCTGGAAAGCATCCCCCAAATGCCTTTTCTGCAAATTTTCACATAAAATCTATGACTGTTTGTCACAAAGGCAATATTATTGCTAATTTGAAATGAGCTGTGGCTATTGAGATCATTACTAATAATTTAGCAACCCATGTTTTCTTTAGGCCAAAACTCTGAAATCTGAATAAGGCCCTAAAACTTTACATGAGACTAAAATTTTAGTGAAGTTTTTCACAAACTAGAATTGTTCAAAATATTCTGTGCAGCCTTGCTGTTGTGCATCACATGTGAGCAGAGGAGATTAGAAAGTGGAAGGAGAAGGCTGCCTGCCTCATTCTGTTAGAATGCTGATAATTTTTTTCTACATTTTAACATTTCTCAGTGGTACCGGAACACAGACTTCGTTGCTGAATTCTGAATCTGAGAACACAAGAGTTTTTTGAATCAAACCAGAAAATGCCTTTACTAATTTCATGCATTTCCTAGAAGCCTTTAGCAATTACTGCAGGACACAGACTGAAATGCTGCTGTGTTGATATCAGTTGTGATGGAGAATGGTTCTGAGACTTCTAAATCTTTCCAAACCACTCACAAGTGTCAACATACTCTCCGTTTCCTTCAGAACTGCCAAAGCTGGGGTGGAGGTGCGTGCATGAGGACATGGCAAGAGAAGGCCACATTCGTCTTACCATTAAAAGAAAAGGAAAAGATGGGGGGAAAAGGATTTGGACTAAAATTTTATGGTGTTTCATGCACGCTGGTCACAGACTGTCATGCCTTCAGGAGGAAAAGGATGTACTCTGGTGTGACTGTCACCAGAAAAATGAGAGCAGTGTCTCAGCAGCCATGTGAGGAGGAAGCCACTGCTCACAGGTGTTTGGTGGAAGTCCCAGAGCTGCCAGCAATGCTGGAGCTCAGCACACAGTTCTGTTGTCTGGCTGACAAAGACACACAGTTGGCAGCTGATGTAAAGGGAGGGAGCACTTGGAAAAGCCACAGGCAAACCTGGTTCTCACAGACATCGGGGCAGATCTGACATGGCTCCACTGCTGAGTGAAAGTTTGACACTGCTGATAGCTCTTTGGTCCCTGTCAGCAATCACCCAGTGCAAGGATGTACTTTGAGCATTATCCAGCACCTAAACACAGGCAAATCTGAGTGAGTTTTGCTTCTTTTTTTCTGCCACACAAACAGGAAGCTTCTGACTAGCGTTACAGTCATTCCCTGAAACGACAGTATCACCAGCAAAGTGAAAGGAGGCAATTTTGGAGGCAATGGAAGTGTCACCAGGAGTATAGTGTTTTGTGGATAATTATTCCATGGCACAGACCACACAAAAGGCTCTGGGGCTACCTTCAGTTGTCAAATTATGTTTGCTGCTAGCAGAAAGCCGCAGCAAATCTGAGACCATAATTTTGTGCTTGTGCAGAGCTGTGAAAGCTCTCACCTGAGCAATCAAAGATTTCCTCCTGAATACCCACAATATTATGCAAAGCAGGCAACTTTTTGCGTGCAAAGCCAGGCATACTCAGCTGAATGCTGTAGTGCTCAACATTAGGGGAATAAACAGAGATTGTTCTGTCAAACTCAACAGAAGATACTGTAGATACTCATCCCATCCTACAACCTCTTGGGATTTCTGTCTCCATCATGCAGAATATGAGAGAACTGAATCCCCTCAGACCAGTGTTTTTCAAACCACACTCTTATCCATGTGCACAGTCTAAGTTGCATTGACTGAATGCAGATCATGTATCCAACACACAAATTCTAGAACCAGAATGAGGCCCAATGTATTTAAATAACTCTGGCTTTAACTTAAAGGTCAAAGGAAAATGAGTAATGAACTAATTCTTAAACAATGCAAAATTGAGAAATGTTTCTGGTGTGCAATGTATGTGGCTGTTATCCTCCTTGTGCCACTAGAGTTCATAAATACAATGTAAAGGAAATGTCCTTTCATCTAATATTAACAATCAGAATCTGAAAAAAAGACCATTGACCTTAACACGAACAGAATTCAAATGAGTAATAATTTCCTCCTATTTTAAAAAAGCTTTCAATAAATTTATTGTTTTTAGTTTTCATAGGGCTTGGCTGGTGTGCTGGGAACCCTGCTACTTGCTTATCAAGCCTCTGCCCATATATATTCCAAATTAATGAAAAGCTCTCTAGCCTGGTGCTGGCTGTGATAGGGTTGTGCTCATACATGCTCTGTTGAAGGGTGGGTGGAATATTCCATATTTTCTCATGCACTATATTTCATTGTGGATTTTTTCTGTGTGGGTGAGGGGGGAAGTGGATTACAAAATTAGGACTTTATTTTAGTTGCAGTGTAATTGCTTCAGCCTCCTTTAGATGTTTTGAATAACTGGGGAAGTAACAATGCACAAAAGCACAGGAAGCAATATGAGAAGCAAGCCCTTACCCAGCCTAGTTAAAATGCTTTGGCCACAGTTTACAGAGCTGGGTGCACAACATTAGGCACCAACACTTGCTCTGGGCTCCTGAGAGAGGCTCCCTCCACACCTGCCAGCCCCACTGCTTGAGTTCTGGCATCAGATCCTCGGGGATGCACCCAGAGGACTGAACTCAGAGAAAGAAGTGCTCCATGGGGTTGGTTTCTGCCTCACCTGCCTGGCTGATGGCCTCATGGGCTGATGTGTCTGGGTCTGGCCACTGCTGCTGCTCAGGTGTCCCCTGGCAGCACCTACGATCCAGACTGGTCCTACAGGTGAGCAGGAGATGCCCACGTGAACAATTCCAACCTAGCTCATGACGTGCCTCGAGCAAAACAACATCAGCGTTTTCCCCACCTTGAGAGGGAAGCAGGGCCTCCAATTTATCCCTTTCCTTCGAGGAAATGATTTCAAGGGCAGAAATTGTATATCCGTGGGCACCAAACAAATCTCACTCTTGTTCTTTCTGGGGCTGTGAGCAAGTCACTGCCTATCCCAGGGACAAAGTTTTGTTCTGGTTTAACCTCACTCATTTACTCACTGGGGTGCTGTGGAGAGTCTTTGCATAACTGATGAATTTGGGTTATTTTAATGAAATTGCTGCAGTACTGAATGTTGTGTTTGAGCCTGGAGCAGCCTGGAAGTATCCTTAAGACATTTCCACTCTTCCTGTCCATATCACTGCAAAATGCTGTGCAGCAAGGGAAAGAGGCTCTTATTCCAGGCTCTGTTTGAATGCCAGAGATTCAAAGGATGAGTCTGGCCTGGGATCTGAAACTCCGCAGTCTGAAGAGAAAGGGAGAATACTCAAATGGGGGTGGAAAAGAAACCAGGATGTTCTCACTTTAAGAAAATGTAAAGGGGGAGAAGAAACTGGGGCAGAAGAGAGAAACAGGACGGTAAGCTTTTATAGCAAAGGAGCTGTTCTCACAGCAGAGGATCAGAGAAACTGGCTGCATAGGATGGAGAAACTGAGATCCCCTGATCCATGGGAAAAGTCAGGAGCTGCAGTGAAGGCCGCTTTGGGGCACTGAACAAAACGTACAGAAGTCTCAAGACTGCTGAACTTCAGCATGGAGCTCCATCCTGCTCGTCTACCACCTCACCTCAATCTTCATGGTTCTTGCATTGGTGAGAATGAAGGATCACCGCTTTTAGTACACTTTGCAAAATCTGGAGTAACTTTGTCACTTCCCTGAAGGAATAAGTTGAAACCCACAGCACCTGCAAGGCTGGAGTCAGGGAAGTGTTTGATCAAGCAGCTGGACATCTGTGGGGCTGCCCACTCAAGGGACAGGACAGCTGAACTGCAAGGCCCCATTTCTAGGAAGGAGACATGACCAAAAGATGTTAATTACCAAAAAAACACATGGTAAAGGAATAGCTTGGGAATGATCAGGCCACTTCAATTCAACAGTTTTTGGAATAAAAAAGAAAAACAACCAGTAATATTTTTTATGAGAAGCCATGAGAGTTTTATGACTCTTGCTTGGTATAAATGTGATGGACTCGGTGCTTTTTGCCTGACATGAAGGGCAGCCTGTGCAAGGGCTGGGCTCCACACATGAGAGCGACCAAGCTGAACCCTGCTGTATTTATTTGGGCTGTAGCGGCACCTAAAGGCAGCTGAAAGCCTGAGCCAGTCTGTGACAGGCACCAGCATCTACCTGAAATAAAAAAATCCCTTGCTTCTAGATGAAGCAGATGAAGGGTAAAATGCTGATGTGGGGACAAGTAGTGGCTGAGCTGAGCAAGTTGAGCCCTGGGAAGTGGAAATGTATGTTTATTTACTTACTTCAGTAATTAGGGCTTTTCCTGCCTTACACTTTTTGCACTCGTACTGCTTCCAAAGCTGTCCATGGGTACCAGGATCTTTTGGTTTGTTTTGCAGACTGTGAATCAGATGCTACTTGATCTGAAAAGAAAAATTTTCCTGTGCTGAAATGATTAATTGAGTGATCCAGCCTTCTAGAGGATGCACCAGGCCAGCATCTCCTCTGGGTGATTCAAAAATGCCAACAAAACAGCAGATGTTTATTGCATAGGTTGGAATGATGTTGGAAAGCAAGCTCATTTCTGACCTATGAGAAACATCCAGCTGGACAATAAAATGTTTCCCCACCACCTTCTGGTGCTGTCACCTGTTCTTTCCACAAGAGGCATGTGAGCTGAGACAAGTTCTGATGTAATCAATGCAGTTTCCCAAAGCCCAGTTGAATGGCTCTGATTAGCACCAGCCAAATATCTGGGCCACAGACTTTTGGAGGAGCCTTCTTGTCTCAGAGCTATTGTTAATGCTTCCTGTTTATTGCAGTTCAGCACAAAGCCTTACAGCCTGTCCACAGAACAAAGCAGCCAGAGGAGCTGAAATACTCTTTAGTAAAGGTCTCTTGCCAGCTTTTGCATGTTTCTCATATCAAAGACAAGAACTGAAACCTCTGCAATGTGCCCAGTGCCAGTGTCCCCTCCTTCCAGGTATTTAAGTATTAGTTTGAGCACTTAACAGAGGGATTTTGGAGTAACCATATCTCTCTGGATAGGTTTTTTTTTTAATCATGCAGAAGATTAGATTTGGGGACTTTAATATTTCACTAGCTAGAGGCAGATCTAGGATAGTGAGTTGGTAATTTATCAATACACTATATAAAGAAATCCAGAGGGGCTGAGGTAGGAAAGATGCATCCCAAAGGACAGAACCACAGCCAAGAGCAGAGTCAGGCACAAACCTGGAGAAGAGAAGGAAGAGGCAAAGCCAGAGGAGTGAGAAGGACACAATGCAGGAACAGGGCACTGATGGACAGGCAGACTTAATCATACTTGAATCAGTGATGTGTCAGGCTCCACAGGGAACACTCTTCCTTCCTCCCCCATGTTGCTATTAGTGAGACATTTCCAGAGGTACAAAGTGCCTGGTGTCCATGATTACTCAGCAAGAACTACCATTAAAACTGCCTTTTAATGGCACTGAATGTCATTTGGGCCTGACAAGAAACACAGTCTAAGACCTGGTTCCAGTTTGTGGTGAGAATTGCTCTTGCTGATGGACCAAAATCAAATTGAACAGGTGCTTAAGGCAGAAAATGGGGAGGAAAAAGCATTATTAGGGCTAGATAGTGCAGTGGTGCTGGCAGCAATGGGTTTATAAGTCATATCATGAACTGTACCACAGTTCCTCTCAGTCTCTTGGCACAGCTGTGGAATATCCTGATTTTTGAGCTGTGGGAATTGAGCAAGGCACACGGGGATGTGAATTACCTGGCCAGGGGGTATCTCCAGCCCTAACACTGGACCTGTGGTGTGAACATGGGCAGAAAGTACACAGGCTGAACAAAATGCAACACAAATTCCTTAGATGAGGAACTACACAAGGAAGGGGAGCAGAGCCTGCCAGTTCATTCAGTCTTCTAATCCAGCAGCTGAGGATGGCATATGAAGATGGCAGGGAAAGGCTCTGAATAAATGAAAGGAGGCACACACTACAGTGTAGATGAGCTGTGGAACTTCTTGGTGTGGGGTGCTGTTGATGGAAAAGCCTTAAATGGGGGAAAAGAGGAAGCTGCACAAGGTCATGCAAGAAAAAATCTGTTGCAGGTTACTGAATAGGTAAAGACTACTCCGATTTAGAATATCCCTGGAGCAGGAATGGCTGAGGGCTGCAATTACTCAGGGTATCTCATAGCTCTTTGACATGTTCCCATAGTCCTCCTTAGGCATTCAGTGTTGGTTGCTGTTGGAAACAGTATGTTGGACAATATGGGTAATTAATCTAATCCAGTATGGCCATTCTTGCAGTTAAGTGCAATTAAAAATTATATTGTGCAACAAAGATCAGTGTGTCTCCAATGTGATACTAAAAAGCTGTGACCTCTCTGAGCACCTTCAAACTCCGGGCAACATCAGCAAGGACAAACTGAGGGAAGATGGAGGTAATTAATTTTGTCATTCTGGTGACCTAATACTCAGAGGTGTCACAGCACTTTCTCTCTGCATTTGATGGAAAAGTAACTGGGGTATATGGGGATTGTCATGTTTTGACATATTTGATTTGCTTTGGGTTTGACAGGCTCTATTCTTTGGACAGTTTGCCTACAGAGAACACATGCAGAGGAGAGATGGATTTGGATATGAACCCACTTTGCGAAAAGAAAGATGCAGGACTGCAAGATCACCCCACACAGACCCAAAAACTGCTGCAATGGCTTGTAACAGAGCCATCTACTGACTCACGCTGATACTGCCTGTCTCTGCTCCCAGGAAGGGTCCTCAGGACCAGGCTGCATCCTGCCTGTGCCCACGATAGGGATAATGATTCACTGCAGAAAGCAGGCTTTTAATAGCAAAGTGCCTGAGAGTAACACAGTCATGGGAATGGAAGCAGAGATGATTCCTTGGCCTGGAACAGCAGGCTGGCTATCGTGGAGGCCAGATAGTGTGATAGCTCTGAACACTAGATGAAGAGCACGGCTGCAAGAATGGTGTTATTTGATGAGAGCTTGGAGCAGATGGGCAGTGTGGTTAATTAAAGGGCTAGGGATAATGTTTCCTAAAATAAAAAAATAAAAATAAAAAAAAGGAAAGTAGTTGGAAAACATTCTAAGAAACTGTAATCTGCATGTACAGGATGTCTCAGAAGGGAAAAATTGTGATAGTGGAAATTTATAAAATAGAATTTTTAAACCTGGTTTGTTTAAAGTATTGGAATTTTCTCACAAATTAGGTAAGTGCTCTTAAAACAGATTGTATTGGTGATTGGATGGCAAGGTTAGCAGCAATAGCAAGGGAATGGAATAAGTAACTTAGGAGGTTTGATTATTCCTATGTGCCTAATCTCCATTAACGTGAAGAAAGCTGATCCACACAACACCACCACAGATCTGGCCTGGGGAATTTGCTATCTGAGAGATCTGAAGAGAGTATTGAAGATCTATGCAGGCTCTGAAAAGGGCAACAGAGCACATATCATCTGGAATTTTTGCTGCTGAGCATTCACACTGCGGTGGTCCCTGGAGGTTTCAGTGGTTCAGAGGTGCTCGGTGTTGTACTAACATCTCCCCTGCTTGTTCCTATTACTGCAGTTTAATTTGCTCCTCAGTCAGATAAAGGGTGCAAGCAGAGGTGGAGAGAATGTTTGTTAAGGGAGCTTCTTTGATGCCATATTTTTATATGTATAACCTATGATTCAGATAACCCATATCTATCCTTTTTAGAGTGCCGTATCTTGAAGATTAATTTTCCCTCAGATACTTCTAGGCTGACTCACTCTTTCCTTCATGGGGGGGTTGCATAGCCCACAAATCGCCCAGGTCGTGGTGGAAACTACCTGCTGAGGGAGTCTGGGGTGGGGAGCAGGTCAGACATGGGTAATGTTGGGATAACAGGAGAGAAGTTCATGTGAAAAGCGGAGGCTGGTGGGATGTCAGGGAAGAAAGCTCTAGGTTAAATTTCCTCTTGTAGTACTCACTACTTAACCCTCACTGTTCCTGAAATAATTATGGTTTTGGCAGCTGAAACCCAGATTGTACATGTGAAAACATTGTAGATTAAAGCAAAGCAAAGCAGACAAAAAGAAATACCAGAGACTTAGTTTTTCAGTGTGTAAGATGAAGATAATATCTATCCAACTATGAAAAGAGCTAAAAATTAATATTGTCCACAGACTTGTTGGTAATAGTTAGGGTAAACTGAATTATACTGATGTAGAGCTGCCTTTGAACAAAAGCATTGCAAAGAGTGTTTGAGAGATCTGAAGTGTAACAATAGATTAATAGAGTTGTTGGAAGAAATGGAAAGGAAATTAAAGTATGAGTAATGCAAACAAATGTCTATGAAATGACCATTCTCCTTACCCACTTTGGCAGTTAACATGCCAATTATGCTTTCTATGTAGACAGTCAAATTTTTTTAAATTAACACAGAAGGTATTTTATAAGCAAAATTTCATTTGATCAGAAGTTTCAGGTTGGTAAAAATAGCTTTCATGTACTGTAGGGTTGGCCTGTGGTACTTACTGTACCAGACATTCTTGAATCAGGAACTTGGCAGGATTAGGGCAATTAGTCATGTTTGAGTAAAAGAGCGGCCCAGGTTATACAAGACACTTAGACTGGACCATAAATTAATGAAAAAAAATTGTGGTTAAAATGAGAGTTTTGTTATAAGGATCAAAGTGTCAGAGTTTTTAACTGAAGTTTTGGCTCCATTGACAGTGATTGGGGTTTTGCATTTCACCTATGGCCCATGTGCCTAATTAGACTTCATCCAAGGCCTTCTATCGGCCTAAAATTTGGGGCTTAAAACTATGCACATTGTATTATTTATGTGATCTTTTAAATCTTCATTTTAACGGGTCTTGGAAGAACAATCTGTAATAATTTCTGAACTATAATGATGGTTAATTTAAAATTTGATAAGTCTGACTTGGCCCATTGGGAAGTGCTTTATACCTTTCTAATTCATGGGAATGATATGACATTTCCCTGTCTCATTAAACCATAAATTTAATTGTACATTGTTGAGCTCTTGGAGAAAAATTAACTTATGTACCCCAGAAGAAATCACTTCTTATTATGGCAGCTGCAGCTGCAGCAGATAGCAAAGCTATTATCAGGATATAGCTGTCTTGCATTCTTCCTTAGTCTTTAGGGCAAACACCAAGAAATGGTGTAGCTATGGAGAAAAACTAAATGCAAATTGCAAAGAGTGTAAAGAATCTTTCCAGAAGAAACAGAAGTCAGGAGATCCCAACAAGCTTCTGCAATGAACTCTGTCACACAAAGTGAGTACAAAACATATTTAAACCTGTATTTATGTGGGGGTTTTTTTGTTTTTCCTGAAATGAGAAAATGGGAAGGCAAAAGAGATAATGTTCAGTTTTAAGCACAAAGACCAATTGAGAAAGAAGGTTTCTAATAATTCTTTTATTCTGGTGTGTTCTGAGTTTACTGCCTTCTATGAGTTTACTGCCTTCTACAAGTTTACACAACATTTTTTGGAGCAACTTTCTTCTTATCCCATAACCCAGAGGAAGAAACTTGAGTGAAGTGATAGGAGATCTATCACTGCTTGACTCCTCTTGATATAAACATGAAATAAATATCAGATTCCCCAGCAGTCCTTATTTTGGCTGCAGGCCAGAAGGTGTTGTTATTTTTGGAATTTATGAAAGATGATAGGCTGACCCATGGAGGAAATTCCTACACCCTGTAGTAAAATCATGAAGTGCATTTTGTGTGCACGTCGTAAGTGGAGATGGGTCAAGTGGTTTCCCTGCAATGTGAGCATTGGCAGCTCAGCCTGGGGCAAGAATGGGAATAATGTGTCTTACAGCACTTCACGTCATTCATTTCAGCAGGGAGATCAGGTGTGCAGCCAACAGAGGCTTCTCCATGCTCAAAATACTTATCTGCATGAGCACACACACACCAGCTACAGCTGTGGGAGCACTGGCACCTATAATAATGCATAAAAAAAATCCTCATTTTACAAGGACCAGCTCAGCATACCCTTACAGAGCACAAGGGGGCTTACCTAATTATAGGAGTGACAGAACACTGTGAAAAGCAACCATGAAGACTTCTCCCAGGCTTGAGATCTATTTAACTAAAAGAAATATAACACTGCAAACATTAAAAAAAAAAAAGGCAATCCCTAAAGACTCCTGTCACTATCAGCCAAAACAGACTCAGTGGCAGGAACTAGGAACACTAACTGAGCATTTACTGGGGTTCTGATTCATACAGCATCCTTTGCAAAGAGGAAGAAGAGAAAAACATCTCAAAGCATTCTTCCCCGTGGAACTGCATAATCACCTCTCTTTCTTTCCTTCTGGCTCAGTGAGAGCCACATCTGACAAGTCACACAAATATTTGTTTATCTTGAAGTGCGTAAGTGGTACAAATGAAGTGAATGGGATTACTCGCATGCTGAGAGATAAATATGTGCTTTGCTGGATCAGAGCCACAGATCTCAGCAACCTGGGCTGAGCTGTAAACATGGGCTGCAGAAAGATCCCAGTTCTTTGACCAGATATTGCACTGCTGGGTTCCTTCTGTAGTAAACGTCTGGTTGTCAATTTCTGTGTCTTATTTCACCTCACAATTGAGATTTTTGTTCTGTTATCTGTGACAGGTGAGACCAAGTTGTCTCCTAACAAGAATGACATGATACACCTTCTGAAAAAAAGATAATAAAAAATCCTACTAAAGAGTATTTCGCTGTATTTTTAACCTCTTTGCTCGCTCTCTCACAGCCTTAGCAGATAAGTGATGGTCCCTGGCAGTTGAGTCCTACCCCAAAGCAGCCACCTCTGGCTCAGGAACTTCCTGAGCCATCACAAGCAAGAGGGGAGCAGGAGAGTCTCCAGGGAAGGATCTCTGTATGCTTGAGCTATCATTCAGATCAGCCAGGAGTATAGCAATGAATGGTTGTTCTAGCTTGGGCAGAGAAACTAAGCTTGAGAAAACCACCTGTGGAACATCTCTAGCTTCCTGTTCCCCAATCCATTCTGATAGCCAGAGCATAATTCAAGGTTCACACATTTTGTTCATGGCTGCCATGACCTGAACTGTCATGGATGAAGAGGTGAGGGAACACAAAGCAGATTAACAGGCAAAGTAAGAGCTGGAAGAGAGCATGGGGCTGCTGTGAAGGGAAGGGATCAATGGGAATGCCTGGTAGGGTGGAGAGGATGGTGGGATGTAAAAGGTGAGTAACAGATGGAGAAAAGGATTTAAGGCGTGTGGATAATCTGAATTCATCTCATTTCTGGTTTTGCTGGGGTGTATAAACCCTCTAATGTGGGACCCAGAAGGATGAGGCATGTGGAGCAGTGCTGATGTCTTAGATCCATGTCTGTGAGGTGCTTGATGAGGGGGTCGCTGTGTGGTCTCTTACACCTTCAACACTGTGAACAAATGTGTGGAGCCCTTTCCCTGTGGATTTGGCACACATCCTTGGAAGGGATGTCCCACAGCCCTCCTCCCCTCACCACCAAAGGTGGTTCTGTTTGGATGCTTTGGAGAAAGCTCTCTGCTCGCTGACTGAAAACATTCCTCTCCAACACTGGTGGCTCCAGGCACAGGCCAGCTGACAAATCCTTGCCTTCTTTCCAGGGCTGATGTCACAGCAGGAGCTCAGGGCCCCCTTGGGGGATGATTTGACACCATCAGTCCCCACAGGTCCCCAGCAGCCCTGGGGAAGGGAGGGCGTGCAGAGTGGGGCCTGTCAGGGTGCCCTGCCATGGTGCACCACAGCCACCCGCCCAGGGCTGCATCCCCCGACAGGAATGAGACCCTTGGCAGGTAACAAAGGCACTGGAGTCATTACCTCTCCTTTGCATAAGCATGTGAAATTAAGGGCAATTATCTGTGGCATATGGCACAGGAGGCGATGTTTAATTAATCTCTAAGGGAGGCCGTGCTTCTTCTGGAGACACCCAGGCCTCCCTGCCCTCAGCTCACCAGGGCTGTTCTCCTGGACACACCCAGGCCTCCCTCCCCTCAGCTCACCAGGGCTGTTCCCCCTCACCTCACGGTGCAGAGATGGGCATGGTGCTGTGGGATGATCCTGCAGAGACTGGGGTTTGGCATCAAGGATGTCATGCTATGATGGCACTGAAAGGCCTGGGCATCCTCTCACACCCAGGGAGTTTAGTGCTGCCAGCACGAGGTGGCTTCATGGGGTCTTTGGTTTTGCATTTTGTTTTTTTCTTTTCCAAATGGCACTTTTTCACATGGGCACCAAAACTCTGCCCAGGGGTTTGTGCAGTGTTTGTCCCAGAGGGCAGGGCAGGAGGGGCTGCACAGGTCAGGAGAAGCAGTACCAGGGATGGTGGACAGGCAGGAGTAGAGGCAATGGCTGTGCTCAGAGGGAGACAGAACCTTCCAACACCAGCCCTGGCCATGAGTGCAGAGCAAAAGCTGACAAACGCTGTCCCTTCTCTCCTGCAGACTTGCTGGACAGCATTTCTGCTCTGAAAAACAGCAAGCACTCACCAGCTCCAGTGAGGGCTGGGCACACAAGGTACCAAAAGCATCCTGATGTGTCTCAGCACTTCCACTGCTCCTGCCAGCTGACTGCTCACTGCAGGACAGCCTCACACACCAGCCTTTTTTGGCCTGGTCCTGCATACTGTTGTGAACCTTTTTTTTTGCATTCCAGGCTTCCAGTGAATTTTGCAAGGAGGGACATAATCCCCCGTTCCTCCACTTCATCCTTTGCAGGGTTGTCAGTGCTGTACACAGTGTGACAGAACCTGGGGTCTCAGGGGGTTTGATGTCCTCGTCGGACACACCCCACAAAGCTCTTCCTGGGATGGGCACTCCTGTCACACCAACTCGGGGACAGTGTTAAGGATCCATCACGTATGGGTTTCCTTTCAGAAATGTGGTACTGAGTGACAGTTCTCCCTTCTTAATCCTTTTCTTCACCAAATGGTTGATGGAGTATTTTACAGAGGAGTAGCAGGACACTTTATAAGAAGAAAATATTACAAATATATGCAAAGGATGTTGAAAATGGATGCTCTGATTGCAGAGACTTTTGGGCTCTGGGGTAATACGACAATGTCGAGCAATTGGCAATTGGCCTGTTAATAAGCTGCTGGCAGCATTGCTGCAGATGCTGGCAGGCCCTAACATCAACCTACACTGAAAAACCTTTGCAAATGCAAAACAGAGACAGCTGTTTTTGAGCTCTGTTACAGCTACACTTAGTAGCTAAAAAATGGACCTTCCATCCTCTCCTGAGGTGTGTGGTTGGGGGGATATGTATCAGCACTGCAGACTTGGCAGCTCCTCTCCATTTGGAACAATTAACTGAAAAAAACACGGCAGAAAATCAATACTGTTGAGGATTAATGAGCCGAAGCACGTACTTGAAGTGACAATGTTTGCAGTTTTTCTTTAACAAACAGCCTCATGTAAGATAACAATCAAAGGGATGAGTGGCAGAAAGACACTTGTTCTGTGTTATCCCCACTATGAGAGCAAAAGGTGACACAGTCGGGTGTGTGAGGGTCTCCTGCAAACCAGTCAGCTCAGACACTACATGGTAAAGCTGATGTTAGAGACAGGAACTGAGTTGGGCTTATTAACATTTTTTCTTTCTCCTTTCCTTTCCTTTCCTTTCCTTTCCTTTCCTTTCCTTTCCTTTCCTTTCCTTTCCTTTCCTTTCCTTTCCTTTCCTTTCCTTTCCTCCTTTTCCTTTTCCTTTTCCTTTTCCTTTTCTTTTCCTTTTCCTTTCCCGAAACCTTCTGCACCTTTCCTTTTCATTTCCTTTTCATTTCCTTTTAATTTCCTTTTCATTTCTTTTTCATTTCCTTTCCTTTTTTTCCTTGCAGAGTTTGTATTATTTCTCTCTGCTGGTTTCATTCACAACGTGATACAGATTCTACCAGCTGTTAGCAGAGGCCAGCTGGAAGGGTCCCTCTTGTGTCGTCCCTCTGTCCCCTCTGCGTGTCCTCCTGGGACAGTTGCACATCCAGCTGCGCTTCCAGGTGAGAGTCAGGACCTGCTGCCCTCCTTTGGTCCAGAACACAGCACACAGGGACTCTTTCTTTACCGATGGCGTCAGGAGTCCTGTTAGATCCTCGCAGCGCCGATGCTGCTCCCGAGATCCCTGCGATGCTGCAAAGGGACGGACGATGGCACTCCAGCATCGCCTTTCCCGCTGCCACGGACGCGTCTGCGGGACCCGCTCATTCCCACAGCTCTGATCCCCTGCCTTCCAGATTCATTTTACTACTGGTCCTGCACCCGTTCTCTCTCGCCACAACATTGTGCGTGGACCCAAATCGGTCCCCTCCGCTCCTGGTGTGGGTTATGTACAGATAGAGCCGCATTCCCGTCACTGCACCAGGCTGTGCCAGGGAAAAGGCTCAGAGCTTCCCTTCAGAACGCACTTTCCTCCCCCGCGATCGCTGCATCGTTCCCAGCGCGATTCATCTGTCTTCATCAGGGTCTGTTGCATACCACGGGGGTGACGTTTTACTGTCAGTTTGTACAACAGGCAGTGTCTCTCCTGACACCGCTTAAGACCACATTTTCTTTTTACACAGCTACATCACATTGGCAGCATGTAATCATCCCATAATCACCTCATATGCACAGGTCTTTATCTGCTTCACTCAGTTCTAGCAGATGAGTTGCCAGCTTATAGAAAAGGTTTTGTCATCAGTTCCTTATTGCGAGACCCTGAACATTGGACTGTGAATCGTGCACTGTGAATTTCATAGTATTTTTATTATTACTCCAGTTCCTTAAACTCAGTTTTTCTCATACTGCATCCCTAATTCTGTTCTCCATAGATGATGCCTCCTACCTTTGTGTCAACAGATGCCATTAATAATGCCCTTATTTATTTCAGCTCACTAATGCAAATATTAGTCATTATCACCTCTGATTATCTCCGTTAACAACTGTTCTCTGACATGATAGTTCTCACCTTAACATCAGCCATTGCCACACCCCCTTAGCCAACTCCTTCTCCACCATACACTTTCCATAACAGTAGTTAGAGTTTCTTGTGGCTTGCTCCCAAGTGAAATGAAACCCAAACAGAGCTGACTTTTTACCTCGCTTTTGAACAGGGCAGGGTCAGGTGAATCGGGCAGAACACAGCAAATCTTCAGTGTCTGTTCATTATCCGTTTCATTGCACAGGGCAGAGCTCTGAAGGCTTTGCCAGGGCAGTGGTGGTGGAGGGATCAGCCCTTTCCTCGCAACTCCCTCCTGCTCTCCAGAGAGCCAGGGAATGCTGCAGCCAGTAACTCGTGTGCTGGGTCCTGTGCTGCCCTTGCTGGAAGGGAAATCTCTTTGCTCTTAGAGCAACCAGCTCAATCAGAGCTCCAGGAGTGATCACAGAATTGTGCTCAACCAACAGCGTTCAAATCCTGCTTTGGCCACAGGGAAGAGCAAAGCGAGGCACAGTGACTTGCTCGAGGTCACCAAGCAAAGATGAAGCCAATGCTCCCCACAGGAAGGGTGGGAATGGCAAAATTCCTCCTTCCCACTGCAACATGAGGCCAGCCAAGGGCTGCTGCTGGCTGGTGGCTGGGCTGGCTGCAGCTGAGAGCTGGGCTCTGATGGACACAGACATCCTCACGTGTTGCAGGTGTGCACAGAAAGGGCTTGGCTTAAGTTTTAAACTGTTGCTGGTATTTTAGACCAGTGTGCTTGAATCAAACTGGCCGGCTCCATTGAGAGCTTTTCCAGACAGTAGGGAGCACACTTCCTTTATTTTTCAGCAGCTCAGCTGGAGCCACCCAAAAAAATCCTCTGCATTTCAAAAGAGCTATAAATGAAATGCTTGTGATGTGGCTGCGTGAGCTAGACAGGGAGCTCACTATGTGAAAGAAACTTTATAGCTGCACTGAGATGGGGACTGGCTTGTGTGAGTTTGTGGCAAACCCTGATCCATGGCCCAGGGACATGATTTTGCTCCCCACGCTCTGGGGCCACCACTTAATTAAATATTGCACAGCTTAAAATCTTTATAGGATTTCATTTATAGAATATGTAGAAATTTCTAGCCTAATGTACTTATGATTCAAATATATGCAGTTAATTGATGTTTCCTGTGGCTTCCAGATGGTCTAAAAGGAACATTTTATATTGCCCTGATTACTAGCACAAGAAAGAGATTTTAGGAAGGAAATGGAGCACTTCAACCTGAGACAAGTATTTGCAGTACAGCAGACAGGGAGGTCCAGAGAAAAGGAAAGGACTGTCTGGGTGCCCTCCTCTGCCATCAGGATGCCATTCTTGCTTTGGTCTCATTCTTTAATGGTTATTACTCTGGGGAAATATAACTAATTTTATGTGTTCTTGCCTGATAGAAGGCGAAAACAACTGCTGCAATGACTGAACTGCATACATGGAAATTATGGGCAACCTGGGCATCCATTTCTCCATAAAGGAAAGGAATGTGGTGGGTGTGGCATTGTTCCTACTGGTGTCTCTTACAGAGACAGCAGGAGTCTGGCCCATGCATCTGGAGTACAGTGTGATCAGGAGGAAGTGCAGAACCTGCTCAGGAGCATCTCTGGGACCCCAAAATTTTGCCCCTTGGGCTATTACAGGTAAGGCCACTTTAGGAAAAAGGTCCTCCCACAGATTGAATGTCTCCAGGGTGCTGTGCTGTGTTTTCAGGACATTGCAGTGGGTACTGATGATGGTAGTATGTGAGTTGAGGGGTATATTCTCAATCATTAGTGCCCCTAGTGTTTTTTAGGATGGGGTAGTGTTACTTCACAATCCTTGGCGTGTCCTTTCCTATTACAGGCAGCAGGAGGCAGAGGTGTCACTAAACAGAAGTCATTGCAAAGAGGGCAGTCCCGTGCTAAGCAAATCTTTTCTTTACTTTTTCACATCAAAGTCTGAAATTATCAATGACACAAAAAACCCTCAAAGGACAGGTACCACCTCACATCAACCCTGTCCCACTTGCATCCAGCCTACTTTCCTCATCTTGTCTTCTGAGATGTTATGGTGGCAGTGAAACAGTCGAATCTTTCTTCTCATGAATGGTTCCCCACACACACACCACACACACACACTCTTCTTCCTTTCTAAAGTCTCTGATGGACCATGTGGTTTGTCCTAAGGTAAGAGCACCAGGTGGGTATTGCAGGAGGAATGGATGCTCATATAATTAATAGATTCCAGAGAGGGGAAGTTGCTGCTTGTGACTGACTTGGGTGCATATTGGCCTGTAAAAGGGGATAAAATGCTGCTGGAGACTGGGTCAGCTGGGCAAACTGGTCTCACAAGGCTGCAAACAGGTTTGGGGTAGGGTAGATCCCATCCCACTCCACCCTCCCCCCCACACCACCTACCACTGAGTAAAAATGCAGAGATCTGGTCAAACACAGAGGTAAAATCCTAAAGTAGCTCCATAGGTGCACTGTAACTGTGAATTCTGCAAGGCCAAAGACAGCAAACATGTTTTTTTCTAGCTAAACTTGCTTATATCATAACCCTTAAGACATGGCCAAATGTGAAACTAAGGGCACCAAGCTGCGCCAAGAATTCTCTGGGAAGTTCAGAGAGCAAGGAGGTCTCACTGAAGCTCATGATTCAACGGGAAGCTTCATGAGCTGATTATATGACAATCCATTGCAATAGAGTTGTTATTTATATACCTCAATAGCAATATTTAGATACTGTATTGGCAAGAAATCTAATCATAATCATCCACATAATCACTGTGTTCTGATTCTCACAACTGGCTGGGGTCCTTCCCTCAACTACTCTGCTACAGGTATTTTTTCTTCCCCCCTCCCTCCAGCCAGCCTGTGAGCTCCTGGGCAGACTCCATAGCCTCAACCAAAGGGGTAAAGCACCAGTGACTCCTAGATCTCTGTTAACACCTTATGGACAACACACAATGTAGGGACAGATCCTCTCAAACCCACGTGTGCATCTCTCAGAGGCATTGCCTTCTCTAGCTGGCTGTAATAACCTGTTTTTCTCCAACCTCTGATAACCTGTCTCAGATCAGCTTTCTGAAAGGCAGGACTTTGGAAATACCTTCCTTTCTATGATATTTTTTTGCCTTGTTCTATTTTTCTTCAAATTTGCTCCTTTCTATTTTCTTTTCCCCTCCCTCACTAGTAATTCCTACCCATGCTCAGTTCAGACATGTTTTAGGATCAGCTGTAAAGCACACACAGTTTCCTTGGAAATGTTCTTGTTATCATGTTCAGAAGAGGACTGAGAAGCTAACTCTGGAACTAGTGCCAGTAAGATCAAAATAGGATCCTGGAAATCCTTCCTTCTTGCTGCTGTTCTCTGGAAGTACCTCTTGTACTAAAACCAAACACTGTTGGTTTTGACACTATTTCACAGGTGCTTACAACTCATTCTTGTGGCTTACTCAGAGGCACCTCAGCCTTGACAAGACTGGTCAGATTGCTGTCTACCCCTTCCACTTTAAACTGAAGTGATAACAATTAGAGTCCACTGACAGCATCAACTTAGTGATCAAGTAATGACTGACTTTTTAAGCAATTAAATGGGGGACTTATGCTCTGAGTGAATGCAGCAGATTTGGTGCGAGCTGTCTGTCAGAGTAGTACAGTCAACACAGTTTGAAATCACTACTGAAGACACAACAAAGGGAAACATATTAATATTCTCAGAAAATTATTTGAAAATTCATTCATGTGAATGAATGCTCTAGATGTTGCCCAGAGAAGCTGTGGATGCCCCATCCCTGGGAGTGTTCAAAGCCAGGTTAGACAGGGCTTTGGGCAATGTGGTCTGGTGGGAGGTGTCCCTGCCCATGGCAGGGAGGTGCAATGAGATGACCTTAAAGGCCCCTTCCAACTCAAACCATTCTATATTCCATTATTCCATGCACTCCGTGTCATAGAAGAACTTGATTGAGTAGCTGAAGAACAGAAATAGCACTACCTGACCTATCTTCCTTTCTAAGCACTCCAGTTGAAAGGTTGGGGTGTTAGGCAGTCTCACTGTATACACACTTCCAAAAGGTAAAAACGTGTTTGGGAAACAGGGTCATGAAGCATAATTCAACCCTGGGAAATGCCAGCTAGATCAGAGGCTCTCTGTCTTAGCTGCCCTAAGACAGAGAGAGGCCCAGTTCTTCCCCAGCCAAACAGTTTGCCGTGAATATTTCACACTGAGCTGCGTACAATGAATCACACAGCTCCTACACTCATCTGCACCCCGGGTCACCCAGTGGGGATTCCTCTGATGCTGCCATTCAAGGCGAGATGCTATAATAAACCTTACTAATAATACTGCAACTTTGTCTGCAAGCACTGTGCACAGCACAAGGAAGCCATTTGTCTGGAAAAGAGTGAAAAAGTTTGGACAAGACAGTTTCCTCAGGTCTTGCATGTCTCTGCTTGCTATCAAACCACCTTAAGCTGTTTAGTGTTTGTTTTGTTGGTTTTGTTTTGGATTTTTTTTTATATTAAGGCCTAATAAGATCTTTTGGGAAAAACAAAATATTATATTCAAAAGGCAAAAATAACACATTTCTCCAAGGCATCCTCATATTGACTGGAGTATTTCTATAGGGCTTTAAACTCCCCAAAGCCTGCAAACATGTATGTATTTCTCTGTTGATGCTCACAGGGGAAGTAGAAGTTAAGCACCTAAAAGCAGGGGCGTTTTTGCTGCATTATCAGGGCTCTGACCATCTCCTGATATTTCAATTAGTTCTGTTATTAAGGACAGAGTAGAATTGGGGTTAGAAAGTATGCCAGGTCAGAGCAAAGGTCTGTCATCTCTCCAGATGAGTTATTAAACCTGCCCTTTAGCAGCAGCCCTTTTTTTTTTTTTTTGTATTTATTTCTTGCTTTTGCCTGGACAACTGCAGAGGACCAGGGTGAAGACCCCTAACTTGTAATGTAGCAGCAAGTCCTGTATGTCCTTTAGTCTTGCCTGGCTGAGTGGGAGCTATGAAACAGGTCTCCATTAAGGTGTTTCTAATTGAATTGGTCTGTAAGAGGAAGGCAACTCCTTTGCTGAAGCCTTTGGCCTCAGTCCCATTTGCTCTTTGCTCTTCAATTCCCCAGTCCCCTGCTCGGGAAAAGAGAGGCAGAGCACGGGGTCAAGAGCTGCCCACGCAGGCCCTGACCTGCTGCCCTGCACTCCCCCACCCCTGCAGCTCCTACAGGGATGGCCTCCTTCTCCTCCACCTCTCAGCTCCAGAAAGGGGGATGCTGGCAGAGCAGCTAAAGAGGAAGAGAGAGAGGGGTGCTTTTCTCCACTGATGTTCACACACTGCTCAAGATGCTGCATCTGCCCAGCTGGGCAGGGCAGTGGGGAGCCAAGTGCTTTGCCCCAGCATTACTGGATCTTTCCTGGCATGTGATTTCTTTTCACTGAGATGCTCAGATTAAATTATCTTGTGGAGCACCTTGCAACACCTTCCCTTTGCTTTTGCTCAGAAGCATCTGATGCCAGTGTGAATCTGGAGCCAGCTCATTAGCTTCAAAGGGACAACAGGTTTGCCTGAGAGCAGAACCAGGCCCCACCACAGACCAGGAAAAAATTGGAATGTGTGAGGTTCCTGCACATTTAAAAGCTGCATCACAAAGGCTAGGCCAGATTATATATGTCCTTTCCTTCCAGCTCCAGAGGAAATAGGGAACAGCTTGATCCTTTAGGGCTGACAAACCCCCTCAGCACGAGGCTGACCACAGAGACTGAGAAGTGGGTAAAGCCAGCTGTTATGACAGGCCCCAAAATAGCATCTGAGGGGAGGACATGTGGCCAGGCACTGCTGAGCGCTGCCTGGGCTGAGCTGAGAGGGCAGCAGCCTCTTGCTTTGGCCCAGATTAGAGCAAAGGCTCTGAGGCTGCTGCAGGGCTGCTTGGGAAGGAGAAATGCTCTTCTTCCTGCCATTACCAGGGAAAGGGGGACACTGTGGGTACAACTTTGTATTTACAGAAAGGATCACAAAGCTCAGAGAGTCCTACAGATATTAACCAGCCAAAGGTTGTGAAAATGGACACAACAGGGTCTCCTCCTATTGGAAAGGAAGCTTTATTGTTTTCATTGTTACAATGAAGCACTAATTTCACTAGGTACCAGCCTTTTGTCCCTCCCAGCACCAAACTGGGTACCTTACTGAGCACCTGAAAGCCAAATGGCCCTGTGTGTTTGTTTTAGCAAAACACTTTTATATCTTACCTCTGGATCCTTCCTAGGCAGGTGGTATNTCAGCTGCACCATGCCTCATTTGCCTCCTTCAATAAATAGGACTTTCCTTCCTCTTCAGTGTTTTTGCTTTTAGCAAATAAAAGTGCAAAGAGACTCAAACATGCCCTGAACTGCCTGGTCTGGGACACAGAACATTGTTTTCTTAAAGAAGCCTATCACCCCTTCCCCTGGCTCTGCCCTGTCTCTATCCTTAGCCCTTTTTCAAGTAAGGTCACTTTGTAAGGCTGCATTTGTGCCTAGACTAGGGCGATATTATTGTTATCACACTAATTTTTCTTCCTCTCTAACACTGCAGTGTGGCGTGGTACTGATCTCTGATCCTCTCTGCACACACCATTTTTAAAATCAATTTAGAATGGACTTCCCCAGCAGCCACATGTACCACTGAGGTGAACTGTCTTCAACAAACAATCCTAGTGTTGGGCAACTTTTCCAAAGAAGCTCTTTCTGCCTTGAAACAGATGTGCAGCTGAACTTGATCCAATCAAGGCAGTCACAACCCTACGGGTTCAGCTGCCTTCTCCTGCTTGACTTGTACAAGCAGATCTCAGCTGGAATTTGGGTCCTTGCATAACACAGCAGCAGCTGCTGCTGGTCTCCAGCACCTCATCCCACTGCTGGCCATGGGGACTGTGTTCCCGCTGGCAAACCTTGCTGCACAGGGTCAAGCATGGTCTCTCTGGTGGGCTGTTGGAACAGGGAAGAGCAGGGGCTGCTCTTGCCTTGTCTCTGGATTCTGGAAGTGGGAGCTGCTGGTACATGATGAGACAAAGGTCTGGAGAGCGAACACAAGAATGGTTTAGGATGAAATCCATCTCTTTCTCTGAGCTGGATGGGATTCTCACTCCTGTTACTGAGTATCAGCAAATGGCATGCATTTCTTCAGAAATGTATGCTAATTGGAGCTTTTAAGTCATTAGCAGCTCAGTTTTATAGCAGCTAGACACGGTGGGCACCGAAGTGACTGACTCTGCAAGTCGGTCCCAGCCATGACGACTCTGCATATCAAGCACTAAAACATGACTGCTGAAAGCTCTTTGGTGGTTTTGCTTTCTTTCCTTTTTTCTTCATTCCTGTTTAAATGAGTAAGGGTTGAGGCAGCAGCATTTTTATTTAGTTCTAGTTATTAGTCTCTAAAGTTTTCTTTAATTAAAGCCAGATCCTGATGCTGTTTCTTCTGTTGAATCGACCCAGACTCAGAGGGGTGACACAGGGAGTAAAGAGTGACACAGCTTGAATCTGGCCTTTGCAGATAACGAATTCCTTGGGTGTTGAGATTCTCATATCATTTGCCTGTGAAGTGCCGTGGTGCTGTATAAACAGTAAATAAATACATATAATTTTTCATCATCCCTTTTAATGTTTATTGTCTTGCAGACTTGGATAAAGCAAATGCTGTAAGAGCAGCAATGTCCTGGACTCTCAAGGAGTTACACAGGCAATATTATGCACCTGACTTAGTTAATTAACAAAGGAGAAGCCACGTTGTGAATGCTGCGTTTGCTTCCCACTGGCTTCTTGCATGCTGTGCCTATCAAAAGAGAACAGCAAACATGTGTAGAGAAATGAAAGAAGCCTCTTTGATTGTGTGGACTTTCTAATAAGTGGCACTTTGCATTTTGGAGATCAAGGTCTGGAAATAACACTGGCAGTAATTATGCACATGTGGCATGTCACCTTGATGCACTGGTGTGGAATTGAAGGGGCGAACAAATTTACATAACTAATCACTGACAAACAAGATAAAGTGATTGCTATTAGCAAGTTAACTTTCCTCTACAATTACCACCCTGTGCTATGTGAGATACCCCACCTAGTTATCTCTGTGAAGAACAAGGAGGGCCTGCTGTGCTTCAGATATCAGCACACTGCCTTTTTTGTGGCAATCATAGAATATCCTGTTAATTTAGTTTTCATCCTTGGCTGTGAAACTTAGAATCATTCCCTGGGAAGAAGCAGAGAGAGGCTCTTTCCCTCTGGCATATAAATAAATGGGGATTGTGCACAAATATGAGCTGCAAAACTTGGTGGATGGTCTTTAAAACTGGGTTCATTCAGAACACAACATATGGGGGGTCCCAAACAACAGGTTTTACATGGGGTTTGAAACTGGATTATTTCATTTTTTTCAGGTTTTGAGAGGACACATTTCTATGCTTCTCTTTTCAGCTACTAAGGCTGGAAACACTGTCTTAGGCTCTGAGATTTTTCAGTCAGTGACTGGGATCCCAGATATTGAGGTGTTGGCATTAAATACTCTGAATATCATCATTAAAACAGCGATTCCTTGCAGGATGTGCTTCTCTTTGCCACCTGGATGGTTCCTGTCTCTGGAAAACACACATTTCTCTTTGAAAAGAAGGTGGCATATGTTGCTGTGACTGGGTTTAGATGTGTGCAGCTCCTTAGATCATGGATACGATTGCTGAGATGTTGTTCTTCTGTTAACACTGACCTTCCTTTCCCCTTCCAGATGCTTCTTTGTGTCCCTGTTTTTTCACATTTACCCTGTGAAGGGAAATGCTTTCTGCCTGCCAAGGAGCTTCTCTACTAAACACATCCTGCTTATCTCTTCCTGTGGTTCCCCTCCTTGGTTTTGCATGTAGGACCCAGATGTGGCTATTCAGGAGACCAAGAGCTCGGAAAAGTTTATTTTCAGATCGGTGGCACCCTCATCTCTGGGTCACTGAATGATCAATGAAGGTGTTCCTTGGAGTGAAACAGCTGGAATGAGTGCAAGGTGCTGCCCAAGTGGCTTGGCTCCATGGCAAACTCTGGAGAAGTGCCTCCAATTCTAGGGCTTTCCCAGTCTGCAAAGCTGGGACTGGGAGATTTTGGTCTGTCCCATAAGGGTTAGAGGAGAAAGGGGTGTAAAGATATGCTAAAGATCTTCATGGAGTCTTGGAACATCATGAAGTCTTTCTGAGTCTTTTTTTTAAAATTATTATTATTGTTTTTCTGGTTTTATTTTTAGCTCTGCTTAGAGAAACAGAACTTTCAGTCCCATTCTTTGAGAATAAAGAGTGTCGGGCCAAAAATATTTAATTAACTACACCATCATCTTTCTTCCTTCTATCTGGAAAGGCCCTCAAAGAAAGGGAAATCAACTGTGGGCAATTAGCACAGACTATGCCAGATAACTGAAAACCAAAAATGGAGCAAAAGAATAAATACCAGAGATGAAGAAAAGGAACTTCTTGCTCCATAAAGTCACAGAAAGAAACCACATGATAAGGCTAAGGTAGCACAGACCTGCTGTGGCTTCAGCTGGTAACCTTGTAATTCCTTTTTTTTCTGCTGATTCCAGAGATGGGAGAACTCTGGAGAGTTAAGGAAAGATCATTAACTTTTGATGAGTTTTGATGATCATTGCTGTGGGAAAAGCTTTATTTGTCTGTGGTAAGAAAAGAATGACTTGGATTTATATCAAGTTTATGTCAGGAGACATTTTGTCTTTATTGCACTAGGTGGAGAAGAAATAGGGTCTTTATGGAGGACATACAACTGACAGTGATTTAAGTGATTTCTCTCTGGAAATCACCCCATCCCCAGACTATTGAACGAGCCACTTCCCAAAGCAGAAAAGAAGGCAGCAAAGAGAGAAGAGAATAGAAAGTCAGTGTGACATCTGTCTTGCATGTATGCTTATGTTTCACTTGCTGATCTGTGAGTTTTTCAAGCACAAAATGACTAAATTTCAACAAGTTCAAATCGTGCCTCGGATCATCCTATACAACGAGTTGTTTGCCCACTATATTACAGGCAAGTAATTTCAATATTGACAGATTGGCTAAAGTCCAATTTTGATATGCTGCTATTAGCATATTTTTACTGTTTCTGTGCTTACAAAGGAACCAGAATGTTCCCTGGCAGTCAAAGCTAATAAGTATGCAAATCATGATCTGTGCTTATAGGCACGCTCTTTTTTTTGGTGCATGAATCAGTATGCCAATTTGGCACTCCCCTTTCTGATCAGAGATAAACAGAACTGCAGGGATTAGGGTGACAGATAATTTCTCCTGAAAACCGTCTGGGTTTTGAAGGATGCAGAACTACATTTAATCCTTGCTCTGCACAGTGGATTTGCTAGAAGAGAAGCCACTGACTGAAAGGCCAGCAAATGGGTCTCTGTGCCAGGATATGTGAACCCATGAGGTTTTCTGCTTTCTTCAGGTCACTTTTAAGTTTATATCTTCAACAGCTAAGAAGCAGCTTTATGTCTAATGATTTTAGAGTCTGAAAGGAGGTTTGAAATTAAGGGATTTGTATGAACCAAGAGCACGTGAAACAAGATCTTACACAGCCAGGGATCATGGATAGCATGCATCCATTTCTCAAGCTCGCATATTCCCTATCTGTGCTCTCTCTTAATGCGTCACCATCTCACCATGGTGTATCTGACTTTCTTGGTAAATCCTACCTCTTGAGTATCCCCCACAAACCACTCTTCCTTGTATTGTCACACGAACCTGTGTGACTTGAGCATCTCTATGTTTTGTAAGGGAAAGGACCTCAACTTTCCTGTTCCTTTTCAGTGCTGCTTTTTAACTGTGGGGCCACTCCTCTCCTCCTTCAAAACAGCACTTTGAGGGTGGACCTCTCAAAACCAGCCAGGCATTTAGACATCACAGCAGTGGAGATCTCTGGAGTGCATAAACAGACAAAATTATACTGAAGGTTACTAAAGAAGATCAAAAGGAAAACTTAGTCTCCTATCATGTTGCAGGTATTTCTTCCTCAGCCGCAGCCAGTCCATAGTCTCTTCAGCCCTTTGTTATCTGCCCCGGGCTGCTCTCTACTTACAGTAATAGCTGCTGTTTAAGTCCCACAGTATAACTCTTTTATCTCAACTAACACTCCTTTGAGAGCATCAGCAAAAGGGCTGCTAAGTGTCATCCCTGTTGAATGTAAATGGGAGTCTCTCCTGTGTTTGAATATCAATGCGTTTGATCTTGAGTCAGACCACGTAGCTGATGGTTTGGGAGCTTCTTGGTGTGTGCTGTTGGTGATAATTCCTTTTATAATTCTAGTCATTGTCTTCTCACTTGGAGCGCTTGAATGTGCACTTTGTTTATCTGTTGCCCATTTTTGCATAGAGAAATAAAATGGCCTTATTTCATTATTTTCCTTTTTTTCCCCCCTGATGTAAAATGGCCTTATTTTATTCTTTTTTTGTTTTTTCCCAGTCTTTTTGGGCCAGCTGCAAGCCTTTCTTGTCAGCTTCGGAACCCCTGTGAACTCATGGTGCAAAGTAACCTGGACTGCAACACATGAAGAAAGGCAAAAATAACCAGGAAGCCCCGAAATGCCTACACCCTAGGGGAATGCCAGCTCAGAAAATGCATCTTTAAAAGCCCAAGATATGTTTCCAGCTGTAAGATTCTTGCTGAACATCTGGCAAGGCCATGTGCCATACCAGGACTACGTGGGACCTCACAGGACCTGAATTGTCTGGTGTGATTTGTTCAACTGGTGAAGGCCTAATGTTGGCTTGGAAGCCCTCATCTCAGTTTTCTGCTGTGTGACAGATGTACTGGGGCTAATAATTTAATCTCTGCAGGCTCCATTTCCCATCTTCAAAAAGGGGTGCATTTTGTACTTGCTGTGAGAATAGGTAAAGAAATTAAAGCACTCAGAGATGACTCAAGGCAAAAAAAGAGGTACATTATGCTGGAAAATGTTTACACAAAAAAATTGAAACCTGAGAGAAATGGGAAAGTAGGGTTGTTAGTGAAGATACAGAAGAGCTCATTGAGATAAATAAGGAAAAATAGAGTTTTTGGAAAAACAAAATATGTAAAACAGTCCTCAGTGCTGCAAGGAAAAAAAAAAGAGGAAGAATGGGTTCCATACTTTCTGAAGATTCTTAATTTAAAAAACATACAGCACTTAGGAGGTCATTGGTTTTCCAAGTGATAATTCAAATCCTGAGGTAAGTGCCGACATTTCTGATGAGAAAGTGTGGAATCCATTCTTTCTTTTTGTGGTTTATTGTTGTTGTTTTTTAAAATTTTATTTTATTTTATTGGACAAACAATCACAGTCCTTTTCAACTATTGGCAAGGGAAAGGGTCTTCCCCCTTGAGCTGAATCTTTCTGAGATCACCATTGGCTCCACCTTTGCTTTGATCTCTCCAACATGAAGACCCTCATCAGGTGTTTTTTTGGTTTCTCTGCACTCCTAGTCTGGACAAGACTGACATCCTCAGCACTACAAACATTTTTTTCAGCCATTCTAATAACTAGGAAAGACTGGTAAGTTATCATTACAATTCAGCTTCCATGCTGACTTATGTCATGGCAACTTTTAGCTGTGAGAAAAGTGGTAACTATATTAAAGAAGGAGCTTTTTGCCCTAAATTAAAAGGTCAACTTTTCATAGTTTTCCCATAGCAGCATCTAGGAGTGCTCCCCACCCAAGCCTTCTGTCTGTACACAGACTGTGGGATATTGCTGTGCAAAGAATTCCTGATTCAGCAAAATACTCCCACAAGCTCAACTTCGCACATGCTTGAGGAAGTATTTGCTGTAGCAACAGAAAAATATTTGTTAATTGAAGAAACTGTCAGCAAAATCAGGATAAAGGAGGAAAATATGTGTGAAAAGACAAAGCAAAATCAAGCAAAAATAAATATTGCCTTGCTTGAATGGCAGCAGGCTCCTATGGATGATGAATGGATGATGTATAGATGCTGGATTGGGCACCTGCTCCAGAGGATCAAGTGATGAGGAGCAATAAGTAACAGATCTGAGACCTCTTATGTGATGACCTCCTAAATTTCCATAAAGAAAATGCCTGTTGGTAGCAGCATATGGTCCCCTGAGGCTCTATTGCTCCTCACAGTTGCAGCTATTGCTGGTTGAACAGCACAACGAAAAGAAAGGGAAAATGTTCCTTAGAAATGTCACTTCAAGTGGCTATTGCTTTGAAAAGGTGTTTCTGTTAGTCATACTGAAAGCATGCTTCAGAAAAGCTTTTAGAAGGTATTTTTGCAAACCAAAGAATATCTCTGTAAAAGCATGCAGTGCAAATTTAAATCTCAGCCAAGGCTGGTAACAATGCAGAAATGTACACAACACATTTAAAATGCAGGGAAAATACATCTTTCGGTAACATTCTTCTCTAGTTTGCCGGCAAAAGGATCTTCTTCCTTGTCTGTGATATGAGCAGCTGCTACCATTTCATCTTCAAGCTTCTCAAATCTTCAGTCCTGGAACGTATTTTGTCATACATCCTTAATGACCCACAGCTTAGATAGAAATAAACAGAGCTGTCTCCAGCCCATTGGCCATGAAATCATTCTGTAGTGATTCCAATCTCTTATGGCCTTGTTAAATTGCCCAGGCCAAATCATTTGTCAGAGTTACCCAGGAATAAAATTATTTTATGCTCTTGTCAAGTGTCACCCAGTTCTGACAACGGCTTTCAGTGTTCTGTTTTTCTCCAAACCTAAATTGGAAAACAAAGCTACCATCACCTTTAAAGATGGGAAATTACTGTAGTGAATTTTACAAGGGCTAAAATTCACACGGCTCATTGGTTCAGTTCAGTGTTCCCTTTCAGTGTGCTCTGGATCCAGATGTCCAGATCAAGAATATTTCATGTCTTTTGAACAGGGCTCAACTGCAGAAGTTGGACTTAACCTTTTCCTATTTACATCTGCATTTGACTGTAAAATATTTGAGGCTGTGCCACTGCAGTTTCTTTTTTATTTCCTCCTTTTTCCCACTTGGAAATAGTGTAAATAAATGGGAAATCAGCCTACATACCAGAGCACATTTCTTCCCTAGTTAAAGCACTGAAAATCAGTGTGAGCCTTAGGCATGAGAGCAATTGCATTTGAGGTACAGAACCATTGCTCTATATGGTGTCAGTGCTTGTTGAGCAATGAGGCTGCTCTGCTGCCACTGCTCCTTCAGAAGCAGCTCCAGCTGCTCATACCAGATCCAGCAATGATCAGGGAGCACTGGAGATCCCAAATAATTTCACTTCAGATACTGTTCTAATATTTCATCTGGAAGCCTGCTTCCTTTTTCTTTTCCCTTGTTAAGGGGAAGCTTTGGAGACTTGTGCACATTCTTATCTTTAAACAAGGCTCATCTAATGAAAAGGCAAAATGGAAAAAGTGAAATGTCCACATCCCTTCCCAAGGTGAAATTACAGCCTTGCCACAGTCAGTCTTGCACTGACTCTGCTGGACTTAGAGCAGCAGCTGGGAGTGTTCAGTCACAGGTTTCAAAATCATGTAAAGTAAATGCTTTCTCCAAAGACCTTTTGCCTGGAATAGAGTCAATGGTAGAAGTAAAACCCAAACATCAGTGCAACCACACACATCTGCAGCACATCTGTATTATCCAGCAGCTAGGGCAGGTGCATGACAGCCTCTCTCCATATGCCACATTCCAAAACCACCACAACTTTCATATACAGCTCTCTAAAAAAAGAACAAAAACCACAAATGAGCTGAACACAAACAAGCTGAACACACCACTCTTCAACTGCTGTTGTCATGTGTTCCTGCCTTCACATAGTTCTGCCCTGTATTTAGGAAGTGCCTCATAACTGGTGATCTTCCATCCCCTTGAAAACACTCATGAATTCAGGACTGCAAAACTCTCTTGATGCAGTTAAGTATAATTACTCCTTTGCTGTCTTTTTCTCTTTCTTCTCCAACTGGAGAAACAAAGCAGACAAATTAATCACCAAGTTCTGCCATCTTTATTTAAGCTGAACAGGTCTTTTGTCCCTGAATAGTCATCTGGATTCCTCCTGGCTGAATATACTGGTTAATTTGGGAAAGAGGAACGGATGCAGGTGTGAAATGCTTTGTATCAAGACTTGATAAAGAAAACAGAAACAAAACCTACTTGCCCTCAATTTGCTAGGCTGAAATTGTTAAGATTACATAATTCATCCAACAGGATTTTTCTGCCGGGCACTGTCAGTAGTAAGATGTGTTTTAAATAACCTTTCACAAAGCCACCATGCCAACCCAATCCAGAGGAAATTTGGCCTTTTTGTTGGGTTTTTTTGGTTTTTTTTAAGGCTTGGTATCTCTTTTCTAAACTCGTGTTGTTGAAAATAAGCTTGTGTGTGTAGCTTGAAGAAAGGAAAGAACTGGAACTGTTGAATTCTCTGTAGTTTATCACTGTTTCCAAAGCAGGGGCTGGCTTTCTCCCAGTGGTACTTCTACCTTCCCAATCACTGCTGAAAATGGTGCAAAGGAAAGCACCATTGGTGGTTTACATGGAATTTGCTGTCTTCAAATCTAGAAGAACTTTTGAACATTTCCCCAACAATTACCTAACCCACAGGTAACATTTTTCTACTAAAAGTGTACCCCTGGAAGAACTATGCCTCTCCACAGATATTCATGGATTATGCATTCACCTTGATCAACATCCCCATTCCTCCCTCAAAACGCATTACAAAAAAAAAAAGGGGGAAAAGAAAATGTTCCCAGATAATTTGTAGGAGCGCATTATGCTTGCTCAGTGCTGCCTAACAATTAGTGTCACTTGGCATGTTACTGTCTTTTTCCTTCTAGAAGCAAATTCAATAGCTGTTTCAACAGAACGGGGGTGGTTTTGGCAGCTCTGTGACCCAGATACAAGCCTCCGTTTGAATGTATTTTCAGCCTTGCTATCTTGGCTTATCTCGAGTTGGGAATCTGAAGCTCTCTGTGAGCATCCAGCTGCAGTGGAGTCAGGCAGCTGGAGCCCTGGCTGCTTGCTTAGGGCAAAGCGTTAAGGGCCAAGCTGCATTGCAAATGCCCTTGGCAGCTGCTCAAGGGAGGGAGGGGAGGGGAGGAGAGGAGGCAGCACTTTTTGATTAAACAGATCCTGGAAATGAGGAAGAAAAGAAGGCTTTGCTGCACCTGAGCTGGAGAGATGCTTGTATTTATGGGGGCAAGGTTATCTGAATAAAACGGGTTGGGTTTGGTTTCCTTTGAGATCCCTCTTAGCTCAGCAGAGTGCAGAATGAACAGGCACAGCACAGATCTGCAAAACCTCGAACAGATTAAGGGGGGTGTAAACAGGGGCATTCACAGCATCCTTCTTTCATCACCTGTTAGTCCGGGAACTGCAGTGTCCTGTCAGAGAGTGATTTAGAGCAGGGCTGGATGCTGCCCTGGATGTCTGCGCTCTGCCGTGTCCACAGAGGGCTCAAAGGGACACGAGCCAGCAAGTCAAGTGCCTCTAATGGGACAATGTATTCATTTTCCTGCCTCCGACTGCTGCTGCTGCCAAGGATGTGCCAGCGTGCCACACAGCCAGCCTCATCCTCTCCCTGGCTCGATCATTATACTGAATTTTATAGGCTGGCAGAAAGGTGCCCGTGCCAGCTTGTTGTCACCTAAGAAAGCTCTTGTTGTTGTGGGGAGTTTCTGACAGCTTCATTTGGGCAGCTTTGTTTGTTCTCTGTGCCTTATTAGCAGCACAAATGGGTGGAAACTGGACCAGCTATCCAACCTCCAGCACGTGATCTGGGATAAGCCAGCTCTGGTAGTATTTCCCTCGCATTTTGTGACCACCTCAGGAGGTGGGGGTTGGCATGACTCAGCATCACCTGCTTGTTCCTCACTGTGCTATGGATTGGGTCCAGCAAAACTGGGGAGGAGGCTTAGCAGGTAACAACAATGCAAACAGATTGAGAGGATGACTGTTGAGATGGAAAACATGCCAGTTATTTCCAAATCCAAATGTTTGCCCCTAAACATATCAGTCACAATAACTGGACCAAGAAAGCCTGTGGTGGTTCTCAAACCAGGTGGAGCTGGCTCCAACCTGTTAAAACTTTCATCACCTTGATTACTGCAGTGCAGAGAGGTGAGGAATTAGCCAGTTAAGAGACATGAATATGATGCAAACCATAAAGCAACATTTGTACCTACTCATATCCCCTAAATGATGACTTGAAATGAAAAAATGAATCAATTGAGTTTCCAAAACCTTTAAGCAGAAATCTACTGTGCTTTTTGTCTTGTTTAAGCAAACAGGGAGAAATAAGCCAATGAAGTGTCTGGTTCTGATGCACAGAATTGTTTAATGCCAGAAAAAGAGAACATGGTCCAGTCAGTTAAAACAAAATATTAATTATGCATATGGCTGATACAGATAAAACTCATGCATATATATGCATACTGGGCACTCTTTTCCAGCTACAGGTTGTCATTAGATTTCCCTAACCCTGTGGCACCAGCTTCCATGATCTCCCTTTTCTCTGTCTGTGTCAAGCACACGACTGGATTTATTAGTTTAAAGTGAAGAAGGATTAAGATGCTCAAAGTGAAGCATGTCCTTCAGGGATTTGCTGGACAAAGGCCAGAGAAGTGAAATGTTGCTCCTGTCTTGTCACATATATGAGGCATCCACTAATAAACAAGTAAAACAGGCTCTGTCATGTGCTAATGGCATTTTTCCCCCCAATTTGCTATCCTACATGTTGTCCAGTGCAGATCTTTTTGGATGCCAACAAGGAGAAAACTTCATTAAAGTGGTCAGCATTTTGGTATTCATTTCATTCCAAAATTACAACTTTAAGAACGATTTCCCCCTGAATCTTGCTTTTGTGTGTGTCTTGGCACCTACAATGGCACCATTTGTAGAGCCCTGAGAGGAGCAGAAGTGCTGACACACAGAGCTTCACTCCAGCTATGGGAAAGTGCCATTATAATTAACTCCAGGGATTCTCTTCATTGCTGGAAAAATGATGACATGCTTTCCCCCTGTAACCTGAAAAATAGCTCTGAGGTTGAATTTTTGCCCCAACCTTTACTGTTCATTTCACATGCACTAAAAAATAAATATCTCTTTTTTAACTGTGATCCTCTGCTGAAACTTGTACAGGCAGCAGTTCACTAAATAATATGTTTCTCCTAATTTATGCAAAGCATGGAAAAGCACTTGCACTAACACTACAGATGGCTGTGCCCTGTCTGTAGCAGCCACGTAAACACTTTGGTGGAGATGTGAAGCTTCTGTGGTCTTATAACACAGCTACAGCACCTACCAGCTCTATTGGTCTGAAAGCACTGGCCCCTGCCACTCTGAGAGAGCCTGATGGACAAACTATTTCTGTTATGTTGCTGTTACATTTTCCAAAGCACTTGAGAAATCAATGATGCATGAGCCTGGCTAATGCTGAGAAAGGCTGCTGAAAATCTATATGGATTGTGTGTTGAATAACCCTGTTTTTCCAGCATGTCAGGCACGTCCTGCACCACAAAATATCACTAATATTAGCTCCTGCCCCCAGTCAAAAATAATCAGCTGTGAAGATGGACAGGAGGTTGTGTCCATGTTGAGTGGGAGGGATGGCAGTGTGACCAACAAACAGGGATCTTTCTCCTGGGGTTAACAAGCTTTGGATAAAACCTTCAGCTATCAGAAGCTGCCTGTGTCCATCAATCCCACCCTCAAAGGCTGTCCTGGTGGACAGCACAGTGGACCATTCAAGTCTGGAAAAAACAGGGCTGCAATATGACAGCCAAAACACAGCAGCCATCCAAAATGCATGGGGCTGACCAGGTTAGCCAGCTCCTCTGTGAAATGGCCCTTCAGGCTATTTATTCCTCTAAAGTGGCAACTCAAACACCTTTCTTCTGGTACTTAAACATAAATGTAAGAAAAAGATCCACAGAAAACAACCACCACAGTTAACCACCATAGTCCCAAAGTGCTGAAAAGACCCCATTATCCTTCTGTTTTTGAGCAAACACCTACCCACCTCTAAAATATTTGGCTGCATTGAGTGTCACAGCATCTTGGGTGTGTGCATGTGTCTCTGGCAGGCTCAGCATCTCAGCAGTGTCCCTAGTGAGCAGATACCTTCTGCTCACTTGAGCATATTTCACTGGATGGGAAAGATCAGTGTCAGATAAAACACCTGCAGAGTGGGTAAGTCACTGGTAAACCCCATTCCAGCCCCCTCCTCCTGCTGTTTGGAGCATACACTGCATACTCTGTAAATAAGGAACCTACTTATGCACAGAGAAGAAGGGGTCTGATGAATGGCAAAGAGATATAAATTGTAGGGAAGTAACCCTAGAAACTGCACTGGAATCTTTTCTCCCATAAATAATGTGGTTTTTAACCTGAGGATGAACATCCAAGTCTTGTGCTGAAGTATGTCCCAGTGAAATTCCTCGCTGTGTTACCTTGGTGGACTTCCCTCAGCAGAGGCAATCCAGGCTGTGTAATGGCTTTGGATGGAAATGCAGAACTGAAGCAATGAAGAGTTCCTCTTTGTTGAAAATTGCTGTTCAGAAAAGAGCCAAAAATCTTGGGCTAAAACAGAGGCCCTGGGGAACTTTCTGCCCTGGGCCAGCTGTTTGTCAGAGTTTGTGACAACAGCCTGGGTGCATGAACTACCCAGATCTCACGCCCTCCCAAGCCCTTTCCTCTACTGTTTATTAATCTTTTTTCTGAGGCTCCTCCCAGTTACAAGCCCCAGCTCTGGCTTCCCATTAATTTCACTTAAGAACCAGACTGGTGGTTTGGACAATTAATAGCCCAGTAAGTGAAGGAGTCTTTCACCTCTGGGTTGGAAGTTCAGACCCAAAGCACAGCAATGGTCTGGGGAAGTCATTAGCAACAGATGTCTCATCTGCAGCCAGCTGACATGTGCTGGGTACCCCCTCACTCCCCTTCTTGCTGCACAAGGCACTGTGTCACCAGCTCCCACATCCCCTGAGCTCCCACAGTTATAGGGACAGACTGATCCAGGCAAGAGAAAGGCTCCTCACTCCTTCCAGGCTCCATAACATGGTGTTGACCGGTGCTGGGGGTGACACCAGTTTGTCCCAGTCCTGTGCTTGAGATAAACCCTGTGAGTTCAGCAAGAATCTGCAGGCCAGACTGACCAGGGCTCGTGTCCAGCACAGACTGTGCTCAAGGTGGATGGAGGGGTCAAGGTTTCAGCTTCCCCAGCCCACCTTGGACAAATTAAAGAGCTTTTTCACTCGTATTCAGACTGAAGCCTTATTTCTTATGTATCTTAAGTTACATTCTAGCCTGGAATTATTTATTCTCTGTGACCCAAATTAATGTCTCTTTTCATTATCTACGTCAGGCTAAATGCAGAGAGAATTCAGTGCTGCAGGAAGTTGTTGGGGATTCCCAGTCCTGGAAAAAGCAGAACCCCTGCCCCACACACAGCTGCCTGAGGGACCATGCAGGGCCATGCACCTCTCATCTGCCCCCAGCCAGGGCTGGGAACCCTGCTCGTGCCACCCCCTTGAGCCTGTTCATGTATGCACTGTCTCTCTGCAGATGCTGCAAACAACATCTTGCCATTTGATTCCTGCACCTACAATGCTGTACACGTGGGGATGCAATAAAAAATTCAATTATCATCTCAAAGTCCAATTCACATTCAAAATGCATTTCCATTCTGCCCTCTGCCCTCCACACAGATGACTCCAGGTGGATACAGGAAGCTTGCACCTGTATTTCATGGGGAATTGCTCTCCTCAGTACTCTGCTGACTGCAGAGATGAAAAAAAATGCCCAGAAAGCTCCTGATAAGCCACACCTTTCTGTTGTGTGGACTACTCTGTGCAGGTGGAAGTCAAACCCACATAATCCCAAGTGCCCTCTGCACCCCTAGGCCTGAGTCAGAGACCTTGCAGCACAAACGGTGCAGGTTTTCATCAACTGGCAGAGCAGTTCTTTAGAACAAAGCTGTCATCAGCAGTGTCCTGAGCTGATACTGCGGATGGTGACAAGCATGGGGAGGTTAAGATGAGGACATCCACTTCATTCTATTTCTGGTCCAAGGACAATAACCACTGGTCAAAGGGGAGGGCAGACAGTTCAGCATGGTGGCATCTCTAAGCGCTGCAGCTAAATCTGACTGGGCTCGTGAGTCAGATGTCCTTCTAGCATGGCATCAGACAAATATCTGAGCTGCAGCCTACAAAGAGTCTTTTCTTTCTATTTTAAGAGCTGTGTGAACAGAACTAGAATACTGCAGCTATTTTCCATTATGATTTATCTCTCTTAGACACTTAGAGTCCGCTCTGATCGTGCAGCAAAATCCCAGGCTTGGACAAATCCTCTTGGCATGATCAGTGACTTCTGGTGAGAAACCCCAAAGTAGGGAAAAAGTATGAAAAGGGGACAGAGGTTGGTGATGAAGACAGAGAGGAAGAAAAAGGGAAGGTAGAGAAATAAAGGAAATAAAGGAAAGAAGATACCAAGAATTGCAATCACAGATGTGAAAAGAAAGCTAGAGGCTATTTGAACCACCTGAAAACATACAGTGTGTCATACAGCTCAAGAAATTAGGTTGGAAACAAATGAGAATGTGACTTCAGAAAAAAGCTCATGGTCCTCTTTAGATCAGCTGGACCTGACATGTCCAGCCTCAAAAGCAGGGCACATCTAGCCACTAAGAGAAAGGAACTTCAGGTCAGACCCAAAAGTCTCTTTGGTGAAACCTCCCTTCCAGAGCAGTGGCTCTGCTCCTCTCAGTGCTAAATGTCTCCTGGCCCTACCAGAAATTGCACCAGCCTGCAAGGTAGGTCTCCTCCACCATCAGTCTGACTCCAGAACCTTCCTGATTCTGTTACAGAAAGAAGCTTTTTTTCTCAAGCCAGGCTGAAAACCAACAGGTCTCTTTTTTCCTAACCTCCAAATTTTATGAAGTCACTTAAGAAGTTCAGAGGCTCCAATGCTGTTTCCTGAGGCAGGGTATTTAATTCTGAAGTACAATAGTCTTTTGAAGAAGATACTGTCTGCTGAAAAATGACCCATTCTGCTTTAAAAGCAGGAAATAAAGCTTCAGGTGTCAAATCATGGTACTTTCATTCACTGAAACAAGACAGCACATTTCAAAAGATTCACAATAAAACCCAGCAAATAACTTTTTCTCAGAATTTGCCCATAATTGAATGAATTCTAGCAGAGAAAAGAGATAATGAGAGGCCAGCAGCAGTGCTGTAGGGCTGTATCTAGAGAGCACCAGCCCTGTCCCTCCAGAGCAGGGTTTTAAGTGTTAAACTCTTGCAGCTATCCCACTGCTGGAGCACATCCATGGGGTCTTGTTCCAAATTTTTCAGCCTGTCNTTCACTAACACAAACGTCCGCAGTGCAGAATTTCTAACACTGACAGTACTGTACATCTTTCTCTCTCCAGGGTATTGCTCTCTTCTTTGCAATAAGCCAGGTCTACCACAGTGGGAAAATTCTCAGCCTTACCTTATACACAGCAGCTCCCTTTATGCTTGGGAAGCAATAGAGAAATACACTGGAAACTGTTCCCATTCTTCGTACTTATTTTATTATTCAGACAAATGTGAATCACTAATCAGGATCTAGCTTAAATCACCACAAACTTCCTGACTAGCTTGCTTTCTCTTTTCTCTAGGCAGCCAGCCCAGCTGGTTCCCATAGGTACTAGCAAAATAAAATCCTGAGAGAGAGAGAAATCTAACATTTGATTTTTGCAAGCAGAAGCTTCTGGTATTGCAGCCCAATAAATCATCAATCAGTGCCCAGCAATGTTCCTTTCTTCTGCTGCATCAGCCCAACCCCTCCCTGGCCTGCAATCCCACCAGAGGGTAGGAACCTCATTGAAATATTGACCAAAATAAAAACCATTCCCATCAATACACACTGTTGCTGTGAGTTATTGTTTTGTTTGTTCATTATTATGCACAGTGACAGCCAAAGCCCAGTGTGAGTAAAGGGCTGTGGTGGCAATCTTCAAGGCTGTCCCTTTCCACATGGTTTTAGTGCTCAGGCAGCATGGAAAGAGAGGACCACATCAGCTGGGAGAGCTCCACTGGCAGTAATGGCACTCCCTCAGCTCCTCATTACTCATGCTCAAAGAGATGTTGTTGGCATCTGTATTGCACATTTAGGGCTTTCTCTGCTTCCCTCTTTAGGTCATATTTAGAGAAAATGTTGGTCCCTACTCCAGAAATGGTGCACAAGTCTCTGAAATGCATTCACCCGGCTTGTCTCAGGGGATGCAGCATTGCTCTAAGGGCAGAATGTGGTTGGTGTCACGGAGCCCATCACCATCACCTCATTTTGTATGTGACTGGGAAAAAATCTGGTCTGGGATGGTACTTTCTGGTAGAATTAGGTATTTAAGGTATTATTTGTTAATCTTGGGGACCAAACCGCCTTTGAGAGAGGAGTCTGACCATGGGCCAGATTACAACCATCTCTTCCTGCTCATCCTGCTTATCCTACTGAGCCAGCCTGAAAGCAGAGCCCAAAAAATGACAGACACCAAGCCTGGATGGGAAACATTAAAAAAGGGATCCAGAATAGCCTGCTGCCTCACCTGACATGTAGAGAGTGCTGCTCCATGCTCCACAGGCTCCATCTGCTCTGGATGAGCAGCTATGCCTTAGTGAAACAGCAACCTTTCACCTGTGTCTCTTGACAAAAGAGACAAGTATCCATAAATGCAAGTACGAAAGGCAGCCCCCAGGGCTTTTGCATGGAGCCTGACAAGCTGCTAAGTGCCACTATGGGTCTCCTTTTGGCCTTTGCCAGACAGGAGGAACATGTTAAAACATCAAAGAAGTGCTTATCATACTTAATGTTGTACATGCTGGGGGAGAGGTGGAGACTTGACTGCACCTGAATCCAGGAGAGGAGGTTGCAGTGGAGAGTTGCTCCAGGACTGCTGTGGGTTTTCTTTATCTGAGCAAAATGACCAGGAAGCTGCAGACTGAGTCACCCTGTGCATGGCAGAACCCACAGAAAGTAGGAGGTTATTGCTACTGGGAGTCTTCTGTATAAACACCACAGAGAAAAGAAAGTAGGAGCAGAGCTATAAGCCTTTGTGCAGCAAATACAGACAAGCAAAACTGAATGACCAGAAGGGCCCTGCAGGCTCCTGCACTTCAGCTGAAGCTCCACAGGACCAGGAAAAGAGAAGGATGCAGCTCAGGTGGTGTGATAAAAGATGCTGAAGTCTGCTGGGAGGCTTGCGGTGGTGGCAGGCGTGGCCTCCCAGCAGATTTAGCTCACCACAGAGACACATTGATCTACTACGGGTCCCTCCAACCTGGGTAAAAGTTCCACCTTCAAGCATTTTAAAACCAAGAAAAAGTGAGGAACCTGACCCAGCTGGTTCCCATCCTACTTTCTTATACTTCTTTGCTGACAATGTTAATATCATGAATGCTCTGGATGTTTTTTACAGCCTTTGTTTGGCCAGACTGTTCCATTAGTTACCTTTGCTACCATCTTAATGAGATGGGATCTTGCCATTCATTTAAAAATGTTAAGGACAAATGCAGGGAGAAAGAAATACAAATGGAAGAATAAAAGGGCAATCATATGCTTATGAGTAGGAGTTCTGATGTTCTTTTTAAAAAGAGACATGTATAATGCAATTTATTTCACTGAATACAAATTGCTATGCTTTTGGGTACAAAACAAGTTAAAGCCAGGCTCTGGATGGAGCACTGGGCTGGCAGTCAGGAGACTTGTCTTTCCCCTGCAGGGTGCTGCTGACTCTAAGCTCAGGCATGTCTCTCACAGCCCAGAGCTGCAGCAGTGTTTGAGCATCGCTGTGCTGAGCCCTGCAATGCCAAAGTGACACCATGTTCTTGCAGACAAGTCCTGATGGTTTTGGCAGAGGCAGATCCCCTCACTCTCAGCATCTGTCTCCCTCTGCCAGGGGCCTGTGTCTCAGGCAGGGGTGATGGAGGCTGTACTGCTGATGAAGCCCCAAACAGGATCCACAACCCAGCTTGGGCCAGCACAGCCAGCAGCTGGGGGAAGCAAGTGGCAGAAGCTGGCAATATCTCAGGTGGCTGCAACTTCATTTGCTAAAGCTCATCTTTAAAAACCATCAGCAGGGACACCAAAAGTGACAGAGCCAAGACTCCGTCCCTCACCAGCCTGCAGGGTGCAGGCCCTTGGGAACCAGGTTTTGAAAGACATTTAAGATCCTTAGAAATGAATGTAGCTACTTCCAAAGTATCTTTCTCAAAATGGTTCTGAAACCAGATGAAGCTGTAAATCATATAAAATTGAAGCAGCATGAGGTGTTACAAGGCCTGAGCAGCTTTCAAAAGGTGACATCTGTCCATTCACCTTTGCTTTGTGTGCTCCCAGAATCAGTGATGTTATGCCACAAGCACAGCCCACCCTGAGGGTACCCTGGTCCCATTTATGCACTGCTGTAATAGCAAGTTGAGAGTCCAAGTTTCCACCTTCTCAGCCCTTCTCCCACACCCAAAATCTTATCAAGAACTTTTACCAAGGAGCAAACAAGGGATTTTTGGTGCAGGACACTGGGGAAACACGAAGTCTTTTCAAGATGCACCATAAACAAATATTTTTGTTCTCACAGTCATCAAGCCATTTGGGAAAACACTTTGCCACTCACCTTCTGGAATGCAGATGTCTGATCATCTGTTTAATTTACAAGCCTGTTTATCATAAACTTACAAAAGATTTTTCAACAAGCAAAGGAGCAAAATCGTTAGATGTTTCAATAATCACTTCACGAGAGAAAAAAACAAGTGTGGCACAAAGGCTTTCTCTGTGATTGAAGAAGAAAGATGTAAAAAAATGTGTTAGTAGTTCTTGAAGAGCTGAGGCAATCTCTGGGAGTCTAATTAGCTGAAAATAAGCCCTTTCTTTGACTTCTAAGTAAGAGGAAATGTAAAAGGAAGATCTATCTATTCAAGATCACAAATGGGACAGAAGTAATGTTGTGTATCTATTCCTTGGAGCATTCTGGATTATGCACAGTTCTTCAAGACCTATCCAAATCTGCATTTTTTGGGGCTTTAACAAGATAAGTTATGAGATGGTGAATATTGTACATTCTATCCTGAAGTAAAATATCTATGTGTCTTAAGAGTGTCTTATTTTCACAGCTAAAATGAAGATTCAGGTTCAATCAACACAGATAGATTTTTCAGCTGAAGCCAATGCTAAAAGAATATTTATATTCTTCATCTGATTTTATAAAACACCTAGAAAAGCTGCTCTTTGGTAACAGTGTCAGGTTTCAGCACAAATCATGACACAGCAATAAAAATTCCTCTTTATTAGTCTTTTTTTTTTTTGCCCGACAGCACACAATGAGAACTTTATAACCCCAACAAGCTGTGCAGAATTAACATGACACTAAAGCTCTATTTGTTCAAGGAAGAGGCACAGGACTGAGGGCCCAGAATTGGCAAATTTGACTTCCGTGGTTAATTGTTTTTCCACTGCGTGTTATCACAGCAATTTGAAAGCACCGGCTAATTGGTTCCTAAAATGGGGTTGTTACACTGATAAATGCAGCCCTCCCCACGATCAGCTGTAGCTGCACACCTGTGCGTGGCTGCTTGCATCCAGGCTCTGAATGCCCTGAAAAGAGCAGTTCCCCATCCGTCCCCGTCCCTGCTCGCTCGTTCCCAGCTGTTCCCCCGGGTGCTTGCGAAGGTCGCTGCAGCTGCTCGGAGGGCGCTGAGCCAGGGGAAACCTCGCCCTCCCCATCCCTGCGCTCCTCCCTGCGGCTCCTGAGACGTGGGGCACCCCTCAAACCTCTGTGAGCCTGCAGCAAACCTTGGAAGGGTTTGCTCCCAAGGTCAGGGGAGACCTCAGGCTCTGGAAGGAGCGCAGGAACAGGCTTGGCATGGGCACAGGGGGATTTTGTGTGCCTCCTGAGCTTCCTGGTGCCCTGCAGCACACGCACTGTGCCAGCTCCGAGCAGCGGGCAGTACCGGCTCCGGCAGGCTCGGGAAAGAAACGGAAATTACTCTTGGATAAATTATTCAAATAATTGTTTCTATTTAAAGGAACTTTATGGACTTCTCAGTTAAATAAAATATGAAAGTGGCATGATGAAGCATGTAAGCATCCTCACCCAAGCTGGGTGGGAGCAGGGGAGCAGGGCTCAGTTTAACATCCTCCCTTTGCTGACAGTTATGGGCCAGACACCAAAATCCATAGTCTTGCTCCAGGCAAAATGCTATGTTTTATCTTTTTTTCCTTTGTAAAGGCAGCATGATGAGGGTCTGTTGAGGAATATCAGCAGCCTCCTGCTGGCTGTTGATTCGGGGCTTAGTCTGTTGTAAGATGTTTCAAATAATGATAAAGGAGCCGTGTACACCAAGATGACAATGATGGGGCACTTCAAAAAACATGTTCTCACTTGGTTCCTGGCATGGTCCAGCCTGCCCCAGAGAGCCTCTCCCAGCCTTGCTCAGCCTCAGTTCAGGTCTCCAAACTGGGAGACATCCCACAGAATCACAGAAAATCCTGAGCTGGAAAGGACTCACAAGGGTCATCGAAGTCCAACTTCTGGCCCTGCACAGGACACCCCAAGAATCACACCATGTGTCTGAGAACATTGTCCAAACACCCCTTCAGCTCTGTCAGGGTTTGTGCTGTGCTAAATGGAACTGTATTTTGGACAGAAAAGTAATAAAAAGCATGGGCTTGAGCTATATTATTTTCTGAAAACCTGAGAAGAGGCTTCAACCTATTTTATACCCTGTTAAAAAAACCTCTTCACCCATCAACCCTTCACAAGGCAATAAAAATGTATTTTCTTTCCACATCCAGCTGTACATAGGAAGGTCATTTTATCTGCTGTTTTACCGTGTGAAAAGCCAGCATCTTGTACACCACCCAGTTTCTCTTGCAGCTGGTAGACATTTCTGCAGTTTTATCAGCACTATGTCTAATTCCACATGGCCCAGTTTTCACAAATGTGGCTGGCTTGGCTCTGGTTCATTCTTTGTACAAAAGCATTAGCTAAACTGCTGGTGGTTTTCTTTCAAATCCTATTTATACTTCCCTCTCACTAACTCTCTAAGCAGAATGTTTTTTTGGTTGCATGTATTTTTTTTTTATAGAGCAATTTATATCAACACCCCGCCCTCCCATAAATATTGTTGTTATCTGTGATTAAGAGCATATGTCTCAGTCTGGTACATCCAATGCTATTGCTGAGTTATTTCCTAATTGTTCTTTTGCAGCAGAGCGGAGAATTGGATTTTAAATACGAGCTTTGTTTTGTAGGTCATGGGGTGGAATTGGTTAGCAAACCTCAGTAAACAAAATCACTTTTTTTTTGTTATTGTTTTGGATTAGACAGATTTATTTCTTTATCTCTTATTGAACAAGTCTTTTATCTCCAAGCATGGTTACTTGGTTCAAGCTGTAGATCACCTCTTTCATATACCCAAAGCTGCACCCTTGCTCCTCAGACACACCAAGAATTGCAGATATTCTGATGTGGCCTCATGCTGCAGCTTTATATTCCTCAACCCTTCGCCATTCAAGCATTTTAAAAGCTGCAGGTTAGATCTCAATGTTACTGCTAAAAATTGGAACTGACAATTTTCTAATAAAAATGCAGTGGATGTTAAATCTCTTCCTTGCAGATAAACTACAAAATCTGAGTCTGTGGCATCAGGAATTCATACAGAAGGAGTTGCAAAGGTCTGAGAGCCATCCCCTGACAGTTAGGACAGCCAGGGAGCAGGATAGCATCTCCTGAGGCCAGAGATTTGTCTCTTCCTTATGAGAATGGCAATTTCTGTTCAATTTTCCATTCAGGGCCACCTTGTGAGACATTTTTAAAAGACACACAGAATCCAAACACCAAATTTTTGGCTGTACTCTAATTAACATCTCTTTAGCCATCAAATTCCTTCATCTGTAATTGGCTGTACTCCTCTTGGCTAATGAATTTGCCCTACAACCAAATTTACCCACTGTGGACTGTTTCATGTTGTCTCTCCCACTGCCTTTGTGCAGAAGGGGCAGGGAACCAACCCTAGATGTGAAACTACAGTGTTTGCTCTCCTTTTTGGATGATTCTCCTGTGCTCTTGGCACGAATTTGAATTTTAATTCAGAGTGCCTCAGTCTGGAGGCCTAAATCCCTACATAGAGTTGATGGAGATAGGCATTTTTTTGCTGGAAGTTGTGCCAGGGCCCTGACAATCGCCCAGAGCTGTGCATGTCTCCCACAGCACTGCTGCACTTCTCAGCTCTCCAAATGGAGACAGCAGCCAGGAGCAGAGCTGTGTTCCTGAACAAATAAAGGCTCTAAGATCATTGTAGCAAGTCTCATGTTTTCTGCAGCAACAGGGTTAAAGGATGCAAGGGAAAGCACTTCCTAGGGGCCAGAGGGACTTGGCTGAGTGCAAGCCTGGAAGGAAGGATGCGGTGGGCAGAGAGAGAAATAGGGCTATAAATCCTCTTTATTTCTGCTCTGTATTACCCACTGTCTGTGCAATTTCTCTATTTCAGAAACCAAACATTTCACTTCTGTGCAGTAAAGCCTGGCTTTGCAGAGCTGAAAGGCCTTATCCTGAGCCCCCACAGGAAGGAAAGGCCTGGGCCTGTTTGCTGTGAGGCCCTGGCCACCCCAGCACTCACTGTGCAATCATCCATGGTGGCCCTGGGGTCTGAACACGTCTCCTGGAAAGTTCCTGTAGCAGACAGTCATCCAGGCAGTTGGCATGGTCCTTACAGGGGAAAACACAGGGATGTCTGGAGAATTGGCAGCTGCCATTAGAATGTGTGAGGTGGGCAGAAAGACCAGCAGGACCTTCATGCTCTCCAGCCTGGCTGAGGGGTAGAGCTACCCTCCCCTTCCTCACAGGTAGCTGAAATAAAATTGGAGAAATCTACTCTTTCAGAAAATGCAGGGAGATGGGAGAGGAACCCCGGCTGTGCTGTGTCTGAAGGCAGCACTAGAGCTGCTTGTTCTTTTCATGATGCAAGGAAGAGAGATAATGGAGGGAAGGAGCACGGCAATATCCTTCATGATTTATCTCCCATGTATGACTTACTGGCTAGAATATATGTTCAGGTGACAAGGAAAAGGAATAATGTAATTACTCCTGCCCTAGCTGCAAGCACAATGAATCTACCTGTTGTTCTCGCTGGGGACATCTAATTAAGTGAGGCAGGGACTGGGGAAGGAAGGAAAGAAGGAGGCAGCATGAAATATACACATCAGAAACCTGCATATAATGTTGAGGAGCTTATTGCATGGTTTATTAAACTCTTACCTCTCCACTGCTTCCCAAAATCCATGTGAATCCCCCTCCCCACGGCAGAAATCATCCCAGGCTCTTCAAGGAAATTGGTGAGCAGCACTTGATTGCAGCCTGGTGCTAATTCAGCCCACTCTGCCCCCACCACCCCATGGAAAGAGGTTCTGTCAAATCAGAGAGAGAAAAGCAAGCCAAGGTGCTGCAAATGGATTTGGCACCATCCATCAACTCCGATCTGAAGTGCCTGTTTCCTTCTCTCTTCTGTTCAAAGCCCTTCTGGAGGCCGCCAGCTGTGCCTCATGCAAGCAGTGTTTTACTGGTAACCAGGGCCATGCAGACTATAAACAAAGGGCTTTGCATCAGGACCTTCAAAAAACACACAAAAATCCCCAAAACTCACAGAGTAAGGCTTGCAGCACCTGGCCTTGGGAAAAAAACTTCACCCCAAACACTGTCCATGGACTGTTGTCGCTGTAAAGGGTAAGGCATGTCTGCCTTAATTTATTTTCAAACACTCATAACTCAGTAGTGGGAGCTTATTTTTATTGCCCAAGTAGGGTGTCAAGCTTGTTTTATTACATTTTTGAGAACCAGAATGTGTAAATAAAAGAAGAGAAAAAAAATACCATTGGACCATTTGGCCTGTTGGGTTTTAAATGGCTGCTAGAGTTTTCTGCTGAGAACATCCAGCATTATTTTCACCAGAACCCCTAAGAACTCTTGCTCTATCCAGTTTTGTCAGGCCAGGAGGCTTTACCACATGTATTCCAGAAAACCTGAATGAGAAAAAGGACAGAAAAGAAGGGAAATCCACAGTAGCTGCTCTGGATATTTTTCCCCTTGTTTCTTGTCAGCAATTACAGAATTTTGACCAGCTCATTTAACGTATTAAAAAGGCCTTTTGAAACTTTAAAGTAGCCAAGATACTGTAATAATACTAGAAGACCTCACACAACAGTGGACAGAAAAATGGATAAGAGCTTTTATTATGGAATCATTCGAAGCCAATGGACTGTGCACAAAAAGGTGTTTCAGCATGAAGGCACTCTGTCCATCACTGGGGCATCAGCCCTCTGGCTGTTTGTTCTGATAACTGCTCCAGTGAAACTGGGGCTCTCTAGGAGTATGTAATTTTTGTCATTCACTCCAGCAGAGCCATGATTTGGCTGCAGAAGGTCTGAGGCTAATGGGACTGAGAGGTGAGCAGTGAGAGTGGGAAGGTGTCAGTCAGCTGGGTAAATTAAAGCAGCCAGAAGCAGGAGATCAAAGCATCTCTCTGCCAGCACTGAACAATTTGGGATAGCAGAAGCAGAGGATTGTGTGGGTGGTGCAGGGTGTGGGACTGACCAGTGCCAAGGGGAGGCAAGATAAAGACAGAAGCAGAGAGCTGGTTTTGGCTCTGACACAGCATCTGTCCTGCAGGAGGAAGGAAGTCATCATTTCCTGCCCTACTAATTAATAGAGTTCAGCCCATTTTGGACAAGTCCACCCCAAACTAGATGGCATCTAAGTGCCCTACCAACACCCAGCAATGAACTTAAACTTGCATGATGATTCCTCAGGTGTGGCTGTTCCCACCTGCCTCATTCTGCAGTGACTTCTGCATCATTAATGGAATTACAGACAAGTATAAATGCTTTGCTTGAAGGGCCATGGCTTTATTAGCAGTGTGAGGTTTATGTGGAGCTTTGAAAAGTCCAGAAGTTCCCCTTCCAGGTTCAGGCATGGCTCAATTTTCCTAATCTCATGTTATCCTTTATGTCACATGACCACCTTGTTCTCATTTGAGCTTTATGAACTCATCACAGGCATGCACATGGCTGGAAAAGAAGGATTTTAAGCTGAGTGACAAAAATGATGAGTTCACAGGAGGTTTTTGGTCATCAGGTGCATTTGATTAATCAAAAGCTGGACTTTGAAAGGCTTGTGGGAAGGAAATGTTGATAAAAATGAGAAGGAGGCAGTGGTAGTGCAAGAGGGGAGGAAAGAAATGATTTATGATGAAGCCAAGGCAGCTGATCTGAAAGAGATAATTATTCTTCTATAACTGGCCAGGGAATGGGGGAGCCATTATGTGGATGAATGGAGACAGCAGAAGCAATTTGTCAGCCTGACTTGTTTGAGTGAGTAACTTCAATTTCTCCTTGTCTTCTTCTAAGTGATTTTTCTTTCATCGTCACATAGGAATGTGTTTTACATTTCAAGCTCTCCCAATGCTTGCCTGAGTGAGGGAAGAGAAAAAGGAGGACTTTTGCATGAATATCAGCCATGTTTTTTTGCAGCAGTGCCCACTGGCACTACAGAAACTACGTGCTCATTGTGCCAGTTGTTCCCTGTTTTGGGGGATTTCAGTCTTGGCTGTGAGATTCCTTCCCAAAGAAAATCTGGAATTCAAAAAGCAGTCCAGGAGCAGAATATTACATTGTTCATTTCCAGTGGATATAATGAATTTTATTTTTTGATTGAACAAAAGCTGTTTCTAAAGCTTTCACTTTACAGACCTAAATCCACATTACATGTGCCTGTTATGTATCCCATTTACATGTTCCCAAATGCCTGGGTTTATTTCTGAGGGCATTTATGGCAACAGCTCCTACATAGTCTACAGTGCTGAATTCTTCCACTTTTTCAAAGGAGTGAATCACCTCCAAGATTGGGAATGAAAGCCAGATGTGGGCCTGGATGGAGATGAAGGTGGAAAAGAAGGGCTTGGAACACCTCAGGTGCAAAGCAGAATTGCTCCTGATTCTCCTGCTTTGGAGTTGCAACCTTTAAGACTGTTAGATAAAAGTCTAGAAAGTGATGCAAGGAAAAAGCATTTTTCCTAGTTGTATTTTAGAAGCAAGAGGAAATCTGTGCTTTGTATGCAAGAAGCCCTCAGGTGGATGCCTGATTTTTCACTGATTTGGTCTTTTAGTGACCCTAGGGATTAGTGAGAATTTTAAGAGCACCTGAAATTATGACAGTTTTTAGAAAATGCTCCCTCTGGCATAGGCCTGGCTTTAAGCACAGGGAGAGCCTGTCCTGTTCCAGAGACTGCACACTGCCTTCTGTCCCCAGAGGCACTTGCCTGTTCCTTTTAGAGAGCTCCTCCTCACTCACCTGTGGTGTGTCCACAGCTCCCTGGAGGGAAACAAGCACTTCCAGGGACAGAGATTCAGCTGGCCTGTTCTGGGCACCCTTTTAATAATTAAATAAACTAAGTGCCAAAAATGCCTGCTGCTCTCCACTGGCTGTAAAAGGTGAGAAGCTGAGATGCAGCCAGATTAACTGGGCACACCTGATGTAACTTCCCTGAGATCTTTATTGCAGTCATTTGGGGAGAAATAGCAGAAAATCTGATGCAAGACTTTGTTACCTTCTTTCTCTTAGGTACAGTACCAATGAGGCAGGGAAAAGGAACAGCAAAGGAACAGCAATGGGGGTGTGTGTGATTTACTTGATCCCTTGGCTGCTTTTGGTGTTTAGATAAGTCACGTTTCTTATATCTTTTGCCTGGATGAGCTCATAAGTGCAAATACTTGCAGCTTCAAGTGTGTCCATTCATTATTGAACAGGAAAGGGTAGTGGAGCACTTCTGTCAGAGGCTGGAAATCATAAAAGACATAAGTGATGGTAGTAAAAACCAAGCTGTTATCAGAGGAAGAAGGGGGGTATGGGGGAGGAAGGCAGCCCTCCTGCATTTATTCCTCTGAGACACAATTAAAACCCTGAACGAAGATTTTCGGAAAGGACCGTGTTATTCCCTGTGCTTGATGTGCCACACTCAAAATGAATTATGAATTTGCAACAGAAGGAAAGTCTTTCATCCCAGCTTTAGCTATGTGACTCAAAGCTTAAAACTAATGAACCCGTGGGGCCCTGTTCTCCACGTGCACCAGTGCAAGCCACTGGTGTTGGAATTGTGCAAAGCCTGGGTGAGGGGAGGGAGAGCATCACCTCATCTGGGGCATAGATGTGCACATTCAGACTTGAGGAGGCTCAGAGTGACACCAGCCATCTGGGATTAGTTCAGAGTTGTTGCTACACACCCAGAGGGAATGCCCTCTCTTTCAAAGGCATCTAATTCATTTTTCATGAGGGTTTGGACTTGGCCTTCTTCTCCCCCCCGCCCCCTTGAAACTCTTGGATTTGTGATTGAACAGAGCTATTAGAGGTGATTCATGATTTATAAATAATAAGTGTCTGTCTCAGGTTGGAATATGAAATAGGATATTTAGAAATTAAAAGCCGGCTTTATATGGCAGATACTTTCCATTCCTCTCCCTCAAAAGTAAAAAAATAAAAATGTAGGCCCAAAGTTTGTAAAGATTCACATTACCCATGAAAAATGGACAGTGACTTTCTTCAGCTAAAGGAGTTACCCTCTGTCAACCTAAATGCATTTTTATTTCATATATTTAACCAGATCAAGCACCCTGGGCAGCCTACAAATGAAACACCAACCACAGAGCTTATGCCTGGAAGCCCTAAGACATCTTTCCCTCTGTTTGATATGACTGACACATCCCATCCTTGGCATAATATAATCATCATTATGTTTCTAAACAGTCAAGGACTGTAGAATTTAAAATTCCCTGGCTGGAGATGAAGTTTTCTGTTCATTGTAGGAGTTAATGCTTTTTTATTAAAGAAGTTAATGTAATATTGATTTTGTGCAGAGGAAAAATATGTTGCCATACTGTGATAGATGCAGAAGGTGAAAAGGCATCATAAAACGAGATTAATATTTTTTATACATTTAAAAAAAAAACATTCCCATCAAATGTGCGTTTGCCCAACTTGTGAAGATTTTTCTATGAAGTCAAACATTTTACCCTGTTCTTGCAGCTACAATGCTCTTTTTTTCCCTTTCCAAACACACATATAAGAGAAGAATAATGTTATTCCTTGCTATGAAGTGTTAAAGTTAGGTAGCAGCTGTGATGGTATCAGCCAATATGTTGCTTTTAATGATCTCACTCATACATTATGAATGAGGAAGTTGCAAGGCAGGAAAACATAGTGAACATAATCTTTAACTGTTCAGCTACTAAAGAGCTTTCCACCTGAAAGTTACAGTCCCTCAGATTTTCCTGTTTGCAACAACAACTTGACATCATGCTTGGCTTTACACCAGTGTAAACCAGAGATGTGGTCAAACCACAAGCCGTGTTAATAGGCTTACATGAGTTAAAAAAACCCTCAAAATCCAACCTTTGGATGCAGTCCACTTTGTTACACCCCAATAAAATGAACCCACTAATTTCCAAGCAGCATGTTTGCCCACCAGACCTCAGCCTGGCAGGAGATGTGCCATGAGTTTTGATGCCTGTGTTTAGCAAATGGAGGTTCTTTGAGGTGGGTTGCTTGGTTTGCAACTCCAGTTTGAGATGGCTGTTTGGGAAGAGAGTGCTGAGGGCTCCTCTGTCAGCCAGTAGCTCTTCCTTATTCAGGGCTGGACAAGCCAGGCCAAGGGTGTTGAAACACCAAGCCTGACCAGCAGTGCCAGCCAGGCACCAGTGGATGGGGCCCCATCCACATTGTGATAGGCTCACAGGGGCTCCCTGGCCCCACATCCCTGCTCAGCTGGACTCCACTTTCCCTGGCAGACAGGCACTGCCTCTTCTCTGCTCAGGGTTTTGCCTTCACTCTCTTTTTCCTCTCCATCTATTTCCTTTCTTGCCCTGGACAACTGGGAGCTGGCTGTAAAGGCATCCCATAAAACTCTCCAGACAATTGCATCATTTGTTCTTTCTTCTTGGACTGATATTTTATCCCTGAGCCCCCAGAGACGAGAATCAGCTGCAGAATCCTCTAAGGCTGCAGGAAACTGCTGTGCCTTACGCTCCATCCTTCCTGCCTTATCACTGCTGGACATGAGGAAGAGATTATTGCCTCCTGCTTCACAATAGCCTTTTGGGGCCCTGAAAACTCTGACATCCACACCTCCTCCAGAAAGGTTTCCGACCCTTGGGCTTTTGGAATGGTTGCTACTGACTGGCCTGTGCCATGACTCATTGCCTCATCCCTGGGAGCATTCAAAGCCAGGCTGGATAAGGCATCGAACAACCTGGTGTAGAGAGAGGTGTCCCTGCCCATGACAGAGGGTTTGGGATTAGGTGGTCTTTAAGGTCAGTTCCAACCCTCAACATTCTATAATTCTGTGTCCCACCACAACCACACCTGTGCAGGAGCCCAGCATGAGCACTGAGAGCTGTCAGTAAATCACAACCTGACTCCTCCTCTTGCTTACAGTCTATTTTCTTACAACATAAGGGACATTCCCAATTCTCTTTATAGAAATTAATTTCTTTCCATCCTTCCACTTTTCCAGTTTGCTAAATATATTGGGATGTATCCCCTTTCCTTCACACAGGATTCCGACACTTTCCTTGCTGGATTAAGGATTTAGAAGATTTTTGCTTATTTGTATTAATTGCATAACAAAGGCATTTCCATGTCTTCCAGTTTGGGGGCTGCTGGGGTCAGAGAACAGGGAACACAGAGCTTCTTCCTGTGCTTCTCTCATGCTTTTCAGCCACGAGCAGTGTAGGAGAACACAGCAGAGGAAGAAGAAAGGAAAAATAACTCCACCAAGCAAGGAGGTGCTTGGAAGAAACTTCTGCAACCTTCAAGCCTGAACTTTCTTTGTGTGAAATCATTTAAAATCAAAGCAGGAATCACAGGGAGAAATGCTGCAGCCACTGCTTTGCAGGAAATTAAATTAGATCTTAATTTCTCTTACTAATTTTAGGAAACCATGACTCTAGATGCCTTTCTGGATTATATTTATATGCAAATATTTTAATATTGAAGATCTACTGGAAGACGGGTATTCATTGCCTTACTAGAAAAAAAAAAGGAATATTTACTTCTGCTTCAGGAGACAATCTGGGGACAATGGAGGGCAGCCAGAAGGAGACCATCAGAAATGCTGATTTTATCCCTTGTAGGCAGGTATGCTGAGCCACTCCTCTCTTCACAGCACGGCACACACTCAAGGAGAAAAACATAACGCAATCACCTCCCGGCAGGGTTCCCTTGTTTTTGGCATAAGGATTAGTGAAGATAAGATGGGAAACACAACGTGCACAGGAAGAAGATGGGCAGAAAAGCAGCTCACTGTTGCTTCTGGTGCTGCACATACCTGCAGAACATCCTCACATACACCACGTGAGCATCAAATAATACATGGCATGGCTGGATGCTTGTAAACATCTGGGCCAGCCACCAAATCTACACCTGTGTCCTCTCAGATGTGGTCCCTACTGAGAACACCTTGTATCAGACCCTGTCCCCCCTCCCCACTGACCATCCAGGCAGGCAGTGACCCTGCAGGGATGTCCTCTCCAGGGCTTTATCCCTTGGGACACCCCACCTGCTGCAGCCAGGATCAGGTGAACACAGAGGTCCTGAGCTCCTGCTGGAGCCCTGATTCCAGGAGAGCTCAGAGAGAGGCACCTGAGCTGGGTTTGATTAGAGGAGGAGTTTCAGATGGTTCTGGGCAGGCTCTGGGAGCGTGGGGAGGTCCCTGCCTCGGGAGGGTTTTCAGTCCGTCCTTGTGGCTGAAGACCAAATAGAAATTGCTACAGGGGGAGCATCTGCCACCCAAACTTTGTGTTTAGGTCGCCTCTGAAAGTCAGAAGATGCAAGTTTAGGGTTATGCCTTAAAGAAATCCACTCTTGGCCTCAACACCCACTCCATCCTCCTGCTACTTCCTTGCAGACATGTTGCCTCACAGCCAGTGGCAGTGATCCAAGGCTAGATGTGATAAAGTGTGACCTTCCTTCCCATTCCTCGTCACTCTTCCTTTTTTTTCATTAAATCCCTCTGCCTCCCACTTGCCACTTGGAGTGAGACAATGACTCATTTGTTTATAAATGCATCTAGTTATACTTTGTTTTCCCATTCTCTGCTGCTGCATATTTTACGTCTCTACAACTTCCACAACTAAAATCATCTTTAATTAAGAGGCTTCTTCAAATCTGAACTTTTGACACCTTAACTTGCATTTTTTTCACCCTTCATAATTATAGTTAGATGCCTTCAAGAAGAGGCAGTTGCCTGTTTTTAATCACTATGCTAATATTTACATATTGGAAAAACGGCAGTGTTTAATTTCTCTTGCGGAAAAAAAATAGTGAAAGGTTTTTAAATAAAAGACACAGGACCTGTAAAGAAGGCTTTTTGTACCACTGCACACCTCTGATGGATGCACACCCCTTAACCAAACTGGGTAGTTTGGTGCAGGCTCCAGAGGGGATAAAGGCCTGAGTCACAGATGGACCAAGAACTCCTCCAGGAAATACACAAAGGAACACGGTGACCCAGTGAGCATCAATGCCTACGAGCTGGGAACACCAATCATGCAATTAACAGATGAATAGAGGGTGGTTTTTCCAAGGCTCATTTATCAAGGAACAAAGAAATTTGTGGGTACAAGGAGTTTCATGCATACTTTTCCCATTGTATGCAATCTGACAGCAGGCCAACCACTTTATTCCATAGATATGACAGCCTAAGTGAGCCTTCCCTGAGCTCTCCCTGCCAGACAGGGTGGCTGCATGGTCAGGATCTGCCTGGAGCTGGACACCTCTCTAGGCTGCTCCTTGAGGCAGAGTGACCTACTAACAACAGATCTTGGGATGAATCCAATCCAAGTTCTCTCTAAATTGCAACTGGTCTGCTGGCCAGGTGAGTCTCCCCTTGAGCAGGGTTTGATGTTCATGTCCTGAGACTGAGATTCTTCCTAGCCAAGGGCAGAGTGACCCCTTACACACAACAGGTTCTAGGGGAGTGACTGACAGCAAGCTGAATTCACACTAGAGAAATCCATGGAGCCGCTTCCATTAGGCATAAACCATGCCCAAGTCTGAGAATGAGATGGGCTCTAGATGTGCCTAAGCTCCATGAGGAGTTTAAAAAGCACGAGTCCATTCTGAACCTTGTGACACAACAGGAAAGTCTCACTTACCCTTTTGCATCTTCAGTTTCTGTTTAATAATAATTCTAGCTCGATTCTAACTTGATTTTCCTGTGTATGTTATTTCCATGTAGTAAATAATAAAGTGAACCTTGCCATTGAGCTTTGTTAGTTGCACTTTCACAACTTCGTGTTAAACCCACTTTTGCTAATAACACCTTTGGTGGTAATTCTTTAAAGGATTTAAATCACTCATCCAGGACAATACCATCCCAACTATTGTCCTCCATAAGGCTGTGCAGTGCAGACCTCTGGGCCCTGCTGTGTAAACTCCTTGTACTGCAGTGACATAGTAACTCAAGTGAGGAAAAAGAAAATGAAAAAAAAAAATTAAAAATCTACTGCAGATTTCTCATCACCAATCTTTGGGGTCTTTTGATGGCTGCAGCGCATTGCAGTTCATCTAACTGCATTGTCTCTGCCACTTGCTTATGTTTGCTTCTCCTTCACAGGAAAAATAAAATATTTTCTCAGGCTGACAGACAAGGATTCATGTTCTGCTCTTTCAGTAATTTGGAAAATGAAAATATACTGCTCACAGCTTTTTGTTATTTTTAACAGAACTATATTTTATTCTTTCATGTCAGAAGCGAGACAGATTAATGGCTTCTGGAATTTATTTACAATGCTGATTTTGCTTCCAAAGTTTTGAGAGCAACGAGACAGATCTGCAGTCCTCTCTCCAGTGGGAAAGGGAAGTGGCATCTGTTCCTGCTTTGTCCTCAGAGCTGCCAGCGAGAGTGTCTGGACCAACCATCCATTCTCTGCTAGCGCATGTAGTCAGCCAGAGGGCCCTTTTCTGCTGATGTAAATTAAAATTGGCCTGAAAGTGCTCTAATACATGGTAAGGAGCCAATAACCCCTCATCTTTCTGAAGGAACAAGAGAGTTTTAAATCATCTTTACTTTGCATGTCCTTCAAAACTTGTGCTAAGCAAAGCTTAGCTGGACTTGAAGCCCTTGGCTGACTGCTGTGGCCAAACTCAGGTTTCTGTTGTGCTGGCCATCCACATGGAGAGATACTCAGCAAGAATGCTCAGCTTATGGCTTTCTGTCCTAAGGGGATTGCTGTGCTGAGCTTGACACGTGGCCATTCATCCTCACCAGTGAGCTGCTACCTCTGCCTGCTCCTGCTGCCAGTGGGAAGATCCATGCCATGATTGCCCAGAACCTCTACCAACATTTTGGTCAGACATGGGTCTCTGGATGGCATTTTACAAGGCTTTCTGGAGATTGCCAGTCCAGAACTGTGATTTTCCAGATAGCAAAAAGACAATCATAAGCCACAGACAGCCAGAGATATCAAGGGTATGTCCAGGCAGCTTTCCCAGTGCCCTCAGCAGAGACCAGTGTGAGGCTGCACAGAAGGATGAGGACAGGAGCAAAGGCTGATGCTGCCTGGATTAGAGATGTTGCTTCCCTCTCATCTTGCTCATTACAATTTGCCACAGAAACCAAATCAGATCACAGAGTGTGTGCTCCTATGTGGTTTTCTGTGTGAACAGGAGTAGGAAGAAGAGAATACCTGAGTTCCAGAAGAAACTGTTTTCACTGATTTTCTGACAGATACCAAAGCCTCCTTTGCTCCTACAGCAATTTCTGCATTTCCAAAGTTTGTAGCTGAGCTGGAGCATATTTTGTAATCCAGACTTTATTTAGGTTCTTCGGATGATGGTAAATTCACAACCTCATGAACTGAATTGCTCTAATCAACTCAATGGTCAAAAGTTTCTGCCTTATCCTCTACCTGAATTTATCTGTCTTCAGCATCCAGCTGCAAAATCTCATTATGCCATTGTCAGTGAGATTAAGATGTACACAGGACAGCATTAATCTGCCCAGGTTTGGACATCTGCAGTGCACACCTATATCTGCATCAGCCGTCAGTGATCTTTGTATGGTCACAGGAGAGCAATGAAGACTAGCATGATGTGAATCACCTCCCTTAATATAGAAGTCTAGTACACATCAGATGAACTACCCTGCACCAGTGCCTCTTTCTTTCAGACTTCATGGCCAGCTCAATCAAAATTAAAGGGAAGTGCATCTTCACAGATTAGGAGTAGCCACCACTTAACCTAGGAAAGTTATTTGGAGCAAGTTATAATTTAACCTACAGAAGGAAAAACCCACTCTGAGAAACTGATAGAGATGCTGGCCATCAAGAGCACTTCCTAGGATGATTCAACCCTGTTCTTCACTCTGTATCTGCAAATGGTGGCTGATGGCTAGAAATTACTTTCATTTCACTACAGAGAGTCAGTGCCATGCCCATTTGTCACTTTGGTCCTATATGAGCCTTCAGGTTTAAGCATGTGCAAATGATGCCTGCTTCCAGCTCCCCCTGTTGCAGGGTCACCTGGAATTTATCTTTCTTCACCTCAAGTAGATTAAACAGAAGAAAAGTTGTTGGTTTTTAAAACTGAGGAAACTAATAGGCTAATATTTCCTTTATTTTATCTGATCAGATTTAGAAATTGCTTCTGCCTCAGCTGTGGAGGAGAATAAAGTATTGGAGTTATATCCAAAGAGAGTTCAAAGTCTAGTTTATCACTGTATGGAGAAATGGGTAAAAATCAATAAGATTCAACTTCAATTGATTTCCTATAGGGAAGAGTCTGCTCTATAATATCTGATAGCCATTAGTCAATGTGTCTTTGAAGTATTAAATTTATTATGAAAACCCTGAAGATATTCTATTTTAAATACGCGGAAACTTGCGTGCTTACTGGATTATAGGCGTATATTAAATAGAACACTCACCCTCTAATGGAGCACAGCAGTGTTTTCACACTATCATTATTCTGAATCTCGTCTTGCTCCTTCAAATTCACACAAAAGGTACCTATAAAATGCCTATCTGGCATTGTGCCCACTTAATTATCATCTCAGGGATTATTATAATGGGCACATGGGGATCTCCTTTGAGAGTACAAGGCCTATAAAATAGCATCTCTCTATGCTTTGATGTTTAGGACCCTTCTTCAGATACCCCAGGCATCTGGAAAAGGGTCCTGAGCTTGGGCTGGTATTAATGAGTGGTTTTGCACTTGTCTGTGTTTGTGTCTAGTTTATATTTACTGTGCTTCACACAACCAACCTTTTGGTAGCTCCTTTTCTTGGAGATGCAGTTGCTTTCTGGGGAGAAAAATTCAGTCACCACTCCCAGACCTTTACAGGTCCAGCAGTGCTGGGACTTTGTCATACCCTGCCCCACACTGAAACTCCTAGAAAAACACAAGCCAGGCCAAAGTGTGACTCAGTGAATGTCCCTCATCCATGCTCAGATATTACCTTATTTCATTTTGTCTTCAGTCAGGGTTTCTCCTGAAAGTGGAGAAGAAACTTTTGCAGTAAATAAAAACACTGCGCTTCAAAAACTCTTATGGACTAAATTTAAAAATATTTCTTCTACTGATGATGAAATGTGCCCAGGTCCATTAACAGAGAAAACAATTTATTCCCAAGAAATAAAATTACTGAATGATGAAATATTAATTTATATCACAGGCTTTATGTCAAATAGATTGCTTTTCTGTTTATGAGCTAGAAACAATGGGCTTTTCTACTTATCCTTTTAAAACTTCTTTAGCAATGTTACGAACTGTGCAAGATGTAGCTTTGACAGTTCTAATTCATGAGTTGGGGAGCTAGTTATTAATTCCTTTTTTTGCCTTAAGATCTTTAATAAATCAGAGATTTGTCTCCTTTCTTATTTATTTTTAGAGTGGGGAATGACATTGTGGGGAATGTTCATGGCTAGACAAGAGTCTTGGTGTAGAATGAGCAGGGCACACCCAGGCACACAGTCGGGGAATTCATTTCCTTTAGATTTCCTTGCATTTTTGACCTATGATCATTTGAGGTGGAAGAATTTACATCAAAGTGTTAGAAATAGGAAGCTGATGCTACTCCCACACCTGGAAAGGCAATGGTGCAGGATTAAGAGCATAAATCTACAGAGGGGCATTTCCAGAGGATGAGGCTAAACCTTTGTTTCCCAGGATCAGATATGGAAAAATAAATCCCAGTGAGGGGATGCACCATTACTGGTGTCCCAGAAAACCAAGCTGCTTGATATGGAACAAAATGCTCATAGCTATTTCTCCCATCCCCAAGGACTCTGCAGATTGGTTTTGTTCATGTACCTCATATTTTTTCTCAATGAACAGAGAGCAGAAATGACTGTTCTTCAGGAAAAAAACCTGTCCCCAAGAGAGCTCTAAAACCTTGCACACTCCTGTAGAAACCACTTCATCCATTTCAGAGCTCTCAAGTGCAGTGTAAGGAGAGTACTTGTCCTGGGGGAAGAGCAGGGGGGTGGTGAGAAGGAATTTCACCCAAACAGGGTGGGTTTGCTGTTCATTACTTGCTCTCATTTCAGACACTGCAGTTGCCCTATCAGGACTGATGCAGCAGCACCCCTGAGAAGTGTCTGTAGCAATCACTTCCTGATGAAAAGTGCTTAAAAATTATAAAACTGTGAACAAGTTCTAAAGACAAACATAAGATAAGTTGACTGATACAAGAGATATTTTTAATGATATAGTGTTTGCCTCTCTAGTGCTTAAACAGAAGTTTTTTAATAGTGAGCAGAAGATAAGGCAATTCCCGACAGCCTAAATAATTTTACATAGGGATGCAGGCAGTGGTTGACTAGGGCAAACAACTAATATTCATTTCCTCTTCAATTCCTTAGGAAAGAGCAACATCTTAAGACTTTTGGAACAAGTCATATGATGAACTTAACAGGTTTCATCCCATTATGTAGGGTGATTTGAAAAGTGATTTGGCTAAGAAAATGTTCCTCCTTCTTTACCAACTGAACCAGAGTATTTTCAGTAACTATTTGGATTATGCAAAGGATTACTAAACATTATTAGAGGTTTCTGACCTTACTGTTTGTGAAGGCTTTGATGGGAATGGAAGTCTGGAAATGACAAAATCTGGTGCTTGTAATGGAAGCAGAGGAATAGAGAAAAGAGGGGCGTGATGTGGCATGAAAGTCTCTTTCATGAGAAAAATCATCTTTCTCCTGCTTGGATGTCATGGCAAGAGGGCATATATAAATATAAAGCAAGAAAATATTGTATTGATTTTGCTGTTAGATGTTATAATACATTCCTTGTTGTTCCAGGAAAGGTTAATCGTGTTGCCCAAAAGAGAAACATGCTATTATGTTCTGAACTATCCCTGAAGGTAATGAAAGTACATTTAAAAGGCATTACCCTAAGCTATAACAGAGGGTAGGAGAGGCTAATGTTTAACTTAGCATACAACATGATGAGAAACAAACTTCAGGGCTAATTTGGAGAGCCAGACTTTCCCAAATGGGGTTTAAAAGGAAGTTTATTTGTTAATGTGCCAAAGGCATCACCAACCCCCTCGTCACCTACCTCTAGTTTCCAGAATACCAATAAGTTTCCTTCATTTCTCCCCTTCCTCAGAGTGGTGGTAGCAGTTCATGTGACTGAAGCAGAGACTGTCAAGTAAACAAGAGGAATTTTGCAGTTCATGTTGCTGTGGTGAGTCACTGCTGTCGTGTCCCTCTGTGCACTTGGTTACTCTCAGATGTACCCCATGTTTGGCTGGTGCCACTGCTCTGTGGTCATCCACTGGACCAGGCATTGAGTCAAGTGAATCCCCTACTTGTACCTGGTGGAGAGAAATAGGCACTTGCAGAAGGCAATTTATGTCAGCTCAGATGCCTGGTTTAGGATGGGATGATTGACCCTTTAACAAAATCTTCTTGTCTTGTCTACAGTCTCAGGAGTTTAGAATAAGTAGCTCATTTTCACACAGCTAAATGTAGATGGCTTAGCTTGAGGTTAAAATACCCAAATGGAGGTGTTTGCATAGGAACTATCTGCCTAAATTACTATTCCAGTCAGGGCAAGTGGGTCAATGCCATCAGCAGAGCCAAGGGAGACGAGCATGCACTGTGTCTACTACAGCTGTGTTGAATCCTTCTCCAGGTTTCTCTGACCATGAAGATAAGGGTTGCAAGGAGAAACTGATCAATTAATGCGTTTTAAACCAAAACTGAGATTTAGTTAAGCAATTAGTGTTTATTAGTTTGTTAAAAACCTAATTAATCAGCAATCCATGAACCATATATTCAGGGTTAATATTAGACTACAACAAAAAAACCCACAATAGGAGAGCTTCTTCAAGGTTTGTATAACACTGTGGACTTCTAAATATTCTTCTATAATCAATCCTCCAAATCCCAGTTTTGCAGCCTCACCCTCAATGAGTTGTAAGCACCCCCCAAGCCAGGAGGGACACAAACAGAACCCCTGGAAATGTGGGTTCCCCTGCTTCACACCTCTTCCCATGGAGGTGTAGGTGCTCCAGCTTCACGTGTGTGTGTGCTGCAGGCTGCAATCCCCTAACACACACACACACCATGATGAGAAAACCACCACGAGCTCCTCTGAGGCCTCTGAGGTGATTAGAACCAGTTCACATGTTCTGAGCTTCCTGAGAAATACTGGGGAAGCTGATGGATATGACATGGGACCTGAGTGACATTCACACCACTCTGGGACAGCAGCTGGAGGCCAGATAGGATAACCCAAAGCATCTCAGGTGACACTGGACACCTTCATCTGGGCAAATGAGGCCAAGCTCCATGTTCTTCTGCTCTCTTCACACATGCATCAGTGGCTGTGCTCACATGGTTTGTGATCAGTCCCGGAGGCTGATTCCCATGATCCCATGAAAATACTCACATTTTGGGTCTCACTGCTTATATCTACAGGCTTTCTGCTCTTGAAATGTCTAATAGCTTTCTTCCCTCTTGCTGGGGTTCCTCCTTCACTGGAATGAAAAGGTAGCTCTGTAGGCTCCATGCTGCAGTCCCTCCATCATCTTTGCCATTAAGCACAGCTTTCCCAGGAGCCAAGGAGGGAGTGATGGAGAGACAGGAGATACATCCAACAGTGCAGGATGCCCCTGAGTGCTGAGGCATGCCCTTTTTTGAGAAACTGTCAGTATGTGAATTGATTTCTATTTCCAGGACATCAAAGCTGGCCAGCAATTAACCATTTCCAGGAATTTCTGGCTGACCCCTGCAGTGTAATGCACGGGGAAGACATTTTCAGTGCCAAGCCTGCTGTTTCATTCAGCATTTTGGGAATGATTATCTAGGAAGGTCAGACCATGGGATCAGTGCAATTGGTCTTGCACCACCTGCCTCTTTCTCTTGGGGTTCCTATCTGAGGGAAAGCAGTCAGGAATGTGTTCTTCACATCTGGAGAAAATCCCCTCTTGTCTCCATCCCTTTGGCTGTCATTGCTCCCCTGCCTCACAACCACCCATTTCTCCTGAGTCTTTTCATCTGTAATTCTTCAGGAACATTTACTGAATTACCTGGAGATTAGTGGCTGTCACTCACAGTGGGAACATGCTCCTTGCAGCTCCACACAGCCGTGGCTGGCACAGGAACACTGCTGGTTTCTCCAGAGTAGAAGGGAGGAGGGAAAGGCTCACACTTAAATAAATATGACCCCAAACTGGGAATTTGACACTGAACACTGTGTAATGGCTAAAGCAGCCTCATTTTCCTATTCCTTTTCAGATTGGTTTTGTTTCTATAATGATCCTAGTCAAAATTACCATTTAAATATTTTTCAACTAAAAGAAAAGACTTTTTAATGACATGGAAGTTTTGATGGAACTGTTTCCATTTTCCTTCCTTCTAAAAAAAGACCTTAAGCAAACTTTTTAAATTTGTGAAGAGAAATTTAAATACATGACAAAGAACAACATTTTCAATGACATTTTTCTTTCTTGTAATGTAAAAAAGATTTTATATATATATGTGTATATACATATTTATATCTTCCCAAAGCTGCTCTCACAAAGAAATGCAGAAGAAGCTTTCAGAAACCTTACAGCTGAATTTTCTTTTTCAAAGCTGGAATGGGAAGAGATAATGCTGATCCTTCTCTCTCAGGATCCCCCGCCAGGAGAGGAAGGATGGCTGAAAAATTTACTGCATTAATCTATGAGCTCCCTGTGGAACATGTCCTGTCACACAGGGCCAGAGTTTTGCAGAAATTCAGGTATTCTGGCATGCACTGGTAGTGAATGGAAAAGGTAAATTAAGAGGAGCTATTTTAAGAAAACCTAAATCCACAAGGCAGGTCAGTGGCGGGGAGGATGCAGTGCCCAGCAGTGGTGCTCACAGCATCTGCAAATTTTCTGCTGGGGGCATTGCAGCAAAAGCAAGGTTTTACCAAGAATTAGCCTATCTGTCACTTCCTTCAGCTCCTGAACATCCCTGTCTCCATCCTTCTTCCTCCCCTCCTGCTCTCCCATCTCTTCTCCAGTCCACCTCCGCCATACAGCTGTGCCTTTTGAGATACAGCTCAGACATTTGCCTGATAATCACAATTCAGGAATTGCAATGTCCTTTTCTGTGTTCTTAACACATTTCTTTCTGGATTGGGTACTTCAATGCTGCTGTAAATTGTGATTTCCCTGGCCCTTCACATTGTGATGAACCTTTCTCCATCTCTACTGGCTCCATCTTCTCCATTGTTTTAAACTTTTCCCTTTTTTTTCTGATAAGGCTTCAAATTTTTTTGTTGGTTTGATCTGACCCTTTTTTACTTGATCAGTCTCCTCTGCTTCCACACTATACCTTCACCTGAGTGCTTTTGGAGGTTTTTCGGAACTACCACTTCCCATTAAAAGGAATTGTGCATTGCTCTCTGCCCAGCTACCATCTCCTCCTCCTCTAAATGCCATCCCCTCTGACTGCCCACAGATTGTGCAGACTCACAAACGTTAAGAGCAACCAGCAAATCCTGTTATCTGGATTCCCATTAAGAGCTCAGGGCATTCCATTTCAGCTGTTGAGTTCACTACTTCAGTGGTCCATGTTTTCTCCCCAGTAGCATATCTACATACTGCTATCAACTCTCATGTTTCTTTCTGATATTCCAGAGGGATCCATCTCTTTAGAACTTGGATACACAGGCATTTTCAGGAGCCATCCCACCATTTCACATATGTTTTCTACATTCCACTCAAATTCTGAGAAGCTGTAAAACCAAAAAGTGCATGCATGTTCCAGCACTGCACTCTGCACTGGATTTCTGTGCCCTGCATGGAGAACAAATCCCTCCTCTGCTTCTTCTCACCACTCTCCTGGTTTTTCAGCTAAAGATTGAATTAGAAAATCTACAGTCACTACATCTTTTGGAGTACAGGATGTGATACACTTGAGCAGCCTCTTCTTTATGAATCTGACAGCCTTGTCAGAATTAGTGCTTTGCAGCATATAGTTTTGGCATGTTCCATATTAATTTAATCTGCTTTTTTTGTTCTTGGGTTTTGCACCTTTCTGTGATAAAACTCAATTTGTTAGAGTAACCCCAGAACAACAAGCAAACAAGATTGCTTTGATGATTGACTGATACTTTGATTTACTCCATTAACACTTTTTCATGATATGAATATTTCTTGGTAGCTTTGTGATGTTTTAATTATTCATTTGATAATTTAATTGATTAGTTGTCTGGATACTGCTTAGCCTGGAACAGAAGAAAATTTGTCAAGTGTGTCAGACATGGGTGCATCTTCCAGCTCCTCCTCATAACAGAACAACACTGCTTGGTACATTTATGTCTGTTCTGGGCCACAAATACCCATCTCCAAACCTCCTTCTGGAAACTGCCCTGCCTCAGTAGTTGCTTTTCTCTTCTTCCTGGCAGCCCTTCTTTAAAAACTCTTCGTAACATTCTTAGGGATGGATTTGTGTCTGGTGCCTTTATATACATTTATAATTTTTCTGCACCTCATTAACTTCTCATTTATATTGATTGCTAGCTACTTTCCTTTCTTTCCCTCCATTTATTATATATTGCTGTTTTATTTCCAGTTGCTGCCTCCCTTCCCTGCTGAACTAGGGTGGCTTTTTGCCAAAGTTTTCAGCTTGACATCAGTCAGTCTGCAGAGATGCTGAGACTATTAGCCGCCATCCTGACCAATACTGTCTCCTTATTTCTTGCTTTCTCCCTTTCCTCCTAGTCAGTCTGTCTGTCTCCAGCTACTGTCTCTTATTTAGACAGAAAGCTTTTTAATCAGAGATTTCTGTCTTTGCACAGCATCTGCCAGGGCTTGATCCACTGCAAGAACTCACTGACCTGAAGCTCTAAGTGGATGCTCATGGGAGGAAAAGCAGTAACTGCTCCAGAAGGTACCACCCTTCAGCAACAACATGGGATCATTTCATCCTGAGGAAAGCAGAGCAGCTGAAAGCCCTGCTAAGGTGCTTTCAGTAGCCCTGCTTCCCTTTGCACTGAAATCAGGCTCCTCACCTGGTCAGTTGACTTGCATCACTCAAGAAGGGGGGTGAAGAACATTTTTATGGGCAACAAATTCACGAAACATCCTCAAACATTGTGTGAGCAAATGATTAGCTGTACATAATATTACAGAATCACAGAATAAGCTGAGATGGAAGACACTCACAAGGATCATCAAGTCCAACTCCTGGCCCTGCACAGAGCCATCCCAAAAGTCACACCATGTGTCCCAAGAGTATTGTCCAAATGTTTCTACTGCTCCAACAAGGAATAAAGAACTGAACCTGGAGACAGGACACCATTCCCTTTGGCCCTGGCTTTCTTTGATTTCTTTTTCCATGAAGAAAGTGGGAGAAAAGAAGGTAAAAACACCTTCACACACTCTGGTTAGCATTAGAAGCCACCCTAGTGACGTGAATACCTGTTTCCCTTTGTCTAAATAACACACTGCCACATGTCGTGATCAGTGACTTTGACTAATGTAATTATTAAAGACTCAAAAGTTGTACTTGTGTTTGTCAAAACAGATAAAAGTCATGCTTTTATTAGTCTCCATGCAAGCAGTGTGGCTCTGATAATACATTGGTTACCACTTATTATTCAATTGGTGTGAAGGGAATGAGACAAGAAAAGGAGGGCTCATGTGTGCGTAATGCTATTTTTCAATTAGTTTGCTTGTGGGTTTGAGCATTAAATTGGATAAGTAAAAGATGGTGGATAGGACCCATCTGCCAGGAAATTGCTTGCATGTGGCCTTCTGCTACTCTCCTGTATTTGTTCAGTGGTACAGAGTGTGTGGGTTGATTAATTCATCCAAGTCCCTCTGGGATACACAGCCTGCCCAAGAACATACATCCTAATAAATAAACACTCAGTCACATCATCACAGAATGGTTGGGGATGGAAGGGACCTCTGGAGGTCATCTAGTCCAATCTCCCTGCTCCACCAGGGTCCCCTAGAGTAGCTTGCACAGGATCGTGTCCAGGCAGGTTGGAATATCTTCAGAGAAGGAGACTTCACAACCTCTCTGGACAGCCTGTTCTTGTGCTCTTCACCCTCAAAGTAAAATTTTTCCTTGTCCATGAAAAGCATTTTATGCAAATATTGAATAAAGCCACACTTATGTGGACTGAAGAAGAGAGGAAACTTCCCCTCTCCCTCTGCTCCCCACACTAGCAGAGTGAGGATCCCATCTGAGAGAAAACCCACTGGTGCTCAGGAGAAGCTCCTCCCACACATATTGCAAACTCAGTGTGATTGAGTATCTACATGCCACACAGAAAACAGACCAAAATCTTGGCAGTTTTAAGCTCAGTAATGACAGGCTTCTGAACTATCCCTGAAGGTAATGAAAGTACATTTAAAAGGCATAACCCTAAGCGACAACAGAGTGTAGAAGAGGCTAATGTGCTCTGTCACCCAGAGCACTGTCACCCAGACCTAGCCCATCAACTCATCTGTGTCACCCATGTCCCTTCTTTCTTTGGGGGCCCGCAGATTCAACACTGCTTGTGGGGCACCTGCTGAATGAAAGCAAATCCCAGCACTCCCTCAGGCCTTATCAGAGGCACAGCTTAGATGGGTAAATTAGATCTTTTATTCTTTACACGTTGGTTACAATTTTCCAAATCTTGTACACTTCCCCTTCCAGACCTTATCTGCAACATCTCCTGTATGTCTCCTCTGGTTCACTCCCAATCTCACCTCCCAAAGTCCTCTTCAGTTCATGCAGACCTTTCCATGCCCAACAGAAATGGATAATCAGGGCACCTCGTTACCAGCCCACAGACCTTGTAGGGAGTCAAATATTTTGGGATTGCGGCAAAGAGGATGGAGATGAGCTTCAAGATGCCACCAAGTTGTCAGACACAGGTACAGTGCTAGCAGTGGAGATTAATGCACTGGAAGGTGTGCAACTATTCTGAATTCATGTGCTTCAGGCATCAAACAAAAACCTTAGCAGGTATTCAAATGCTCTATGATGTTCCTCTATTCTCCAGTGTTATCGTGGCACAACATCCACTTGCAAGGGGACCAAGGTCAGACTTCTAAATCCTTCAAGTGAGCAGCTGGATGATTGACTGTATCACAGTGTTTACTCTCTAGAGTGTGGAGAATAAATATTTCCCCTTGCCAAAAAACTGTTCTAAATAATCTTTCTCATTTTGTGGCTGTTTGGGTGGAATATCACAGCTTGCTTCTCTAGACTCATCATTGCTTTCACAGCCCTGATGAGGCTTATGATTGCTTTAATACACCAGATCCTTGGGTAAGCCCAGTGGTACTAGCTGAGGCTTTCATTAGGGATGATAAAACTAAAAATAGCAGGCATGCTCAGAACCCATGGTGATCAACTGTATCCCTTCCACACTGAATAACACTCTTCTTTCTCTCAAAACATGCTTTAAATGTGGAAGTTTTTTACAGCATTTTACTCTAATGGAAAATTCACAGCCTTTATCTTTTCTTTTGTCAAACTTAGGGTAGCAACAGGACTGAGCAGCAGCAAGAGCTGAGCTAAGAACATCATCCTCTGCAAAGAAAAATCATGGATTAAGTTGCTTCTGGGGAGAACTATTTACAACTCAGTCTTCAAATAAAAAAAGGCAAGGAATAGTATCCCTTAGCAACCCTGACAAAATCCTTGCTTTATAGCAAGAAATAAATAGTTTTATTACATACAGTCATGTTCAGTCCCCAAATCAGAGATAATTCAAAGCTTGTATGATCCAGAATGGTGTATTTGAGCCCTTCTTATAGCACTGTGGTTCAATTTAGCCATCTTTGCAGAATTAGCTTTCTCAAAACTTGTAAAATGTCAATTCCTGTCCTGGAAGAAGGAGCAAAATTCACCCAAGGTGACAGCAGCTCCTGGGCCCTTCCCTCCCTCCTGCCTACCCCAGGTGCTTGCAGGAGTTACTCTTCTTTCCAAAGCAGCTCACCTTTCAGCATGGGCAAACTGAAAATTCAAGCTTGGAAAATCACCGGGTTCCTGATCCTTTCTCCTGCAAACTCATTTCTGCTCCTGGGATATTTTAACCTGACATAAGTAACAGTAGAAAGAAAGGGCATGAATAGAAAATTACTATCCTCATGCATTTGTTTTGGCTTTCTCTAACATCCAGGTGGGTGTTTCAAAGGTAAGTAATTGGCACTGCAGAAGGTAAAATGGGAGTCAGTGCAATAGCCCTGGAAATGTATTTTGGTTGTGATCATTGTGAAATTGCTTTCCAGCAGCACCTGCAAGACAACTTGGATGGATAGAATGGAACAAATTAATTGGAGTTAATTTTAATATTTAAGAGGAAATCCTCATGAGTGGAATCCCAGAGAAAAATGTCAAAGTTTAATTGCTTTCTGCATTTTTGCACACACACACACACACCTACAGAGGAACAGCTGGCACAGATTTCCTTGGCAACTTCAGGGCTTCAGTGCTCTTTCTGTTTCTGGAAACCTTAGTTGGTGGCCTGTGGTCATCCAAACCCTTCAGCACAGCAAGCTCTCACACCAGCATTGCAGGCAGCTGAAGAAATGCCCTGGTGCCTTCTGGACACCCAAGAACAGAGCTTTGTGTGGCTAAGCCAGAAGTTTATTTTATAGGCACAACTAAACCCAGAGTTTTAATGGTTTCTTTGTGCATCTGGCAGTTACCATGACATTTGTCCTTAACAAAGTATAGATTTAGGAAAAGAAAATGCAGTTGAAAAGATAAAATCCAAAGTAGACAGCATTTTTGCACATTTTCTAAATCCAGAAATGAAGAGTGTTTGAACAGCTCCAGTCATTGCTTTTGCCCTGCTCACACCCAGCACAGAAGCTGCCAGACCACAGAGCTCTACAAAGCCCTGATGTGTCTGGAGATACTGATTGTCATATTAATTCCATCCTCAATTAACATACAAAAGTATCAGGGGTAACAGAAGACTTTCTGTACCAATGACCTAGTGGTTTTATGAGCATTCAGCAGGCACCAGCCTCACGTCTATAAAGCAGGACTGTTTGGTTCCAGCCCTGGCTTATACTGTTCCCCAAATGCCTGTTTATTACAGGATGTGAGAATGATGGGACATGCAGACATCTGTGTTAACCTCACTGTGTTCCCTGTCTGAGTCCTGCCCTAATTAAATCTGGGAGCCTGCTAATTTCTCCACGGACCAGTTTGCAGCACAGACAGTGAGTTCTCTGCTGAGATAATGAAACTGTTATAATCTGTAGGAGATGTTTTCCTGGGCAGCAGTGCTTATGCTGGGCGTTAAAAAAAGAGCTGAAAAAGCTTGAGTTTTTACCATTTTTCTAAGATGGTAACCAGTATTTTTGCAGCTCTCTGGGAATTCCCACCACACCATTGACAACATCATGAATCACATTGCTCTGTCACACCTCTGAAGCTCAAACACGTTGAAGTTTGCTGCAATTTGCAACTCACTGTACTGCAGAGCCCTTCAGAAGTCAACTTGATATATTTGTTATCAGTAGTTGGTGCTTTTGTTTTTCTCAGTGAGCAGAAGGAGAAGCCAGCAATCCTGCTGTGCTGAGATGGGGCTGGAAAATAACACGGCTCAGCCTCCATCCTCCCACCCGGCCTGCAGAGAGGGCTAATGCTGCTCTCAGCATTTGTCTGACGTTCACTGGGAGGTGATGAGGGATTATTATCTTTATTTATTGAGGCCCCATCATGACTTGGATCACTCCTTAACAAGGTCACCATAATCACATTGCAATCAGGCTGCCCTTTCCCTTCCCAGTCCTGTAATTAGTGTTTGCCCTTGTAACTGGAAGATTAACCACATGACCTATTATTAACCTCTCTCCACCTATTATGATCTCTTTGGTGTTCCTTTTTAATGCAGATACTGTTGAAACATGGGCTGTTTTAATTATATTGTATTAGCATGGGAGAGATTCTCAAACATGTGGGGAATATGCTGATTATAGATTTAATGATAACTGCAAGTACCAGAAAGTGTAACTGTTATGTAATTAGAGAGATACTCCAGTGCAACAACATGCAGCTCTCACTTGGTACTCACTGCAAATCCACGTGGCTCCACAGGACAAACTGGTGTAGAAACACCCTCTGTCCCATGGAGTCCCACTCCAGGCAGCCCAGTCCTGATGCTGACAGACAAATGCCAGAGCTGAGAGCCCCAAATCTTCATCCTGTGTGGTTTTCAGCTCCCCGTGGGTGGGTGTTCACCCCTCTGGTGAAAGGCCTTTATACACTGCCCCAATGCTTGCTCTGCATCTCCACCAAGGCCTGGGGCTGCCCAGGAAACACTTGGTCTGCCCCAGGGCAAGATGAAAAAGTAACAAAATGTAAGAGAAAGGATAACGATGTCTGCAATTGCATTACAGTTCTTACAGTTATTGCAGTTATTACAACTTTTTAATGGCTCTGAATCAAGCTACCAACTCACAGTCTCCTGAGATTTATCCCATGAATTCAGTTGAACAAATCCTGAATAACCATTACAAACAGAGCACAAGTGATCAACAGATTGCATCATTATTTTGGGACTAAGGGTTCTGAGCCAGCAGGTCTTTCATACAGCTGTGAGTAGTCCTTTGGTTTTGGGGTAGAAAGGGCTTAAAAGAGAAGTGACTGTATAAATTGTTTTGAGGTAGTGCATCTCAAAAAAAAATCTGACATTTACTCACAGTTAAAACAAGCAAAGTGAGTAGTATAAATGTTATTCTGAATTATTCATCCAGTTTGAAGTGTTCATTGGGAATGTGCTCTCGTACCATTCTGTGAACCCCTGAAATGCCATTTACCCTCTCCAGTGCCAAGGTCATGACTGTGTTTATGTACATGTCCATCTCTCCTGGTACCTGCACCATGTTCATCAGATCTCCTCGTGCCAGGTCATCAGGTAAGAACAGTGCTTCTCCTCAGAAATAGCCTGTTCTCCTAGTTTTACTGAAAAGGTTAGGGAAGCAGTGTGTGGATATGGAGGGAACACAGATGGACACAGAGCTCCCACAAGCTGCTGGGGAGTGGAGGAGGAGGCTGGGAGCAGCACTTAATAGTTGGCTGCATTGTACAAAATCATTTCTCCTCATGGAAACATTTCCTCATCAGCAACCTGATGCTGTTATTTCTCCTCTTCATTCATGGTGCCACAAGTAAAAGTGTACATGGGACATTGAGTGTCTAGTCCACAATTGTGTCCAAATTGGCTGAATGAAAACTGCTCCTGGCTGGTGAGGATGTCCTGACTGCATCTGTGCCTGCTCCCCCCTGGCCCCCACCTGCAGACCCACCTGCAAACTGTGAGAAACCTGGGATCCAACACGACTGACTGACACTCTGTGCTAGTCCTGCAAGTGAAGAAGGGTGTACTGTTTCAGTAAGTAAAATTCAATCAGACACAGGGGCACTATTGGAGATCCTCACTGTGCCTGTAATTCAGCAGTGGCTGAAGAGACTCATGTACATGTCAGGTCCCAATCACTGGGGGTGTGTTTGCTCTGTGTCCATTTGCTGATCCACCCTAAGCCGGTCCAGAACTCAATTCAAATCCCACTCATCTCAGAGTCTTTCCTTTTGGACTGGGGCCTGTGAGCACAGATGTTCAAGCTCATCCTCTGTGAATTCCCCAGGAGTCTCAGAGGATCTGAGAGCAAAACCTCTATCGATACCCAAGGGCTCCCAGTGCTGCTGGTGGTCTTGGACTTCAATCTGCAGGATATATTGTGGGGGCAGTTGCTGCAGGCATACCAATGGAGGCTGAATTTGGGGATATCCTGCCCCAAAAAGGCAAAATAAAATGAGACAGTGACCAGCTCAGTGGGATGCCATCTTTTCACTTGTGTTAACACAAAGAAGTAACAAGTTTAAGCACTATTTTAATCTAACAGCTTTCATAACAAGTAAAAGCCCCTAAATTACTTTGCATTTGTTGGCATAATTATCTCTATAAACTGATCTCATAAATCCAACACTCTAGCAAATACTTACAACACTTTATGTTTTATCTCTATTACAATTTGCTGTAATCACAACAGAAAAAATGTAAAGCTGTCTAAAATTCACAAACAGGTGGAAAGGAGGATTTTTATGATTTATAGTGTAATCTCCTTTCCTCAGCTTTTTGGGATATCAAAAGTGATAGTTTAATCACACATCTATCTATGCCAGGAAATAAAGGAAAGACATATGTGAGATGAAGGGAGAATTAAACTGAGCAGAAATTCTGTGTGGTCTGGCGATTGGAAGAAAATCATCCATGTTTGCAGCTAATTCAAATTCACTTACCATAGGATGCTTCTTAAAATATTTCATTTTCTACTTAATTTGGCTGCAGTGAGTCTGAACAGTACTAACTACTTCTCATTTTTCATCTGCACACAAATGTTTGAATGCTGTCATTTTCTGATCTACAAGGCCAAGGAAAGACCTTCCAGGGGGACCTGACAGTGTTGCTGAGATCTCTTTGTTGTTAGAGTTTTGCTCTCAGGTGAAGTTCTGGTGGTGCCTTCCCAAATGTCCTGGAGGAAAAGTTGAAAGAACCATTCTGGATTTCCATGTCAAGAAAAACGGTGAAGTCAGGTATTTTCCATGTCCAAAATCATGTGCATAATGAGTTTCCCTTGTGTTGTTGAAGGAATGAAGTATCTGAGATTTACAAGTCAACACTGGCATGATTTACCTGGGAATGTTGGTGCACCCCTCCTATTTCTCAAGCTTGGCTGAGAAACCATAAGAGACCCAGCCAGATGTTCAATGGGCACAGAGCTGAGGATAGAAACACCTGCCTGGGGGCTGAAATAAGTAGAGTCATTAACATCTAGAATACATTTGGTAGGGGGAAGCCACAATAAACTCCAACATTAAGAAACCAGTGGGGATTTATGGATTTATGCCTTGTGAAGGGTAAAAAACACTCCACATGATGTTTCTTAGGGTTTCTCTTAATCCTCTTTGAGGGCCACGACTTTCTAATGTGGGCCTGACCCACGACTATACCCCTATCACCTGTGGGAGTGTATTTTTCCATGCTGCACACATCTAGCAGGGCAGTAGAAGACACCTGGTATACATGGGCAAAGCCTTCTCTTTTGCAGTATGATGGCAGCAAGTACTGGAGCTCCACTGGTAATAGAACAGGGTGATTTTTTGCAGGCTCATGGTTGATGCTTCAGGCAACCAGCAAACTTCCTAAACTTCTGAGGGAATGTGTTTTATTAGTGTGGAAGGATGCACTGGGCTGTAACTTTTCTCATCTCTGCCACAATGCAATGAGAAAGGGAGTGGAGTAGGAATATTTAGACAAGATTCCTCATGAAATACTGAAGGAAGCATGTTTTTAAGCCATTGGTCTATACTGATGGATATGTAACTATAACCCTTGGTCTCCTTAAAGTTAGTCATCCCTGGTTTACAATGATAAAATTTTCTTCAAGCCCATCTCTGCATAGTTCCTACATTGCCTTTTACCTTCTATGGTTCCACTGTTGCCCCTTGGCAGCCACCTGCCCTGGCTCCTGCTGAGCATTGAGGGAAATGCTCATTCTTGCCCCTTGCTCACCTCCACCACTGGGATTCCCTGCCTCCCACTGCCACAAACCTCCCTCCCACTGCCACTGACAACAGCCATGAGCTATGCTCTCTTCTCAACACCAAGATGATGCCACTTGCACTGGTCCTGGGAGAATCAGAGATACCCAGTGTGTCACTGCTGCCTGCCATGCTCTAAGGTGATTTTTCTAAACTTGTTCTGATTATTCACAAGCCATGTGCTCACATCTTTTGCATGCAGTGGTTTATTTCTTCTGTTCAATGGAAGCTGATGCTTTACATGGAGAAGGGCCCTTTTTTGTGTGCGTGTGAATCATGCAGAGTGTTCAAGACACAATTTGCCTGTGAGAAATCCTGGAGTTAATGTGACCTGACAACAGAAAGTTTGGTTCTTCGTGCCTAGCTCCTAAAAATTTGCAAACATGAAAGCTACAGTTTATGACTAGTGTTGGTGCAATCCAGCTTTTGAGGGAAAAAAAATCAATTTGTTGATTTACACAGAAAACTCTAATTTATGTATTATCAAAGTAAGATGTTCCGGAGCTGGAAAAAGTTTAGTACTGCACAGTGAGAGCACTTTCCAGACCTATGGCACTATTTCAGTGACAAAGAAGGGAGTGACATGAGCAGGCTGTAATTTCCCCACAGAACTTGTGTGGGAGTTCAGCTGCGTGCGTGCGTCTGTGTGTGAGAGAAAGAGAAAGGGACAGGCAGAGAGAGGAAGAAACTTGCTGCATTATGCATTCATTTGAATATATATAGGCAGAGTACAAGCCAGAATTTTCTCTCTTGGGGGCTCTGAATTAGGTCCTAATTTCATGTCAAGGTGCTTACGTAGCAATGGTTCAAATGAATTTCCAGTTTGCACAACTGCCCATTGCTTTAATTATGGCCATACTAAAAACACAGTATCCACTTGCATGGTTTAGTCCACTAATGGTATTGAATGGCTTAGGATAGTACAAGCTTGTATTGTAAACCTTCACTCCAAATTTGGCCAAAGTCCTTTTATCTGACTCCTTCTTGTCACTGCTACCAGAAAAATTGCAGCTCATACAAGTAAACAGACAAGCAAACCCCCAAACAATCTTCCACCCCTCAATAGATTAGAAGATATATTTGGTTTACCTCTTACCAGGCAAGAAGAGGAATCTTATGAGGGCACCAATTCCCTTAACATGTCGAGCCTGGCTCTTTCCCCATGGGTGACAGGAAAGTTTAGACTCAGTCACCACCTTCTCTTGATAACAGAGCTATTCCTGAGAAGTGCTGAGCACCATGTGGCACAGTGCCAGAGAGGAAGCCTGCTGAGACCCTCTCTACTCATCCCTCCTGGCTGTCAAAATCTAGGGTAGCAAGAAGAAACCCACAGAGGAATGAGACCCGCTTTTGACTGGTGGCAGTGGCTCACATTGACTCCTGACAGGATTGTGTTCAGCACTCAGCCCCATAGGCTTTTAAAATCCCAGTTGTAGGGCAGTTTGCAGAAGGTCTCTTCTATGCCTTATGGAGCTGGCAAGATTTCCAGAATTCCCAGCATTTAGAGGAATCTGGCTCTGAAGGTGGGGCCTCAGATACACTGCAAAATAGAAATGTTCCATTAGAAAGGCCGGGTGTTGTTTCAGAGACTGAGGCTGTGGCTTTGCTGTCTCTAGCCCAGCTCCTCTGCTCTGGGCACAACCCTCACACTGGGCAGCTCCAGTTTGTGTCCCACAAGCAGCAGCTCCTGCTCCAACTCTTCCCTGCCTCTCCGGCACATCAAGCGTTCCCAAACCCTCCTGCCAAGCCCCATTAAATTGTACAAGGGGCCTGACTTTTATGCAAATTGTCATAATTATATCCACAGCCTCTGAACTAAAAAAAAAAACCAATCCCCATCCGAAGCTTTCAGCCTGACAGCTTTTCTTGAAATGACAGATCCTCCATGTGCCATGTATCTGACACCCCAGCTGTATCTCTGTACAGCTCTGTCATCTCCTCTCAGGCTCACAAGACCCAGAGCCTGGTACTTTCACAGTTATCATTTTGCCAATCCCCATCTCCAATGCTATCTCTAACATGGGGCCATGCTGATTATTTCTTTGATTCTGCTGCATGCTCGAAACCATTTAGTCTTTTCTCTCTTGCTGTTTCTGATCTGGCAGCACCAGTTTTGAGAAGTGTGCTTAGATGTACTCTTAATATGTAGTACCCTGAAAGAAGATGATTTTCGGGGTCAAGGTCCCCTTCATCAAGACTGTTCTTAAACAGTCCAGTGTTTTTGAAGGAAATGGGCACTTAAATGTTCCCCTTCCTAAATGCTTCTCCAGGGCAAATTAAGACAGCTTTGTGTCTTGCACCTTGAAGATGACAACAGTCTGCTACAGTTTAGTAGTTCCACTGATGCTATTTTTGGAGAGGGTGAAACAAAATGGATTCAAAAAGGAGGAGTTTCCTCATTCTCCAGAAGAAAAACCACTTGCTGTCATAGCCTGCATCACGTACATCAAGTTGTCCTGGCCTATTCTTCATCCACTTCTACCCCAAAATAACGTGCCTACATACCTCTGCACCTATTTGTGTGTGATTATACACACAGGAAAGGTTTAAGCCCTGCAGCATCTCAATGCCAGTCTCCTTTACAGAGAAACAAGTAGGGCAGAGTTATGCTGGTTGTCGTGATCATGAAGGGAATCCACAGACCAGAGACTGAAGGATTATCTCTAACCTGCTCCTTCAGAGCTACCCCACCAGCCTGTTTCTAACAGCTTTTCTTAGGGATCTGAGTGTTTCATGATATCAACAAACAAAAATCTTCCACAGCACGTTTTCTGCCTTTATGGTGATTGTATTTTTACCACCTCTTGCCAGTATTCTCTTTGTTTCTCTATTTTCTTCACCAATATCACTTTTTAAAAGGTGCCAGATGTTTCTTCACCCTTAAAAGTCACCTCAAATGCAATCAAGCCATAGCTCCAGATGACTTAAAATTCTCAATTATTTTCCTGAAATCCCCATATAAGACACTGCTGGAAGGGAAGATGGAGTGCTTCAGTTTCTTCAAGAACCAGTGTCAAAACAATCCCATCAGCCCATGGCGCTAAATACGTTAATTACTGTTTCTTAATTTCAAGAGACAAAACTTCAGTGGTAATAACAGAAACATCCATCAGAAAAGGCATCATTGCCACATGATTAGCAGCTGTCCTGACACAACTCTGAGCTCGACATATTTGCAGGACTGTATTTTAAAAACATCGTCAGAGGGAAATGAGTGAAGACAGTGAGAGGAATATTTAGTGCTTTCCCCATTGCTGCAGGGCTGGTATGGAAATTAGGGACTCTTCCTGGCATGATAGCCCACACTGTTTATGGGATTAGAGCAATGACTGTCTGGATTAGCCAGTATGATTCTTTGAATATTCTCAAAAATTCTGCCCCTAAAGCCACCATTTCAGCCTCTTTAATTACAGAAGCAGGCTGTGCAGACACAGGTCAGCTATTCAATGATTGTCAGAGCTGAATGTTATAAGTGGCGACACAAAAGCAGAGCAAATTTTGTACTAGAAGAGTTTCAAAGATCTGTACACATAGAAACAGACATTTTTATCACTAGCATAATAAGACTATTTTTATTTCCCCCTGGAGAAGCTCTGTGCAGTCTCATATCCCTTTGCTTCAAAATTAGCACTGTGCAAAACTGTTCCAGGGGTTGAAGACAGATCCAGCTCCTACTACGCTCTGACTTTTTAAATTTTTTTTCTGCTATATAGAGATACTTTGGCAAAATTCAGGCTTAGTTACTCCAGGAGCTATTGGCCAAACTTTGGTTCAGCTCTTGGTAATTCCACTCCCTGCTACAAGGGAGTCTTGTGGCTGCACTTTCCCCAGCCAGTGATGCCTTAGGATATTTCCCCCAGCCTGAAATATCCTAAGGCATCACTGTCAGAGAGGTCTAAGCACTCGCTAAGTGAGGCCCTGGAGGCATTTCAAGAGAGACCTTCTGAAACTCTGACACATGACACGACTGATGACTTAGACCATTGCGATCCCCACCCATCTGCCCTGCCTTAACGCAATAGTGTCACATTTTTGAGGCCAAATGATTTAATTCCCAACATGAACACTGTCACATTTGGAGGGGAGCATTCCCCTCGCATCTCCATTGAAACATCATTTTTTTGCAACACATGCCCAGAGGGTGGTGAAAAAGATGCCACCGATGTGATCCAGAAATTAACACTGCAGTCCCTCAGCTCCATGACTGTGGTGAAGTCTGTGCAGAAAGCACAGGGAAGAGAGCAAACTGGATTGCTGCCCTGGGGCTGAAAAAACAGGATTATTCAGTTTTTTTCATTAAAATGAGGTTATCATACTATTGAACCTCACTGACATTTACGGTAAACCTTTTTGTTTGTAAGACACCCCTATCTACAACACTGAAGGGAATGTTTCAGATCACTATCACAACTTTGAGAATGAAAGTAATTCACTACAGTGCCAACCTGAGTGGGGAAATGAACAATTATTCAATCCTGTTGTTAAATTTCCAAGTAAAAAAATCAGTAATCATCAGTTATGGGCACGTATATAAGACCTAAGTGTTTGAATCATTGCAAGAATTTGTGGTTAATATGCCCAGGCTGATTAAATGCGGCAAAGGCAGCCCTGGCTGAACTCTCTGCAAGCCAGGGAAGGATGTGAAGGATGGGAGTTTGTAATAATACGAGCAAAATTCTAATCAAAGTCCTGTCTGAACAGAAACCTTCAATAATTTGCACAGGGCTCTAGCACAATACTGTTTAGCACTGGAGAAGATTTCTGGGCCAGTGTTGCAACCATTCTACCAGTGCAGCTATATCTGAGACATGGTGGTCAAAAGGGCTTTTACCTGCTCTTGCCCATCATCTTCATTTGGCCTGTGGGCCCTGTTTCACTCACACAACCTGTCCAAGTAGTTTTGGACCTAATAATTGAGCAATGATTGCTATTAAAGCAAAGCTTTAAGTCATTGCATAGGATCTAGGGGAGCAGGCCAGCAAGTCACCCTCAAGACACATTTGCCATGTGAGAAAGGGGATGGGATGTGGATCCTGAAAAGGAGTCTGTTTGAAGGCTCTGGGCCATGAGATCCATCCCTTTCTTCTCAGCAAGGAGTGCAGCTCCCCAGTGCTGTGGCTTGAGATGCACAGAGGTGCAGCCCTGGCAAGACCTCAGTTAATGCAGGGGAGAACGAGGCACCAATGCTGTATCACACTGCACCATCCTCTGCACTGCTGAATGCCACAGCTCAGACCTGCATGGAGGGCATCAACGAGCCCCCCTCAGCCTGTGCCAGGGCTAGAGAGCAAGCACAGCTCTGCACTCCAAACATTTCAGGGAAGATCTCTCTCTGGAAGACAAGCCGGCAATGTAACCAAAGAGCCTTGCTGAAAAGGGTCTGGGGAAGCTCCTTTTCTCTCTGTCATGTGGAAAGTTAGACAGGGTGATTAGGAAGATCACTTCAACCATTAAAAATCTGCAAAGCTCCAGCATCCCAGGCACACATCTGAACCCCAAGACCTCACTTTCTTTCAGTAACTGAGGGAGAAAAGCATGTGTTAATCACTTGTGCCTGTAAAAATCCTTTCTTTGCTGAAAGCTGGAAGCCTTTCCTCTCGCAGTTTCATTAAATTTTAGAAATCAAACAACCAGCTTTGAAACTGTCTGCTGGGGCACACAGATTTGTGAGCTTCCCACTAACAGGGGGCTGCCCTCTGTTACATGGGGATTGAATGTGTCTTTTTTTCTAAGAGTGACAAGATTTTCAGTCTCTGCAGGCTGTGGTTTCATAAGGGTCCTCACACAGCCATTGCCTCTCCTGTCACACTGACAGACCAGGATCAGCTTCTCAGGAGGACAGTGGGTGACGGCCTTGAAAGATCCTAGCCTTGGGTGTGTTGTCAAAGAGCTGGAAAAGTGAAACAAATGGGAGAGACTCGTAGCAGAGCAGAAGCTTCCGTGCTCCAGGCTCAGTCTCACACCCAGTGAAGTACACAGCAGCTCCTGACCGAATCCAGGGGGAAGAGGTGTTTTTCCCCAGGATCTGCCATGATCAATGAGGAACTGGAGCACAGTGCCTGCAGCTCTTGCTGCAGAAAGCAGAACAGGCACTGCTGAACTGGACTGCCAACAACTGCTGGCTTTTATATGGGCTCAGCAAGGTCGTTCATCACCGCAGCAGATGCCGACTGCTTTCAGCAGCATGGAAAAGAAATTAAAAGTAGGTGAAAAAGACCTTTTTGTTTAGCTGGAGGATAAGCAATAGATCAGAATGTTTAAAATATTAGCATATCACTGCAGCTCAGACACACATGTGGGTTCCTGCAGCTTAACACATGGCAGAGTTGTCACCTGAGCTGGGTGACTGTGTTGGTGGGCGATTGCCAAGAGAAAAGTGTGGTCTCAGAGTTAATTACTCTGAATGATCTGTGGTAGCTCCCTGCCACTGCCCCAGTGTCAAGCCCTTGTCTGAGCTCTGGAGCTGGCTGGGGAGAGCAGGTATCCTGGAGAGGTGGAGCTGCTTTCCAGGACAGTCTTCTAGTGGATTTGAGGGGTGTTTAAGCTCACTACAGTAAATACTGCCATTCCTGGAATAGTAAATTTTTTTTCAGTGTTGAGGGTATGCAGAGGATGCTCCCATATTGATTAGAGCCACAACATGCTCACTGCTGCAGGAAAAAGAGGGAGCAAGAAGCAGTTCCTGCCTACTATGATCCATTTCTACCATCAGAACGCTGCTTAACTTATTCCGCTCATAAAGACCCCAAGTATTACATCAGATTAACAACTGCAGAACAACTGCAAGTTCAGAGCAACTGATGGAGACAACCCCAATCACCATGAGCCTTCTCCAGCCAAGATGCACCTGCACGCTCAGCAGCAAGTCCCTGGTGTCACCTCTGGAGGTATCAAGGCTGTTTAGAAAACAAACATTGCCCACACCACCAATTCCAGTGAGAGAGGCCCTTGCTGGACTTGCACTGACACTCCAACTCCTATCAGGAGGAGTGAGCAGAAGAAAACATCTCCTCTTTCACATTTGTGTGCTGTTGTCTCAATTTTTTGAATTAAATGTATTAAAAGATGACCAGATCCATGCAGCTGGCTGGAACCACTAGGAAAGGAAAGGAAGCACCGTCTGGACAGCTGCTTCTCCATGGGGTGGTCTGTGCCCACATGGCATCCTCATGTGCACCAAGGGGAGGCCATCACAGCAGCTATTTGCCACACTGGAACAGGGATGCAAATAAAAATGTCCTTGTTCACATGCAACTGTTCTGTAACTGATCCCAAGGCAGAACTCCTTCCATTTAAAAGCCATTTAGCCAAAAGCTTTGCTATCAAAATTGTTATTAATGTGCATTTTTTCTCTGTATGTGCGTGGGTATGGGCATTAAAAAACCCTCAAGACAGCAGATAATCAGGATTTTCAAATATGTCTCCACCCTGTAAGTCTGCTTATTGCAGAGCAGGAAAAGGAGGGAATCTCCAACTCATCATGATACACCTGAGCTAACTCCAACCAACATGCACAGCTGAGCATGGGCTCTTGACTAATTTATTTCCCTACCATTGTGGGCAGCTGGTGACCATGCTTTCTTCTGCCAGCTGGGTTTGGGGGTCTACTCACCTGAACTGAGCTTATCTGTGTTCCCCTGAACTGCAGTCACAGCAGTAACCACCTTGCAGAACCTCGCTGAGTGCCAGCCTGCTAAATTCATCAAAATAAATAGTATTTACACATAGAATGCACATCTATGCACAAAACAGGTTGTCTGGGGAGTGCAAACTTTGGAGTTTATCGGTGAGCTGAGCCATGACTCAGGGAGCACGTACAGACCTTACAAAATTATGTATCCTGTAAGTGCATCAAAGTGGCCAGAAAAGAGAAAAACAGCTGTGCATGTTTTTCTCTCTCCTCCTCTCACTTTGGGACTAAGCCTATAAAATAATAATATGCCTTTCCAGTATTATCATTTGTCTTGATTTTCTGTAGAGAATTGCATAACAGCAATAGCCCTATTAGCATTCAGCACTCAGTTCTTCTCTTTGTGCTTTCTCCCTTATTCCTTTAGCTTAATAAAATAATGAATTTTGCAGCTGATAGATGCCCGACAGCTCAGGAGACTGGGCTGTTCTCTGTTTAGCCACTGAATAGGAAAACTTGGAACTCGCCTGTGTGACAGTCCCTTTGCAAAATGCCAGTTCTGTCCACACATTAGGGAGAATTCAGGCAAATTCAGATCACACCAAGCCAGTGATGCTGATGGGAACCTAACAGAGCAAAAGGGACTGAAAGCTGTCACTGCCAGGGGACAATTAGCTACCAGATAGTCCCATTTGCAATTCCTAGGATGTGAATAGGTTGAAAAGTGCTGTGTGCAAGGGCTGCGTGTGCAGGCTCAGAGCATTGTATAAGAGAACTATACCTGGAGCTGTAACTATCTCTGCTATTAAAGTAAACAATACTTCCTCACCTGCATTTCTGTTAATCTACCTTTTCTTCCCTGCAGGGGAAAACCCTCAGGGGTGTGGAAGGCACTTGTCCAGAAAGAAAACATGGGACCCCCTTCCCAGAGTAGGGAAGGAGAAGCTGCACCAATGCCTCACCATGCTCTGGTGCCATCACCTGGGAGGGTAAAGCTGGGCAGTGGAAACCACAGGAACAAAACAATAAAGAGGCAACATTTCCCCAGCCATGAATCAGCAGGGGATTTGGGTTCCAGGGATGTAGGTCCGGCTGTCCAGAGCAGCAGCTGCAGCAGAAACCAGCAAAAGCTTCATTTAATCTGGTTACACTGTTGTAAATGTCACAGATGGGTCAGAAACGCTCCTCCAAGAGCGTGAAATCCAGCGAGGATTTGTGTCCCTCCCTCCTCCTTCGGGTAATGTTAATGGCATAAAATATTTTTATTTGAAGAGCTGAGAGAGGAGAAAGGCAAAATCTCACACCTTTTTAAGGGAATGGTGGTGTTTATTGAACTTTCTGACGCAGCCACTAGATGCCCCTGTTTTCTGATGACTGCTCAGAGTGGGGCATCTGCTGGGATGCAGCGACCAGGGCCAGAATTTGGGGCTCATGCTACGAAGAAATCCTGACTGCTTCAGCCTCCTCTTCCCTAATGACCTCTCAGTTAGCTGAAACTGTTGTTCTGGAATTTAGGAGAGACAGTGCTGGTCACTGTCAGGGACAGTGTCATCCACCTGCCTTTTCTGCTCCAGTTTTGTGGTGGCTCTGGGGGAGATGACATAAAGCTGTACCTGCAGCCCTGTCCCTGTGACAACACAGCTCACTGCAGTGCCCAAGCCCTGGAGCAGCACTCTTGGCCCCCACTGCCTCTTGGGGGTGAATCAATCCAAAGCAGAAGAGTCAATCTCCTGGCAAAGCCATGAAAGCCAGCAGAAACATTTCCCAAATTAACCCTGAAATGTTTCCTCGTGCACAGGTCCAGGAAGGAGACTGATTCAAAAGGGAATTTGGCACTTGGTTAGGGCAAGACATCTTTTGTGGCTGCTGAAATAGTTGTGCATCCAGAAGATTAATGCTTGCACCATGTCCTTCCAGCCCCACGGGCACCCACGGTCTGCACAGAAAATCACATTTGCTCCATCTAAAGTGATCTCTCCCCCAAAATGAACTTGGTTTAAGTAAGGATTTTTTTTGAGAGTCTCTTAAGATGAGCAGATGTTCCTGCTTCAGTTATTTCTTGGCCAGGTTTTATGGGGCTTGCAAAGTTTACTTACCAAAGTCCATACTGGGCCCTAAGGTAACAGTGTGTGATAAATATTGCAGTGAGATACCCAACTCAGAACTCCTGTAAAACACACAGTGATTTATGGATTTGGTGTCTGGGCATTCAGTCTCAGGAACACAGAAAATGTTAAGAGATCTCCTTGCTTGAGCTTTTTTCTTAACAAGGTGAGCAAAGCAATGGGAAACCTTCAGAAGAGAAAAAAGAGTGGGCTCTCAGGTTGAGAGCACCTATAAAGGGCTTCTATTACCTAATGCTTCCTGTTTCCAGGAGGAAGGTGCCTAATTAGCATTCCTGAATGTGATGGGGCTCAGAGCTCTGAGTCATCTGGGAAGAAGTACTTTCACAGTTTTTACTGCTGGAGAAGCTAAGAGCAGCTCAGAGGAAGAAGCACTGGAACTTCCTTGTGACCTAGTACCACATAAATTACTGGTATCCAAAATTCCTTTGCAGATGCTTAGAAAATAGTAGTTACTCCCTCTGTCACCCACTGAAACTATAAGGTTCCTCCTGCTTCCCTTCAGAAGCTCTGGATTAGGATGTGAAAGTCATTAACACCACTACTTTCAGCATCATGCTGCTAGTACCTATTTAGTGAGGTTTGATCCACTAGGTTTTGGTTATGGGACATAAAAGCCTGGTAACCAGCCTTAGGATCAGGCAGGTTTACAGAGATGTATCCCACAGCATGCAGCACAGACAGCCCTGGGGCTGATCTTCCCCTAGACCAACACTGGGTAGCTTGAGCCACTTCTCTGGAAGCCACACACCATCTGCCATTTCTTCATAAATTAAAAAAAAAACCAAAAAGGTCTCAAATATACAATAGCACATGAAGCCTGGATTAACTGATATCTCTCTTCTCTCAGTGCTTTCCTTGTGTTTTTGTCTTGGGCCTGTGGTGCTCTGCAGGATTATGGCATTCCAGAGTCATTGGCATAATGATAACATGACTAAGAAATATGGAGACTGCCCTCTCCACGTTAATCTGTGCCAAGAGAATACTGAAGGAAGTAGATAAAGGAGTCACTAACACTGAGTTACATTTTGCTTCTAAGAATTGCCTCCCAGAGGCTGTAGCCATTTTGCAACCTTTTTAATTTTCAGAGAAAGTGCCTCCTGTGCCATAAGTAAGAGTTTAATGTGCCACAGGGTCCTGTTTATCATGATAACATATTTTGCTAAAGAACTGATAGACTTTCTGTAGGTCCTTTGAATATCTTTCAGCCAGTCCATTAGATGGGGCTGTGATACTGGAGATTTTAATCACAGATGTTCATTATTCAGTTATTATTCATTCATTTTAATAATAAAAAGCTGCATAGTTCCTTTGTTTCGCAGGCAGCAAGATCTGGTGAGGGATTTCAAAGCATGGAATAGTTTGGTTGTCTTTAATGCTAGCTGTGTCCACGAATTTGCAGGGAGAACATCAGGCCCACCTTTCTCTTACAGACGGCATGGGCATCCACGGCAAAGACACCTGTAAATGAGGCAAGCACCAGAAGACATATGGGAAGCAGTCTTGTATCTCATGTGATGATTAATAGCATGTTCCCAGCTGGAATATAGCTTGAGACCTCTACACAGTTCTTCAGTAGGAAAAAAAAATGACCTGTGTAATTGTTTTAACAGTGCTGTGCAGAGGGCCCTGGAAATGGAAGACAGCATCAGTGTACCATCCCATTAAGAGAAGACATCAGATGTTATGGCAAAAACATCTCTAGAGCCTACTTGATGCAGGAAGATGCAAAGGGCAAAAGTAACTTCCCTTCAAACTGCTTTGCCTCAAGCAAGAGCAAATGCTGTAATTATATTGAGCAGTCAGAGATTGAGTTATCAATTACAGTACGTACGTGTGGATGTATTTTAATATATAGTGACGGTTCCTGTGACAAAAACAGGACCTAAATCATGGAGTTGTTAAGGTTGGAAAAGACCTCTAAGAGTCACCAAGTCCAAACACCGCCTTGCTTACCACTAACCCATGTCCTCAAGTGCTATATCCAGGCACTTGAAGCATTTCTTAAACATTTTCATGGATGGTGACTCCACCACATCCCTGGGACATCTTTTCCTCTGCTTGACAACCCTTCCTGGGAAGAAACCTTTCCCAAATCTCTCGTCTAAACCTCACTCCCCTGCAACTTGAGGCCATTTCTTCTCATTCTGTCATTTGTTACCTGGGAGAAAGGGCTGACCCTTACCTTGCTGCCACCTTTCAGGGAGCTGTTGGGAGCAATGAGGTTCCCCCAGAGTCTCCTTTTCTCCAGGCTACACACCCCCAGCTCCCTCAGATTTGTGGTCCAGAGCCTTCCCCAGCTCTGTTGCACATGGGCTGTGCACAGGCAGCCTTTGGCACCCCTGTGCCAGCTGCCCCAGGATGCTGATCCCCACAGCAACAGGCTGCCCTCCTGCTCCTGCTTCATGCCCACATCTGAAGACACCACCCAAGATCACAGAATCCTGGCATGGTTGGGGTAGGAAGGGACCTTCAAGTTCACCTAGAGCTCCAAGCCCCCTGCCATGGGCAGGGACACCTTCCACCAGACCAGGTTGCTCAAAACCCCATTCAGCCTGGCCATGGTGGCACAAAAAAGTCCCCAAGTGCTTTATCCAGCCCACCCAGCAGCTCTTCTGCATAACTCCCTGACTCTGCAGCAGCTGAGCAGCCAGTGCCCTATGCCAGTGCTCCCAGAGAAAGTGATGCAGGGAGACTCACAGATGAAGCATTTGCTCAAATATACAGTTTATTGCCATCTTTGTACCCAGTAAAGCTCACAGGAGGAATGGACTCTCTCAAAAAGGGCATTTGCAGGAGCAGCTGGAGGGTAGCAACATTAGATGCCACTTGGCAGTGAGCACAGCTACAGAGGGTGACAAATTATTCCTATTTTCCCAGTGCTGGAGCATGGACAGTGGGAGAGCTGTAGATAGGGAATCAGAGAAAACAGAGCCCAGAGCCTCAGGTGTTCTACCAAATAATCTCCAACTCTGTGGTAGCTGAGCAGCCTCAGTCCATGCCAAGGAGATGCACGGATGCTCAGAGATACAGTGTTTGTTCAAACACACCACTTGTTGTAAACTTTACATCAGCTAAGACTCCCAGAAGGTCAAAGTATGGTTAGAATGACATTGGAAGTATTTTCCTAGAAACCCAATGGTTCTACACGTCTACAGTTCTATGATTCTACCATTCTGTGATTCTACAGGTGTCCCATTCAGAACCCTAAGTAGAGGCGACATTGACGCTCCTTGAACTTCTTCATTGCCTCAGTCTGGGCAGCTGGATCCTCTGCCAGGTGCTGGAAGAGGTTTAGGGTCTGTGCCCCTTGGAAGGATGGGGGCAAGGAGATCTCCTCGGGCATGTCCTCGTTGTCAAAGAAGAAGTGCTTGAGGCGTTTCTCCTCTAGGCAACAGTGCAGGTAGTTCAGGATGTCATCCACCCGCAGCAGGAGATACTTGTGCTGCCATTCTGACAGAGGGATCAAGGTCAGGAGGTGCATGACCGTGGTCTTCAAGGCATAGATAGAAATGCCTGAGCCCTCCAGAAGGCGAGCACAGAGCCGCAGGCATTTGAGGTGGCAGCTGCGGTGTGGGGCCTGCCCAGCGACGAGCCTGAAGAACTTTGCCTCTGCCACAGCATAGCTCTCCAGCCATGTCGTGCTTGGGGGGAGCTGGGCCTTCGTAGGCTGGCTGCTCAGGAAGATGTCCGAGTCCCCTTGCTGCACACTAAATACCGTCTCCACAAAAAGGCTTTTCCCAGAGGCTTTCATCAGCTTCATCTTGCAGGAGCGGCTGGAGGGGAGCACCTTCATGCTGTAGACACGGGACTGAGGCACCGCCGACCAGGCCGTGATCACAAACGTCTGGAACCAGAGGGCAATTTTCTCTCCATCTAGGTAAGGGCCGGTGCAGAGGGTGTGTAGAAGGCTGGGCACATGATTTCTCCTCAGCTCCTCCTCAGAGTGGTGGAGGAAGCACAGCATGTTGTTTTCAGGCTGTTCCTCGGCACAAGTGCATACCAGCTCCACACGGATGCGCATGCTCGGCCGCGGCGTCTGCCCCGTGGTGTCTGGTTCCAGGTGGAAGGCGTGCCCATGGGGTGGCTTCAGGGGCACAAACATGCAGTAGACAATATCCTCCTCCTTATCTTGACTCCATCCTTCACAGGCACTGCCCACCCCAATGGCAGGTTCCAGCACCGGGAAGAAGCTGTCTGAAAAGACACTCTGGGAGACAAGGAGGAGGTCACTCAGCAGCTGCCGTGCCACCCGTCTCCTGGGGGCCAGCTTCGGCACGGACAGCTGGAAGCGTCTTGTAAAGATACAGATCATATTCATCTCAGCAGGATTTTCTTCCTCGCTTTCTTCACTCTCTGGTTCCCTGTTGTTGTCCATCTCATAGGTCCTTTTGCTGAGCCACCAGTAGAGTGCCAAGAGCAGCACCAGGGTTCCAGCAAAGGTCCAGAACAGCAAGTACTGCAAGGCAGTGCAGAGCATGGCTCCCCAGGACCCAACACTCTGCTCCATGGTTCCATGGGCCAGCTCCTGCACCATCTGAGTCCTCTTCTGGTTGAGGCCCTCATCTGAGTACACACTGATGTAATGGAGGATCCCTTGGACAAGCCAGAGGAGGAGGAGTAAGACCATTATGACCTGCAAGAGAAGGGAGAGGAGTGCAGTGGGGTTGAGAAGGGAGGGAAGGAAGAAAAGAGAAATGAATGGAGCTGGCAGTGAGGGAAGAAGGCATGGGAGACAGCGGGCAGGAAGGAGAGGGGGCTAGGTAGCTGGCAGGCAGGAAAGCCTGCTCCCAGTCCCAGCGATGGCACCGTGCCCTACTCAAGGCATTCCTGCAAGGGGCTGGGCCCTGGATGCAGGGTGGGAAGCACTCTCTTGAGTGCCTGTGTTTGTGCTCCCGCCCTCATCCAGGGCAGTGTCTGGCCTGTGTGTCCATTTGATGCTCATCCAGGCTGGCCTGGGGCAGCACTGCCTGCTGGTGCTACTCCTACCTGCCCCTTGTTGTGACATCCCTTGTGATGTCACAGGCACCAGAGACATCACAGCCAGGCCAGTCCCACTCTTTGTCCCCACCCCAGTTCAGAGGGACAGGTATAAATGAAAGCAGCAGGCAGTGAACGTGGGCAAGGTGAGTGTGCACACAGGCCTGACACTGCCCTGGACGAGAGGTGGAGCACAAAGGCAGAGCTGTCAGGCCCTTCTCTCTGTCCTCCTGAAGGCCGTGGGTGCCCCAATGTTGCTGGTCACGCTGGTGAAAACCATCCTGCAGAATGCAAAGCTGGTTAATGATGAGCTGGACAAGGACATGCGCCAGCGCATGGAGCAGCGTTCCAAGTTCCTCACCCAGAGGATGACTTGGATGCTGGAGGAGCTGGAACACAAGGCTGTGGAGCAGACTGGTGGATCATGGGGACTCTGGGCTGCCTTGCCACAATGGCAGACCTGGGTCATTGCGGGAGTCTTGGTGCTGCTCGTGGCACTGTGCTGGCGGCTCAGGAAAAGAAGCTGTGAGGTGCTGCCCAGCTGGCAGCTGAGCACCTCAAAGTCGGTCACTCCTGCACCCCACACCTCCATCCCCAACCCCACACTTGTCACTCCCATCTCCACACTCGTAAAAACCTTTACTTTCCCATTGAACTCGAATCTGAGGGGGAAATCTAAGTACAAACTGGTAGATTTGGATAAGAATTGGTTGACAGTTGAAAGAAAGTGAATTAGAAGAATTTATAAGAATGAAGATTTTGAAAAAATATAAGTAATGCACAATGCAATTGATCATCACACACTGACTGATGCTGGATCCTTTCCCAAACACTGATCAGCTCCTCTTCCAGGTAACTCCCCCATTTTATATGGTGGCCATCATGGCCTATGGGATATCCCTTTGGCCAGTTCAGGTCACCTGTCCTAACTTTGCTCCTCCCTCCCAGCTTTTTGGGTTTGTGTTTTTTGTACCGCCTCACTGGCAGAGCATGAGGCACAAAAAAGTCCTTGATTTTGGATGAACATGACACTTAGCACCAACCAGAACCAGCTACTGACAAGAAATTAACTGTATCCCTGCCAAAACCAGAACAATATCCACTCCTTAATCCATAGCATTTGTGTCATGCCAAGTCTCCCACTTCCCAACACTTCATCACCTTCCCCGTTTATCTGACAGACATACAGACAGCCATCATTCCCTTAGCCTGTGGAACACCTCTGTTAAATATCCATACAATTGCCAGCAAAACCTTGACCATGCATGTGGGGAGAGCAGACTCTGGGCTGCTGAAGGAGCAAGTCCAGGAAGTCTCCTGGGAATCTGCTTTTGAAGGTCCTGTGCTCCATGAACACTGGTCCCCTTTGAAGGGCCATCTCCTAAGATAACAGGCACAGGCAATGGCAATCAGGGCAGAGGGATGACTTGGCTAGCAGGGAGCTTCTTCTGTTCTTGCAGTTCCCCTATCTCCCTTCCAGGCCTTCTTGCAGACGGGTGTGCCATTTGCTAACTTCCAGTCACCTGGGACCTCCCAGGTTATCTGGGACTGCTGGTAAATGATTGAAAGGGGTTCAGGGAGCACTTCTGCCAGCTGCTGCACTGTCCTCTTCTGGATCCCATCTGACTGCACAGTGTCTGTCTAAATAGTGTAGCACATTGCTAACCATTTCCCCATCCCTGTCATTCAGCTCAGGGGTCTGGGTACCTACAGAACAACTGGTCTTACTAATAAAGACTGAGGCAAAAAAGACATTTAGAACCTCAGCCTCCTCTTCATCTTTTGTCAGTATGTTTCCCCATGCATCCAGTGAAGGATGAAGACTCTCCTTGCCTCTCCTTTTGTACTTATAGAAACATCTTTTATTGCTTTTGACTTTAGTAGCCAAATGAAGTTTCAGTAAGGCTTTTTCTATTTCTGATGTTTTTCTAATTTTTCTCATTTCAGTTCTAATTTTTACCCTACTAACCTCATGATATCACTGTAGTCCTCCTGAACTGCCTGCCCCTTCTTCAATAGGTCATGAACTTTTTTTTTTCCCCCCCTGAGTTCCAGCCAGCTTGTCTTTCAGCACCTGGAGATAGCCTACTCATGCACCTTTAAGATTTCCTTCTTGAAGAATCTCAAGCCTTCCTGAAAAAATCTGACACTTGGAAGTCCAGGATGGCAATGTGCTAACCACCATCCTTACTTCTCTAAGGACCAAAAACTATCATTTTATGATTTTTATGCCCAAGACTTCAATGCCAAGAAAGGATGCTACCTTGTAACAGATGAGGGAGATCAGGCTTCCTTATTTCTACAATCTTAAAAAAGACATTAGGCCTGAGTGAAATAAATATGTATGCCCCAGCTAAGCAAGGCAAAGTTACCCTTAAGCGACAGCACAAAAGTTCAGTGAGATAATCACATTAGCATTACCGAGTTAGCCATGCATGTGAAGCACAATACAGCTCCTATTTCCTATTTGTCTGCATTATGAATCTAAAATATTCATATTTTATTGTCTTGTGTTGACAGCAAACTGTTAGAACAGAAGAATAGCTGGTTTTGTGTCTAGAGCTTCATGTCTTATTTAGTGCAAGACTGAATGGCAAGCAGAATTAATCAGGTTCTCAAGTGCACTTTGTCCAAGGTTGTCCATGCTAGCAGTCCTTAAGCTGGGAATGAGAATCTGGTGTCCTTTCCATTGGCTGGGATATAAATATTCCACCTGCTCAAAAATCCTAAGGGAACTGAGCACTCAACTCGTCAGCAATTTTAAGTAAGATTTTAGGATTTAACCTACTTAATGCCTGTCTGGAAAGCCTAGGTTCAAGCCAGGGTGTGCATGTGGCTGAAGCCTGCTCTAACCTGACAGCACCCTTCAGCTCTGTGCTGGTGCTTCTGGCACCTGTCAAAACAGAGGTGCAGTCTGCACCCAGTGCTGTGGGAAGCAGGCAGAGGGGAATATCAGCCTGGGACGAAACATCAAAGGGATCTGAAACTCTATTCATGCTTTAACATGAATAATACTTTTTTTAGTATTTCCCTGCATATTTGTAAAGGACTGACAGCTAAAGACTAGAAGTGCAATTTGGTCTTTGTGCAACATCCAGGTCTGTGGGCCTGATGGAAAACCCGGGGAACTTCTGTGCTGTCGTGGTGGGTTTTGACTTGGGAAGCAGGAGATTCCCCTGCCACTGCTCCCTGAGTAGCAGCTTCTGTGGCTCCCTGTCAGTGCCAAGGGAGGAAAGCTCTGTGTGCTCTCCACAGAAAGGGTTTCCCTGACAGGCTGCACGCTGGTCCCTGAGCACAGGTGGCCACAAGGAGCCTGGCAGCTGCCTCCTTTGGGGAATCACAGAAAGCAGCTTGGCCTCAAGAGCTCAGCATGGCAAAGGGCCCAGAGCAACCTGCCATGCTGCCTGTCACACCAGTCAGAAGGAAGCTGTAATGAAAACAAGCAACTTTCAGTAATGCCTCTGCATTCACTTGGAAATAATGAAAACAAGCACGAAGCAGCCAAGGAGCCCTTCTTGGGCTGTCACTGTTCCACTGTCACCAATCTGCCATGAAACAGGGTCCACTAAGCCACAGCAATCTGCTGCAAGGTGTTATTGGCCCCACAAAGAACTGAGTGCTAAAGGACACCCCTAACACAAATTGCTCTTGAAAAAAAGAGTATGGAATGACTTTGCAATTTTTGACAGCTTTTAAAATTGATGTTGGAAGCTGCTTTTCCTACAGGACCTTGCAAACTCCCTCCTTATTCAAGTGAGGAGGAAACTCCCTTCTTTGGTGGTCTTCATGGAACACCAGCCAGTCTCCATCCCCTCTGACTCCTCCACAAAAGCAGGAATGGCATGGGCTCTTCATCCCATCTTCATCTTCCATGGGAGTTTCCACCCCACTGACTCCTCTAGGAGCAGGCTGCACGCTTATTACACAACCTCAGTGTGTAGTCATGCAGTCATGACTATCAGAAATGTCTTCATCCCACAGTTCTTTCTTTACCTCTTCTTAGTTTGTAACAAGTCATGCTAGGAAGGAAGGGGAACAAAAAACATTTCTGTGAAGCTCTCTAAGTTACTTAATGATTTTATGGATCACGTTGCTAGGAAAAATCTGCCCCTGAAGAGCAGTACTCCATGGCCCTGAAGGTTTTCACCTCTTTTCAATAAACCTGATCAACATTGCATGGGGACTGTGACTGCCCTGAGAGGATGGACTACTCCAATAGCATATTTTAATGACAACATAAAGTCATTAATTTATTTTTTTATAGTGCATTTCACAAACTCAGCTCTCTTACTACAACCCAGCAAATCAAAAGTCTCTGCCTTGTGTTGGTTGCTCATTTCCCACATACTTCTCAGAAAATCTTGTTGAATCCCCACATGACACATTATGTGTTTAAATTAGTACTTAAGGAGACTACTGGAAGTTTATTGCTCTTATCTTTGTCATTCACTGGGTGTGCCTGTCCCTTCCTCCTTTTTGTCTGCTGAATGAAACTGTCAGAAGCACAGCTTTCCCACTGCAGGGCATTTGCAACGGCAGCAAAAGAATAAAAGAAGCATTTTTTTCCTAATCTCTAAGTGCACTTCATCATCCTCCATCACTGTAAGCCTACCAAATTTTAAGTTTAGAAGTGCATCCTATAACAATGTCTTCCTACAGCACAAACCCAAACTATTTAGGCAAACTAGCGATTATTCTTCTACACTAACATCAACATAAAGCAGATTAGAAGAATTAAATGCACAAGAGTGCTCTTCTTTTATGATTATGCACCCTTAATCTTCAGAAGATGGTTAATTACATTTTAAGCAGCATAAGAGCCCTAACATATTTGTATGTTAATAAAAATTCTCACCAGGGGTTTAAATCTAACATGTATTCACAGGTATAACTAATGGCATTTTTCAGTAAGGCTGTGAAAAAATATGCCTGTAAGTTAGTACCTTCTCACAGGAAACTGCTGGGAGTTTTTAATTTACTCTCTAACTATTCTCCTAATCATTCTCTTATCATGCTGGGATGGCTAAATGCATACAGATTATAATGATGGTGTGCACCCACCACAGCAGTGTCAGTGATGACATTTGCCAGTGCTTGAAGCCAGGCTGCTGCAATCAGAGCTCTGCAGCACAGGGAAGCAGAGAAGGAACGAGGATGACACTGCAGCCCTGCAGTTTCACAGGATCTCATGTTTGCTGGCTTAAGGCTTATTCCAGTTCAGAAAGAGATTAGTCTCCACCTAGGACAGGCCCAAACATCTCTGTGATTCAGAGGTTTTAGGGCTAAATGTTAATTATGTCATTATTAGGAAACTATTAGGAAAATTTTTTTCACGGAAAGGGTGATTAGGCATTGGAACAGATTCCCCAGGGATGTGGTGAAGTCACCATCCCTGGAAGCATTTGAAAAACAAGTAGACATGGCCCTTTGTGATATGATTTAGTGTGCCTGATGGTATTCAGTCAAAGGTTGGACTCGATGACCTGGAGGTCTTTTCCAACTTTATTGATTTTGTGATTCATACTCAGAAATGTTGAAGGTTCAAAAATACTTATTTCCTACAAATCCTCCTAAATGGAGACAACACCTGTTATTTATCTTATTTATCTTTGCTTCCAACCTCCAAGAAGCCAGAGCACTGGCATTCACAGTGGAAGCTGTATTCTTTCTCCAAATCTGCTCTTTGGAAATTTCAACTTCAGACAGTCCAGGATTTAGGCTAGGGTGAGACTCATCCTGATTCAGGGTCAAAATCCTCTTTGTTTTCAACCCAAGGCAGCTTCAGAAAAACAGAAGGCGTGAATTTCGAGAGGGGAAGAGATAGTGTACCAAAATGGGAAGCACGTTCTTTCCTGCTGGATTCACCCACTAGAGGGACTCGTTTCATTCTCTGAACGAGAGCAGAATGGAGCAGAACAGAGCAAGCTCAGGGGAGTAAGTATCATGGGGAAAGGGGAAAAGCAGGTGCTGTTGGTGCTTCCTGCAAGTGCTGAGTTCAGTGGCCACAGGCTTTGTCCTTCCCTGGGATGTGTTTGTTCTGTTGGCTGAGCAGCATCATGCCAGTTTCCTCTGGAGGGGCCAATCGAGTTTCAGGAAAAAGAAACTTTACACATCAACTTAATTTTTCTCTGCTGTTTGGTCATTTCTTCCCACAGGATTTTCTTCATGTCTACTACCCAAAGCAGAGACTGTCATTCCGAAACATCCCCAGGGCATAAAAGATTATTTGGGAAAGGAGGAAAGAGCTGAACTTTTGAAATATGCTTCCTAATTATTAGTATTCCTCATTCTGAGCCTTATTTGTGACAAGGATGACTCATTGCCATTGAACACCCACTGCCTATCTATTTCCTCTAATGCTGCTTTCCTTTTTGATTTTCCGGGTACAGATAGCTGACTGCTTATCTATTCCTACCGTTAAAATGATGCATAACTGCTGCATTTTGTGGATGGAAACATTATGGACACTGAAATGTCATCACAGCCCCATTTGCTCATCTGCTGTTATTTACTTTCCAGCAGACAATATTTAGTACCAGGCACACACAATGCAGAAGTCAGCACAACATTCATCACGTTGATACCAGGACGTACAGCGCATGCTGCCACAGATCAACAGGAACAGTCTGGGCTGGAGGATTTACAGAGCTCCCCATCTCCCTTCAGGCTCTGTACAAATTTTCCCTGGCTGAGATGCTGTAGTTCTGGAAGGGAGCCAAGGCATGGCTGTGTGCCAGTGGGAGGAGTTCCCAAAAGAGGAGGATGTAGGGATCTGCTGTCAGAATGACCTTCCTTTCTGTCTGCTGGATACAACCCTGCACTGGTTTCCTCCAAAGCGTGTCACACCATGCTCCCTGGGAGGTTGCACAGTACTCCCTGTGTCATTCCACTGGAACCCCTTCCACTGGTGAGGTTTTTTCTGGATGCAGATGAAGCTCTGTCTAGAATCAGACATCTCTGGAAAAGCATTCTGAGGTCAGGTCACACGAAGCAAATGCCCAGCTATCCAAAAGCCTGGCCCAGGGAAATCAGTAGTCTAACAGGGATGGTTTGCACACTTCAGTCTTTCAAACCAGAAGCCACAACGCCTTACACCTGTGCATTATCATGTGCTGTGACCTTTATAAACACCCCACAAAAACTGCCCCATTGCAGGAGAGTTTCCACTTCAGTGAGGGAAGTCAGGAGATGAATGCTGCCCCTGGAGAACTTTCAGGAGCAGTAAGACCCCTCACAGTGGTTATGAGGACAATGAAACAGGATGTCCAGGGAAGTGATGGAGTCACCATCCCTGATGGTGTTTAAAAATCACATAGATGTGGCACTTGGGGACATGGTTTAGAGGTGAATGTGGCAGTGCTGGGTTAACTGTTGGACTTGATGATATTGGAGGTCTTTTCCAACCTAAATGATTCTACGGTTCTTTTATAATACTCAACCAAGGAATGAGTCTTCCTTGACAATGAATTAGCAATAATGAAGATGAGGATGTGCACCATGGGTCCTATGGGGGTTGTTTCTGTGCTTCTGTGAGACTCTCCAAAATAATGGATTGCTCATCTCTCGAAGGCAGGTGGTGGGGCACAGCAGGCAGGGGACTGCACCTCAGAGGGCTTTAGATCTCTGGGGATTGGAAGATTGTTGGTGCATACCTGACTCCATCTTATTGCTTATCTGGCAGCCACCCTCAGTCACCTTTTTGAGAAAAAAAAATTTGCATTAGCTGGACCTTTGGTGGCCATTCTGATATACTTAGAGATTTCCAGGAGACGCCAAAGGAAAATCTCATCTAACAGGGGATTCTGAAAAGCAAATTTTGTATTGTGACAGAGCTCTTCTGTCTCACATTTCTTTCTTCTTACTGATTCAGCTTTCTTTCAGTCAGCATGTGTCAAAACCTCTGGCTTCACATTTGCATCAAGATGCTCCTCAGTGCCATCAGAAAACTATCTTGGAGTGCTGAAAAAGAGCAAAACAACCACAAAAAGGTGTGGGGATGATAGCAAACAAACAGAGCTGCTTGGAGAGTATTGGAAATGAGTGCAAGGTGAAGGGATCTGGGATGAAATCCTCAGCCAGTGCCAGACTTGGGCTCAGCCTCCCTGCTCCCCTGAAGCCAGATCTGCTCCAAAGAGTTGTTTCCTTTTCCTTCCACATGGTTCTGAAATTTTTTCTCTTTTCTTTTTGATGCCCTTTTCAAACAAGGAGCTTTGCCATGTGGAAATCTGCAATCAGACCAGCTCTTGGTTGCCTCATATCTGCCACATAAAACAAAATCAGTCCCTTTTGACATCTGAAGGCAGCTGGCTGGACTGGTTGGCTCCAGCTTCAAACAGCATTCACGTTTGTTGGGCTTGTCCTCCAATCCCAGTTTGAGAATCCGCTTTGACATACAAAGAATGACAAGTTTGTAAGTTTTACAAGAGTGGCCTCAAAGCAGGACTGAGGAATGGCTTTGACAGGTAACATCAGAGACCCATCAATCCCTGTGTCCTCCAACTTGGCCAAGGGCAGCTGGACACAGAAGGAAGAGGATACTGATGTTGCATGTACTGATTTTCTCAGTATTTGAGATCAAGTAATTCAGTCAGCTATACATTAATTTCTTGTGGTGGAAGGGTAGGCACAGGAGTTGGTCATCCAGAGGTATTACAAATTTTTGGTACTGCATACATTCAAGAGCACCGTTTAAAAAACTTCTGTCTCTTTGTTGCCCAGAGAAATTGTGGATGCTCCATCCCTGAAATGGTTCAAGGCAAGGGCAACCTGATCTAGTGGAAGGTGTCCCTGCCCATGGCAGGAGATTGGAACTAGATGATCTTTAAGTTCTCTTCCAACCCAATGATTCTATGATTCTAAATCAACAGCTGCTGTCCTGATCCCAGGTCAGAGCCACAGGGTGCACTTCACCAGCTGAGGTGAGAGGGGAAAGAGGTGATCTTCATACTTACAGTCAAGAGGATAGAAATATTCTCAGATGTGAGGGGCTGTGGGTACCAATGGAATCCTCATTCAGCACGGATGCTGTGAATCAGCACTGGGCTAATAGGCAGGAGCAAGGCTGAAAAAAGTGATGGTCATGGATTCAAATGGTCAGGCTGGCTTTTCTGCCTGCTCTTCACCTCCTGCTTCAGGGACTGAACCTGTATCTCTTGACTGCAAATAACTTGGCTTTGGAGAAGCCCATGTGGAGTCTTTGTGGATATGGATGCACGCAGAGGATGGGAAATTAAAATGATGGAAATACAAGGCGTTTGCAAAATATTTCAAATTGGATACCAGTTTTGTTAATCTTAATGTTGGCTTGCTGGTGTGAATTGTGACATATCACAATGACCTAAAACAGTTTCTCCCATTTTGCAGACACAATGAAAGTATTTTCAGTTGTGTAAAACCTTCATCTGAGCACAAGCTGTGATCTGGGAACCTCTGCTCCACACAAGGAAGGGATTTGATTGTGACACCTAGAGAGCAAGAGGTTGCAGATTTCCCATTTGCATCCCCCAATCCTGCTCCAGCTGGATGTAAATAATTTTTCCTTCTCCTCAGGGTCCTTTCACTCTCACCTTCCTTTAATGGCCTTTTGATTGAGACAAGGGCAAAAGCCGTTACCTGAACATTTACAAAAACAAAGAGTCAGGAAGCATAGGTCAGCTTCAGTCCTACCAGAGATTTTCCATGACTATGAGCAGGTCACTTAATCTTATCTCAGCACCACAAGTGATAAAGGCCTCATTGATATCATATTAATCTGTAATCAAAGCTTCACATAAGGATTACAGGATTAAACTACTGCAGAAATGTAATATTCTTCATCTGGGTGATCCCTTTGTTCCAAGAGCTCATGTGTATTATTGTCATTTTCACATCTGTTCATCACTTGGAGAAAATGTCTTTTGTCCCTTAGTAAGCTCAAGCCTACATTTCCCATGTCACTCTCCCCCACACTATTATTTTAAAATCTAAATACATTTTCTAAAGGTTAGGACATGTATAATTAAAATCAGGTTGGCAGCAAAGAGCTATTTCATTCACTCCATATAATCCTCCAGTTGGAAAGTGGGTGGGGAATTTGAACTGATCTCACACTTACTGGCAGCAGCAAGGCTGAGGTCACAGACATGACTAGTGGCACTGAACGTTCATTGTGACATTTGTTATGGGAACTTAATTGTTCAGAAGTTTCATTCAGTACTTTCCGAAAACGAGGATTTGTAAGGTAATTCCAATGAGCATCCCAGAAACACAAATCACTTCTGTAGGTCATGACTTTTGCACTCACGCTGGGAATTGCACGTTGTAAGAAATGTAGATACTGCTCAGCAGTTCTTCTACTCATAATTTTTCTTTTTAACTTCCTTTAGTTATATATGAAGTAGCTCCATTCTCCTTGCAGACTCTTACCCAATATCTTGTAAAAGTAAATGAACTTTAAAATTGGAGGTAGTTCTCCAGAGAAGTAATTCAGCAATAATTTAGCCTACGGAAGTTCCCAAGTCTGTAATTTATTGATTTAGTTAACAGTTTTTACTGACTAGATAACAGTTTCCTATCTTATTACCCTGTGTTTTCATTATATCCAACCTGTCTGGTAGAAAGAATATCAATCTTTGGCAACTCACAATTGCTAAGAGTAGCTGTTAAATATCTCAAAACTTGCCTTTACTTCATTTTGCAGTTTCAAAGTTTCTTGTTTGGAGAATTGGCAAATTGTTAAAAAGATTTACTTTTCTTCACCAGGAAAACAAACAAAAAAACTCCCAAAAACACACAAAAAACAAAACAAAACAAAACAAAACAAAAAAAAATGAAAAAGTGATTGTTCAGTCGTGTCTCCAAAAGGGAGGCAGACAGTTCTGCAATTCTGGTGCTTGCACAAAATCCTCAGCTGCAGTTCCCATCCAGCCTGCAGAAAGTGTTGGTCACATCACCCCACTCTCTGCAGCAATAAATGCAGATGAGGTGTGGTTGCCTAGAGGATGGAACAGCAGAAGGTATCAATGCACTTTATGATGCTTGGCAGGAAAGACAGGCTGTATTGTACAGCTTTTTTTGAGACAGACTAGAAGTTGATCGCTGACACTTGTGGCTGAGAAAAGGTTCCACAAGGTCAGAGCTGCTTAAATTGGACTTGTAAAGAGGAAAATGTGAGGACAGTGGGGATAATACAAAGCAAATGTTGGGTACATATGGGTTTGTGAAACTGCTTTGTTTCAACAATACTCACAAACATTTAGTTCTTGGCTTTAGAGGATATTTGAATGATTAGATAGTTAAAAGGCAAACAGTGGCAGTCTAAATTGCATAGAAAAAAATCCCAAACAGGTATTGAAGTCAAAGTTCACATTGCAGGACTGACACACTCATCAGGAGTGCTCTTGTGCTCCCACAGAAATGCTTGTTCTGTAGTACAGACAGGAGCTGTAACGCTCCTCACTCAGCTGACCAGTCACACCTCAACAAATGCTGAGGAAGCTTTCGAAGATATTTTTAGGCCAGAACAATAAATAAGCCCTTCTTCAATTTGTCAGTAACTGCAAATTAGATTCTTGCCTAAGTTTATGAGCTCAGAGCTGGCTCATCTGATGAAGAACTGAAAGAAGTCAATGGCACAATTTTCAGCAGGTTTTTAGGGACCAACTGTCCCATATGGCTGCACTAAAAAGCCCTTCAGAGCAAGGAGAACACAAGACCTATGCTATAAGTCTCATGAGGAAGAAAGTTTGCAAGCTTTTCATTGCGCTGGTGAAGACCCAGTTCTTTATCTGGCTCTGTATGAAACCAAGAACAGTTTCTTCTTCATTGAGGGCAATGGCACTGTTTTGTAAGAAATACACCAAACCAGACCAAATCCATCTCCTGATACACCTACCTGCCCCAGATCTGCCTAATTTTTCCCAAGAAAAACCTATATATTCTGCTACCTTTAAACAGAACACACTGCTAGAGCAGAGGCTCTGCCCTCCTGCAGGCTCTGGCTCTACCATTGCTCACATCTCATTCTCAGAACAGACCTCTTGGATTCCCTATTTTTGGGATAGTTCTCATGAGTTAGAAGGCTATATGGGGGTCTGCACAGATGCTCTACACTGGTGTGTAGTGACCATCCCCTCATCAAAGCCCAAATACCACCCTGTATCGCCTTCTCTGGCCTGTCTTATGTTGAACTCCCTGGGCTAAAAGCCACACAATGCTCTTTAACTTCCCAGTGTGCCAAGAGAAAGAAAGCAGGTTCCTCTGTCAACTCCTCCATTTCCTGACCTGTGTGATGATCAAGTGACTGTTCTGCTCCTTCTGCCATTATTTTGAGATTGAGGACCACAGGAGTCCAGACACATTAGCAAGCAGATGTTGAGCTGACAGACTCTATCAATTATTGCAGTAGTTTCAGCCCACATATCAGATACCTACTCCTGGACTGTAGCATTGACAAGCTTTAAGATGTGTCAGAGATTCCTCTCTCAGAAGACCAGTCAGCGTGTGCTGTGCTGTCCCTGGCCTTCTTTGCAGGACTTCTTCCACTTTCTTTCAAGATGACATCTTTGTTACGAGTCTGTAGGGTCTTAGTGGGGTTCATGATGCACCTCACAGTTTCCTTTTTCTTCTGAGACAGCCAGTGTCCCCAAGCAGAGTCAAGCTGATTCCCTTTCCATGGCAGAGCACATGCTCAGCCAATGAGCAACACACTTCTTTTCTGAGCACCAGTCAGCTCATAAACCAGTCCCTGGGAGCTTCGTCTGCTTCTTTCCCTTCTGAAGCAATCAGACAGGATGAGTGTTCACAGCCCCAGTGCCTGCACACCCAGCAGCACAGGAGCACAGCTCTGGCTGAGGCAGCCTGTGTGACTCAGCTCTGCCTGCAAATGTGACAACCTTTGTTAGGAAGACAACCTAGGGGTTTGCTACCAAAATAAACTCAGCCCTGAGTGTGACTGAACTGCCTGACATTATCAGACAGGCTGTGTAGTGCACTTCCAGCTCTCCTCTAGCAAGCTTTTTCTTAACTGTCTAGCTTAACACCCCTGAAACCCTCTGGCCAGCATATTCCCAGGTATGGACAGAGAAGTCTGAGCTGTGCTTTATCTTTTTCTCCTGAAAAAATGCCCTAGTTTGAACTTTCCAGCCAGTTGTTCCAAGCTGTGGTAGCATTAATCAAACTAATGATATCTGGTTATCTGCAGGAAGATCAATATTATTTGGCACAAAAGAGAATCCCACAATTAATAGTGTACTGTACAGTGTCTGTGTTCCTGTGCCAGTCTTAACATATTATAAATTACGTTTTTCTTCTTTTCTTTCTTCTCCTGGTTTTTTTGGGTTTTTTTGGGTTTTTTTTGGTTTGTTGGTTTTTTTGTTTTTTGGTCTACTCCCTGGAGGAGAATGTGGTATAATGAGGGTTATTGGAACCCTGCAGCTGTCCAAGGATAAGATAGCTTAGCTGTTGGCTTTACTGCATTACTCATGCAAGGTTATTATGGTCATGGATGCCAGTGACAGCCTCGGGTCCCTGCTCTGCCCAGACACTTCGTGCAAACTGTTTGGATTGAAATAACAACTCCTAGGATAAAGCCCCGGAGAAAAGAGATTGCAGATCTAAATGAAACCACAGTGACCTGTGGTTTGGGGGACACCAAATCAGCTGCTTCAGGAAAGGGAACATCCATCACCTCAGTCATCTCTATTTCTTTAGAAAAGAAAAAGAAATCATGGGGCTCTTCTCCAAACAATGCTCTGGCCAGCAACTGATTTATCTTAAATCTGTCTGCAGTGCCTGCTGCTGGGTTTTATGATTGTGGCTCTTCAGCCATCCAGCAGCAATACGAATAATTTACTGACCAAAAATTGTCTTCGTGTCCCAGTTAGGGTTGTTACCTGTGAGTTTTGAGTCAATTGCTGAATCCATGATTTAACACTTTTACTGTACTGCCAAGAAAAAATGCTGTTTGATACGAGATCTTCCCTTCCTCATCTTTTCCAGCAAAAGGCATTGTTGACCAACTAAGACAGTAAAAAAGATGCTAAAACCTGGCTGAACCTGAGATGCTAAAACCTGATAGCAGGGTACTGGATAAGAAAACACTGAATGTGTCAACTGTTCTTAATCAGACACTTTGATTCACAGAATCACAGGATCACTAGGTTGGAAGAGACCTTCAAGATCATCGAGTCCAACCCATGCTCTAACACCTCGAGGCTCTTTGCTGGTAACAGGGACTCTGCAATGACTTCCGTGACACATCCAGACTTTTTTCTCCATACTCTTTCTAGTTTTACTGGTGTCTTGGAAACAAGGACACAGTATGATAGAACCATGATGTCCTTTTCCACTGCAGTGATGCTCTTCTCTAAGTTTGTTTGCTCTGGGCTGCCTCCAGGGGCCCTCAGAGGGGTGTCTGCAGCCTGTTTACTTGGGTCAAACAGACAAACCCTTGGTGCTGTGACCCAGAGGTCTTTGAGCACTGGTGGGGACACGTATCTGCTCAGAGCAATCAGAGAAAGCCCTCCTACTGCAGCATATACTCAGACCCACAAGAACCCTTCATATTTCCCATTTCTGCTGGAAAAAGCCTTTGGTAAAGATGGGATGTGTTGTGGTTTTAAGCCCAGCTGAAATTTAGGCACCACACACCCACTTGCTCAACTCTCCCTCTCTTCCCCCCACCCACCCTGGTGGAATGGGGAGAAGGATCAAAGTGAAACTTGTATGTTGAGATAAAAGCTGTTTAATTATTGAAAACAAAGTAAAATATGGCAATAATGGTAAATGATAATGGTAATAAAAAGTGATATATAAATAAAACAAGTGATAGAAAAATAAAGAAATAAAAAAGTGATAGAAATAAAAACAAGTGATGCGTGGTGCTATTGCTCACTACCCGCTGAGCAGTGCCAGAACAGATTCCTGAGCCCAGATTGGATGCTCTTCCAGGAAACTTCCCTAGTTTATATACTGGGCATGACATTCTATGTTGTGGCATATCCTTTTGGTCAGTTCAGGTCACCTGTCCCAGCTGTGCTCCCCCCCAGTTTCTTTTGTGAACCTCCTCACTGGCAGAGCCAAATCCATGAGACAAGGAAAAAAACCCGAAGTCCTTGACTTAGGATAAACACAACTTAGCAAAAAACCAAAACATCAGTGTGTTACCAACACCATTCTCATTCTGACTCCAAAACACAGCTCTGTAACAGCTACTAGAAGAAATTAACTCTGCCCTAGCTGAAACCAGGACAGGGTGACAGCTGGAGGAAGTGCCCTCTGCAAATCCATGGATCAAGGGAATGGCACAGGTGGCACCCAGACCCCAGCCACATCTGGGCCCTGTACACAGTGTGTCTAAGGGGAGAGGCAGGAAAACAGAGAGGCAAGTCCTGCAGACTGCTTTAGGAGGCAGCTCTGCTTCCCTCTTTAGATCCTCTCTTCCCTTGTCATGTAGTTTGCATTTGTCTCTTTTTTTCACGTGGAAATACTGCTTTTAAAGCCATCAGCAGGAGCAAGCAGAGTGGCCATGACATCATTGCCAGCGTGCTTCTCCCACCTGCAACTTGGCAGCTTTTGACAAAGTGGGAAATCCCAGGGGGGCTCTTGTGTCTTTGGCAGGTTTGTTCTGCTCTTGCTTGCAGGCAGCCTCAGCAAACAGCAGGTGAAGGTGTCAGGAAAGAGGAAGCAGCAGAAGGACTTGGAAAAAGAGGTAAGTTAATTAGAAAGAGGCGGCATCAATTACTGTGACATTTAATATCAGTTTTTTCCTTTTAATAGAGAGCACACTGATTCCTTTGGGGAAATCTGCTATCAGCTTTGAGCCAAATACCCAACAAACAAGAACTAGCACAAGCCCTCTACAAATGCATTATATCATGTGAAATTATCTCTGCTGCAGACCTGGCCTTGTCAGGGCTCCACAGCCCTGTGGCTGCCTTGGCACACCCCTCTGAAAGCACAGCCCAGACACCTTCCAACTTCATTAGACAGGTTTATTGCTTACTACAAGATTCTTTGATTTTATTTAAACCTTCATTAGGGCTTGTCATAGAAAGGCTATGTGTTAATAAAAAAAAAATCAAACAGAAACAAGGACAAAGATTCCTGTCACTGAGTCTACTAATGAGATCTGAGCAGATAAATAAGAGACAATGCAAAGCAAAGGACTCACATTTATTTCCACTGCTCTGCAGCCAGGAGCAGTGTTTGGAGCAGGGGTAGAAATACTCCCACTGACCTTCCTCCAGCTGTGCCAAAGCAGCAATGCAGGTTCAGTTGTGACCCCATGGGTACCTCTGGGACCACAGGGACTTCAGCAGCTACTTCACATTGCAATTCAGCCTGTTTGCTCCCTGTTGTCAAATTCCTGACAAAACCTTGTGTAGAGATGTCTGCACACACTGTCACCACCCCTCTGAGTGCAGGGTCTTCAGACAGAACAACTTCAGGTGTCCAAGTCCCAAAAGGGTGGTCCCACACTCTCACATTTAGCACTCAGGCTGTCCATCCTTTGTCCCCTTTGAGAGTGCTGCATTCAGATGGATTAGTTTGGAAATATATGTTTTAGTCTGATTGTTTGCAAACTAAGAAGGAAGCTCTCTGCTGTTCAGGTCATAATTTTGATTCTTCTTGAAGTTCTTTGCTGCCTACGCAGGGGCATTGTCTCTGGCTCAGAGCTCTCACTGGCCAGTCAGTAACAAAATAATTTGTACGGATGGCAGAATTGCAGATGATCTCCTGGGCATTTGTTAATTCTGCATTTCCACTTCTAAATAGGCCAAGAAGCATTTCCTCCTCTTCATTTTCCACCTAAATGCTTCAGCTGCTGGAATGAGAGGTCAAACTAGAAGCATTTGTACCCAGCTGTGGGCAGCTCTGTCTTGCCCACATGCTGTTCTTCCCTGTCATCCCAGGAGATGAACATTGTGTGGCATCCTTGGCCATTAGCAAAACCTTGCCAAGGAGATTTCCCATGGAGAATCGACAAATTCAGCTGTCACTTTCTCACAGCATCTGCAGCAAGAGCTCTGGTTAAAAAGAGATATTTTTAGCCTGGAGGTACTTGGCCAACTGGCATGGGGCTGTCCCTGTTGCCTGAGGATATAAAAAGGAAAGTAGAGGTCCAGAGTTCCCAGTGCCATCTGTATTTTGGAAACTGTTTGCAGCTGATGTCCTCTGCAAGGAAAGGTGTTCTTTTCCTTGTGAGCCAATGTCATGTCAGTCAAAACTGCCTCTTTTGAAAATTTATGCACTGTGCTCAGTGAATATGTTCTGGGCCTTTCTAAGGGCTAAAATATGTATCAAATAATATCCCACAGTACCCCAGGGAAATGGAAGAGAATGGAGCTGCTCTGGTGTGCATTCCATTAGGTGTGCCTGGCATGCACAGTCACAGTACAGAGCCAGTCCTTGGAGTCTTCCTTGCTTTTTGCTGCTTATTATTATCTTGAAGGAGAAATGCTCTAAGTGGCTGAGGGAGTCAGAGGCAGCTACTGCAGCCATCATCAACTCCAAATCAATAATGGATACCATCCAGAGATGCTTCAGGATGAGAGGCATTTCACTTTCAGAAAACCAATTCTTGAAGTGAAGCAGCTGGCATTGTTAAAAAGACAATGAAACAGCAGAGTGGGGTAAAAAGTATTGAGAAAAGAATGTCCATCAAAAAAGTTATTAGTCACTTCATTAAGAGGAGAAAATAAAAGACCAACTTTTTAACTGAAGCTGTTGAGTCAAACTTGCATACTGATGTAGGGCCTGTGCATAAAATTTCTGGCCATAAATGTCTCCCCTGCCCCAAATCCAGGGCTCAGTTTAACAAGTGAATCTTTGGAGATGCCACTGTAGATGGTCCCAGTGCTCACTCTCACACACTCAGGTACACTGAATGCTGATCACATCCAAGAAAGACTTTTCTGCCTTTTGCTGAGTTAATTTGAAGCCACAGCATCCCTGGCCATGGGTGTAGGCACAGGGAAGGAGGGTGAAGAGCCAGGACAGAGTGAGTCAGTTTAAGCTGTTCTGCTCCCAGATGGGTCCTTGACTTCTTGCACCTGTGCAGTCCCGAGCTGTGTCACTGGTACCTCCTTCTGAAAACTCAATAATTGATGCTTAAGCTACAGTGGAGTTGTAAGGAACTCATGCAGGCTTGAGTTAAAATGTGGGTTTCATTCAGTTATATGCCAGATAATTGCTAGGTCTGTGTTTATGTACACACACAACAGGACAGTGAGCTGCACTTCACTGATCACTCTTTGCATTTACGTGTCCCGATGGTGTGGAAGTTTTTTACTGTATATCTAAGAATTGAGGCTTTATCTGCATGCAAGCAGCAGCTCATCCAGTGAGTGTGTAGCACTGTTCCAGTGGCTTTGCATCTGCCTGACTCAGAGAGGATATCCAGGGACAGCCCCTGTCTGGGGCACTGGCCCTGATCTGCCCTGAACAACTCTGAGTCTCCTCAGGCTGTCATGGCATGAACAGACTTTCTGTCAAATGGGATAATATTGTCTCCTATGAATAGGAAAAATGCTGGGTCACCTGCTCTTGCTCTTGGGAGCCTAAGGAAAAATTACTGTATACAAACAGCTCCAATAACTACTTTTGTAGATTCAGTAAACAGCGTGGTTAAAAATTGTACCCTCGGTGAGTATCCAACAGTGTACCCTTTTAAGATTGGAAATGAGTTCTGGATTGTCTGAGTAAAAACAGCTTTTAACTAACAGGATGGAGTCTAATGAGAGATCAATGTCTATTGTGGGAGAATTATCCTCCTCCCCAGGAAGCCAAAGGAGACATTTGCCACTGTGGGGAGTGCTGAGATTTGGGAAATAGGCAGGGGGAAAGAAACATGCTTGATTTTTGGTTATCAGCACCACATTGCAGCCCAACAGGAAACTGACTCCAAGACCCAACATATTTCAGATCCTGACTTCAGCATTCAGCCATCCTGCAGGATCTTTAATTAAATGTACAGTGCATATTAACATTAAAGCTAATAAAACACAGTGAAACCCAAATGACAATAGCTCCTGAGGGAGTCTGCAGGAGCCTCCCTTGGCAGGCTTGAGGCAGAGCAGTGGTGTCAGGGGGAGATGTGCCCTGAACATGCAGATCCCTGCGTGTGGCAGAGCAGCTGTAAAAGGGTGAGTGAAGAGAAGTCCAAAGTTGAGGAGTTTGTGACTCTGCAAAGCTACTGCAAGCTCCAGGTATATAAAGCTAGATATTTACAAAAAAAAAAAAGGAAAAGATCCCCTCTCCTAACTACGTTCATCAGAGAAGAACAGGTGGAATGTGGAAGGCTCCAACCTGACCACTGGGTCTTTCTAAATGAAAGAACCGAAGCATTGCAAGTAGAAAGTGTGTAAGTGCACCACACCTTGTACCAACAAAACCCCCCCTTCCTTGGGGAAGGATTCTGCAGAGAATCATCAGAGTTTCCAGCTGTGCAGGCAGCTGTACATTACAGCCAAAGGCCAAATTTGCTTTTGACCTAACTGGCCATTGGGTGAGATCACCAATCCCATTGACGAGTTATTGAGGTTAATTCTTCTGGTTATGAAGTTGTTTCATCTTCTTAGGCATCTACAAAGAAAGAAGCAGTATAACCTTTGTCACATTGAGTTGCCAGTGAGTGAACAGGAAATACATGGGAAATAAATCTGCAATGAACTGCTTATGGGAGGAGAAAGGCACTGAATGTGCTCTTGTGTGCAGAGGGTGATTGATAGGGAAATATGCACCCTTCTTCAAACCTTCTCTTGGATAACATACTTCACACAAGCATCACTAAAACTTTTGCACTTAGCTGGGAAAATTCCTGAACATGGTGATTTGTTCAGAACACACTGCAGGAATATAAAGGCAGAAGATTAAAATTCTTGTACAGCTTTAGGCTTGCCTTCCTCTAGGCTTGGCTTCTCTGCACCATCCTGGTTTACAGGCCCACCAGGGACAGCCAGGTTAATTGTTTTACAAATCAGTTTTGGTGAACTCAAGAAGCTTAATTTTAGTTTAAACAGAGAATCATGTTTTGCCAATGAAATGGGAACAGGAAGATGGATTCAGTGGCTTCCTAAAGTCTTCCCTAGCTCTGTTGTCAAAGATTTGTTTGACCTTCCTTCTGAGGAAGCAGCAGTGGGGGTGCATGGCTACAAAGAGTGGCAGCAGCTTGTGCTCTTCTTGAGGGGTCATTTTTCTGTTCTGATTATCCATCTAAGTGCTTCCATGCCTTTCAGAAGAGTAACATCCCAGCCATTTCTACCCAGATGAGTGACAATGGAATGCATCACCATTACCTGCATTACCTGCTCATGTTCCTTGAGTAGTTCTGCTCTATGAAGTGTTGGTAATGCTGTACTCACCTCCTTAATGCACTTGTTTCCAACCCCCTGCATTAAGTGTATATTCAATTATGTTGGAGGAAAATCTCATTCTGAAACTGGAAACCTCCTCATGCACAGCTTCTCAGCTGCTGACCTTCTTCAAAGTCATGAAGAGAGTCTGTGTCCTTTAGGGATTTCTCCTCATCTGGAATTAATAGCTTTCTTCCCAGAATAATCATATCTCTTGCTACTCATCATGTATTTCCTGAAAAAGTTGGTCCACCCAGGTTTGGAGACTTGTCCTAGGCTTGAAGCACCCACTGTGAAAGTCTTTTTGTCTCACAGCTGGCACCACTTCCAGCAGGAGATCACACTAAGGGCTTCCTGAGATCACTTCCAGCTTGTAGTTTTCTCAAATTCCATGATGCTGGGCTTTATCTGGGAAACTCAAATGCATGTCATATAAGGGAGGGAGTCTAGCAGCTGCCTGCTGAACTCCATGTCATGGTTCCCTGCAGATCCCTTTAGCTTCTTACCACCTCTCCGTGGTGAGTTAACTCGGAATTGCCAGGATGGCAACCAGCTCCAGTCTGGGAATCAGCCTGACCGAGTGAAGAAGCCTGATGGAGAAAATGAATTAACAAATCCATCTGGACCTCACTTCCCTGACCTAAGCTGTGCTATTGGCCAGTTCAGGCTGTTCCTCCCTCTCCCAGCACACTCTCTCAGATGGAGAAAAGCTGTGAATTCCATCACACAGGAAGTGACTGGAGGTGAATCACCCAATGACTGGCCAAGGTCACCTTGGCTGGGTCAGGGTGACTCTCCCCAGACTGCAGCAGGGAATCAGGAGCTGGCAGCTGACATAGGAAGGACACAGCCCTGTCCCACTGTCCCCAGGGCTCTCCCAGAAGCCAGGCAGCAGTTCACATGTTCAAGGGCAAGCAGGGGCTAGGATTGCTCATAGTTTCAGTGGCAAGTAGAAGCTTCTTGCACCCCTTCTCCAGACTCTGTGCATTCACACGTTATTTATAGCCCCGTTTCTTTCCTTAGGGCTATCCACAAAACAGAAATGTCAGATTTTCATGCTGTCAGGAGGGAACTCAGCATCCTATTTTGGACTAAAGCATATATTAGCATCTAAGCCTGAAATCTTTGACACTTGATTTGTCACAGCTGAATTTCCTACACCCTGAAAACTTCTAATTCAGGCCTCCAGGAGTAATTGACCCTGTGAGTTTTCCCCACAATGGACTGTAGTGACTTTATACCCCTATTACATCTCTGCAAGAGCTGCAAACAATTGTTTTCCATTGAATTCCTGGGGTGTCCTCCATACAAATCATGATGGAGGCATTATTTTGCACTACAAACTCATACATTCTTCACCTGGAGTTTTTAGAGTTGGTTTGGGAGTTGTTGTTTCTTTGACTTTTTTTTCTTTTTAGTAAGATTTAGGCCAGAAACTGCAAAGCAACACAGAAGATCAAAATTTATCATTTCTCACAGAATGGGGAAAGAAGAATGCAATGAAATCATAATTTAATCTCCTGTAAACAACTTTGTGGATAAATGCAATGAGATGTGTCCTGCCTATGAATACTGCCAGGCAGCCCTTTATAGATCTTAAGCTTGTATTGATCTGTGCATCCATAAAAGCTCTTATTTGTCAGGCATAAGAGAACAGACTCAGTATGCATGACCACACATGCCAATGTCAATGGAGCTATAAAGCTGCACCCTCAGAAAAATAAATTGTAAGTCAGATTTTAGTTCAAAAGAATGGAAATCTGTGACATTAAGAATTAAAAATCAAAGTCTTCTGACCCAGATTAACTTTCTTTGCTCAATCACCCGTACATAACATGCTCTAAATCAGCTCCTGGAGATGTCCTTTTGCATGTTTCTCATGATTAATTGAATTAGCAATTGATTTGTATAATATGACTCACTTAGAAATAAAGACCCACTGAACTGACAGCACGCACACCATTCAGGTAGCAACAAATCACAGGTCCTACAGTTAATCTCCCCCCAGGCCTCCGGGGCAGTGCAGATTTCTGTCTCCTCTGCAGAGCACAGACTCTCAGAGTGCCTGTGCATGCCCTGTGTGTGTGCAAACCAAGCAAACATGCACACACAAGCCCTGCAAATGCACAAAGAGCTTCAGTCATTGCAGGAGTGATTCTTTCTGTGCCTGATTTATAGGTGCTCTGCTGAGCCCCGACCTAGGGCTTGTAGGGCTTGGAAAAAACCAAATAAAGATGGGTTCCTTTGAAGTCAGGCAGGAATAGGGGAAAGCATCTAAATTATTTGAAGTTGGGAGTGGGTGTTTAGTGATCCCTAGCCTAAGGTTAGAGTAGGACTTCACATTGTCCTGTGTTTGGGTCACATTTTGGTCTTTCCTAGCAAGATTTAGGATTAAGGTGCATAGGTTTATCTGGACAGAGCTGAAAAGGAGGACTTGATGGGATAAAGATCATGCAGGGGTGTGTGGGTGTCCTCAGAGTCAAGCTGGGTGGGTGCTGAGCCATGCAGAGGGGGATAAAGCAGAATGAGGGTGACCCATGTTTGGATTTAGTGATAAGGAGTGCAGAGCCAGCCAGGATGAGGTCAGGGCAGCTGCACACACCGTGCTCTTCAGGCCATGGGTTTGGCTTGTAGGGTCTCCAGAAGAGGACAAAGCTGAAGATTAGATGTTTGCCTGACCTAAGGTCATGTGGCTGAGTGAGATCCTGGGATTATCTCCTTACACAAGGGATCAAGCCCTGCTGGCTGCACCCCACCCCAGCCCAGGATAGGTAGCTCACAGCTGGGTGCAGGAAGGGTGTCCAGCAGCAAGTGGCAGCCCACATTTTCCCATTTCCACCAGGCACCAGCAGACTCCCAGCCCCTCTCCCAGGATGATTCTGGTCTTATCAGCAATGTGAATCCTTCCAAGGTGCTAAAAGCCATTGCAAGAGCCCTGTGCTGCCAGGGAAGGAGAGTGGCTAACAGCAGTGAGAAGGGATGACCTTTCCGTGGCCCAATTATTTTGATATTTAAAATGTGGATCCAGAAATAAGAGTTCATCATTTCCTTTGCCCAAGATCATTATGCAGTGAGAAATGGGCAATACTGTGAATTATTATAAACTGGCACCAGACCAAGACTGCTCTTTTCTTTTCCCCTTTCTTTTGCTTTCCCAAGAAGCATTCCCATTCGTGTATTGAAGCAGCAGCTTTTCATGAGAAAATAACATTTTTATGCCTGTCAAAATTTCCTTTCATTTATGCCAAGAAGTCACGACTGATGCCATGTCTCCTTTTCTCCTGGGTGTGAATCTCTTTCCCAGCACCAGTTAAGTGGAGGGAAGAGTGAATTTTATCTTTCCTGTCAGCTTGGCTAGACATTACTGCGAAGGGGAACAGGCAAGATCCCATTTTCTTCCCTGTCATTTTAACCCTGAAAATCCTGATGCTTGAATGGCTATTGTTTAATCCCAGGCTAAGCAATAGCCATTTCCAGGGGACTTGGGGTAGTTTCCCCTTCCACGTTTAGCAAAAGCAACTCTGACTTGTTCAAAATAACATCCCCATGTGTAAGAAGAATGGGGTTTATTCCTACATTCCACTGAAATATTTTCAAATCCACTTAAAAAATACCTCTTCTTTCCCCCCAGTTTCATGGGCAAATTCTTTGGATTGCAATTTTTAGGAGGCAGGCAGAGCTTTACTGACGTAAAGACCCTGGGATTTGGCTGCTCAGTCATCAATCTGCATAAACACGCAGCAGATATGTGGTCATTACCATAGTAATTCTCTCCCTTTATAATTTCTCTGCTCTACAGGCTGGGGGAAAGAGAATCATTTTGTTCTCTGCAGCCACATCGTGACATTAAAGCAGTGTCCCTTCTGGCCTCGGGTCCTGCTTGAATAGAGCTGCTCAAGAAAGTTGTGTAGTGCTTTGTTTTGCTGGAAAATGCTGATACGCAGAAATGAAAACTGGCTTTGTGGGAAATGGTCAGTTTTGATGCATTTTTCAGCTTTTTTTATTCTCCCCTCCCCTTTTTTCCCCTTTACAGAAGGGGGGTTTTGAAACAGTGAATTACCAGCAGCATATTAAAACAAAAAATATGCTGGTTGCTCTTTCTGTCTAGAAAATTAATTACTCTAGTGAGACGAAAGTTATTTTAAAACGAGAGATGCTTCAAGTCAAAGGGAAATATTTCTGAGATGTCTACTGACTTTTTCAGGTTTTCATTACTCATATATGCTTTGCTTTTGATGTTTTTATCCTCTTTAGGTCGGGATTATTTTTTAATCTAAAAAAAAATAAATATTTGCAGAGTGGGGAAATGATCTCCTGCTCAGCAAGACCCCACAGTGGATGTTTCAGAGCACATGACAAATGTTACAAAGCGAGCCAGTGTTCTCATCTGTTCCTGGGGGACCTGGTACTAGTTTTTTATTGTTTTCATCTCTTTGGAAGACAAGTCATCTAGACTAAAAAACACATTTTGTTCTTTATGTTAAGGGAAAGGGGGGAAAAAAAAACCCCAAAACCCACAAACTTGGGTTTGATTCATCTCTCAGCATTATTTTTATTTTTGGTCTATTGAACAAGGAGTGGAGTTTAAATCAAGTGCTGTGATCTGATGCCAGCTACTGTTATGGGGCTGTAGAGGCTGTGTTAGAGAGCTCAGCAGTCACTGGGAAGACACTAATTCTGCTGTTATTATTTTTGCAGGTATGGTCGGGGCAGAACAAAAAACATAGATTTAGAATCGATCTCCTCACAAGAAGTACTAAAATAACATCCATGCACCTTCAAGCTGAAGACTAACAGAATATCAATAACTGACACTGTACCAACCCTGAGCCAAATTCATCTCCCATGGACCAGGGACTGAATTCATACCAGCACCACTTTTGATCTGAAAAGGTTTCAGTCAGGGGATAATAAATTTGAATTTCCCCAAGCAGAACAGAGACAAAAGTGATAAAAAAAACCCAGCAGCAAACATCAGGATTTTGGTTTGGTTTGGAACATCTCTGCACTCTCAACCTGAGAAAACCTGCAATATTTGTCCAGCAAGGCTTTTTTTTATGGTCTCCCCCCCATGCATGTGCACACCCTCTCTCAGCTGGAGAGCATTCCCTGTGGGAGAGTCCGGGCTGGCAAAACTTCCCCACAAAAATACTCCAGCTCACATCTTTGCTACAGGCTACACAAACAGCAGGTGAAAACATCACTGTGCTGCAAAGATCTTCCTACCAGCTGGCAGACAATTTGCAGAGGAATTAACTCTTCAGGGCTCAGCAAGAATTTTGTTTTTCCCCAGGTGTTTTGTGTTTTCAGGTGCAGTCTGAGGTAAAGAGCATTGGTTGGAAGTCTTTAGTAGGCACAATGTATTTAAGAGTTTGAAGAGTGTTTTTAGAGTTAGGCTTCAGAAAATACTGTAAAATCATCTGGATGTAGGCAGCCAGCATAATTTCTTTGGTAACTCATTCCAGTATGGCTTTACTGGAACAACTGGTTCCAGCTCTCACAGCCTCATGCAGGAACTGATTTTTGGCCATGATCAGCAGCAGGCCACCAGGAAGGCTTTGCACAAGCACTGTGCTGTGTTACAGAAATGCCCTGTCCCCATCCTGACCTGGCCCAAATTTTCAGTTTAGCAGAGGTACCAGGATCACCCCAGAGTTAGTGTCTTCCCAGTGACTGCTAAACTCTCTAACAAAAGGCAGCAGCCAATATCCCAGGTCTGGAAAAAGGGTGTGCTCTTCTCACCTGAGCAAAGAGGAGTGTGATCAGGGAAGGTGCTGAGAAACTCTTGCATCTTGCCAATAAATGTGCCCCAACTGTTCTGATCCTCTGGATAGTCCGCAGTTTCTGGGATTTTCTTTGTTTTTAAACCAACTTTTGGTGATAACAGTGAAAACATATGTGGGATCTGTCATTCTTAGTTTTGCTGGCAACCCGCCTTGCTTTAATGTGCCCACTCTGCCTCACAAGCCAGCTTCACACAAATCCCTGGAAGAAGTCAGTGCCAAATAATGCCTGTCAGATGTTGCTCCCCCATGAAGTTTAGGCTCAGGTTTGGAACCTGGTTTTCATCTGTTTGAAAGCAGGTTTTCTTCTGTTGAAACCTTAGAGTCAGCACCAACAGCAAAGATCTCAGAAATTATAATGGGACTCGGAGAAGTCAAGAGCGAAGGTTATATTTAATTTGGCTGCTTAACATAAAGCCAAGCATTTTGCAAATTCTATAAAGGTATCTTTCATTTTTTGGTTTTTTTTTTTCCTTGGAGAGGTTGTGTCCCAGCCATCAGGAGCAAGGAGATTAATGCACATTCAACACAAGCATCATGGGGTGTGTGTCAGAGCAGGGCAGTCCTGTGGTGGTGGGACTCGGGGCTAATTAAAGCCCAACAATGTGTCCCCAATTCATACCAACACTAGAAACAGTGGCTGATAGGGAAATTCAGGCACAGCAGCTGCTCTTTTCACAGCAGTACAATAACTATCTCTTTAATGAGAAGGGGTGTGGGGGAGGGATGCAGCCCAAATAACAGCACCTGCCTGCTTATGCCACACCGAAAATCACAACAGCTAATCCTCCTTGCCTGTCATGTTAATTGTTGCAAAGCTCCTTTTGATATCAAACTATTTGTCCTTTGACTGAAATAAATCAGGCCTTAAGCACCACATTTATCTCGCTATGATACAGGAGCAGAGGTGAGCACTGTGGGGAGATTTATACAATGGGAGCGACGTACAGCACACCGGGGTGATATTTATGGGCTCAGGATCTTTTCATCAGGAAAAGCAGTCTGTTGATATTGTTCACTACAAAGGAGAAGTTCAAATGCTGTATATTACACTACAGCCCTAATACACCATTTGACATGAGCATGAGGTAAACAAAGCAAGGGAGGGGGGGACAACGCCTGGCTGGCTTTCGCACGCAGTGGTGTTTTCAGCTGGTTCAGCAGGATGTTTAAGATTTGTACACAACTATGGGGCCCAGTAGCTTCATTCAGTCTGTTTGTGCATTTGATGTCGGGGGGTATTTAATGGCATTTGCTGATGCTGGTTTGCATTATGGAAAATGCCCTTCTGCAGGGCCTGTGGAGTGCACAGGCACAGCTCTTCTGGCACAGAGAGAAAGGTAAACTCACAAGGGCTGGAGCCATCTGTCTCCTTGCCCTTCCCACTTGTTAGTCGCTGTGGCAAGCCCTCAGTGAAAGACATTGGAAGAAGATGCTCAGAGAAAGGTGCATGGAGAAGTCTTCCAGACTTCTAGTGCAGGGAATCTCAAGGGTGGGAAACTGGGAAAATGCATCTTTAACATGTCTTACTGGCATGTTTTGCCACACAGAGTATCACCTTTTCCTGAGAATGACTAAAAGCTCTTCTGGGGATCCAGAAGAAGGGCTGAACTCACCTCACCTCACACAGGAGTTTGGGTATTTTCCTGTTTATTTGTTCTGCCAGGGCTCAGTTGCTCGTGTTGAGGTTCTTCATCCCCCATGCAATTCCCTCCACAGAGGGAACTGCTCCTGAGAGTTTGCAAGGATGTCTGAAAGAAGAACCTGGATGTCTGAAAGGAGAATCTGGATCCACATGGGCAAAAAAGGGGATCATTTGCTGCAATTCCTCTTTGCCTGCAGCAACTGCAAGCACAGCAGGCACAAACCTGCCTGAGCTTCACTAAGCACCAGTAAATGTTATTGAAAATTTTCCTATATTCTATGGTGGAGCAAAAAAAAAACAAACCAAAAAACCAGATAGCCTACAGTGACAGCATCATTCACAATCCAAGAAAATGCTGTTAATCTTTCACACCTCCTAAGAAACACCTGTCCTCTATTTTTACTGCTCATGTTACTAATGGAAACCAAGCAGTTTAACTTTGTTTGTGAAAACGTGCTGCTCTGGAGAGGTGTTGCCAGAAAAATAAAAATCTGTGAGAGAGAAAGAAAAAACAGCAACTCTCTTTCAAATCTGTGGGTGTTTCTGGGAGAAAGAACTTGAGGCCTTCTGATGGGACAAGTCCAAGAGCAGTGTAAAAGGGTTTTACACAGTTTCATCTGTTGGAGGAGAAAGAGAATTTTTACTGATTAAATGAGGCTCCCTGGTCTTTTCAGTGTGGAGGTCCCTCTTTCTCCAGAGAATGGCTCATGGGTTTCAGTGGGCTCCTCCATGACCTCCCTTGACATGGACAGTGGTGGGGAGGCTCTCCTGCCTCCCAGAGAGAGGGCTCTGAACTCCCAATCCTGTGCTGCCTTATAGTGTGATGCAAAATGAAGAGCAAGATTTGTGTCTTCCCACAGACCTTGAGCAGGTTCCCAGGCCCACAGATCCCTTCACCCTCTATGGCAGTGCAAATACTAACTGAAAAAAAAAATCAAGCCAAGTGCTCTGGGCAGCATCAGATCTCCCTGGTCCATGTACCATGTCTCTGTGTCCTGAGATCTTCTACATCCCCCTCTCCAGGAAGGAACACACTTCATGGTGAAGCTGGAAAATATCACCCATTTGTCTCAATTTACAGGTGCACATAAAACTGTTTGTCAAGGAATCCAATCTTCAGAGGGTTCACTGAAACAGGCCTTACTATGTGGCAGACAGTTCCAGAGCAAGCAAGTAAACAAGGCATGTATGTTTAGGGATGATTTCACCCTGTTTAAAGCCAAGGACATCCTTCTGTTCTGTGAGGTTGGTTGTTTGAAATGGTTGTCTTCTTGGCTCTGGCTCTTCTCCTGAGCCTGGGCTGCACCAGGGTTCCCTCAGCCTGGTTCCTGACAAGAGCAACATGATTGTGGGCAAAGTCAATGCCACACTTATTTATATGTCTGCCAGCCAGTTCCCTCTTCCTCATAAATCCTGAAACCCAGGATTTTAATCAGATCTCCCAGAGCAGCAAAGATCCCAGTGATTTTACACTCCATTTCTCATGAAAATAAGCAGCCACTGCAGGAGAGGAGAACCTGTTAGCACCATCACCAAAGGGGGGTATGAGCCATGAGCTTAATTAGACACAGGGGAATCTGTAGCAGTGAACATGACCCAACAGCTGGAAAAACCTTCACTTGTGGCTTGTAGCCTTATTAGCCAGCAGAGAGCCCATGCAGGAGGCAGGCACGCATCAATGAGCAGGATGCTGTCGTGTTCTGCTCATGCAACTGCTGGTTCTACAGCCCAGCCCAGCTGCCTTCAGCATTGCATGAAATTAAGGTCTAGGATCAGAAGCACCTATGTTTTAAAAATCATGTCAATCGTTGTGATATGCTGTGAAAACACGTGCCCATCCTTTACCAAGGGCATTTGTTGTGCCATGTGTGTGGCACAAGGTGATGTGCACCATTCCTGATTGCAGACACCAAACAGAGCTAGCACACAGGTCCCACACCTGACTCCAGGTGTCCTTGGAACACCTTTGGCTTCAGGCAGGGAAGATAACTCCGGAGAGACACCTCTCCCTGATGGCTGTAGGCACCTGGGTTTCACCTCCAGCCAAAGCAGCTCTTCATATGGGGCTAGGAAATTTGTTACAAACAGGGCTGCACCATCAGTAATGGAGCACACTGTCTTCCCAGGCTGGATTCTCACCTCAGTGCATGGCATTGCAACCCGGAGAAAGCTGTGGTTTATTTTGAATTAAATTTACTTGCTTTTGGAGGCTTTCTTTTGAACACAACCTACACGAGGTTTGGGGACTGTTGTTTTTGCTCTTCTGTTTTTAACAGGTTTTTGCAGCAAAGGACACAGTTTCTCTGAGGATTGCTAAGGCTGTGTTCACAGTGGTAGGGAGTTTGAATTTTTATTTCTTAATTATGTTCTTTCTGGCTGCTGGACTTCCTGGCTCTCTTATTTGCTGTCTGTTGTTGTTTCTGTTAAAACTTGCAATTAAGAGCCTTGTTATGTGAAAAGAAAGCCATGATAGCAGCACTGTAACCTGGGCTGGGTCACTGGAACACATCCATCCATCTGTCCCTGCCCATCGGCATTTCCCTGGGACAGAGTCACCCATTTGGGTTATTCCTGCTCCTTCCTCTTCGAAGGCGCCTCTCCTCTCACTCATTAATGTTCGTTCAGTGTCACCAGCAGGCCTAATCTCTCACCAACATGCAGAAATTCACTCCCTTCCCCAGCCGAGTCCCTGCAGGGCCGTAGGAGCGGTACCTGCACCCCACCCACGCCAGGGGAGCGGGGCTGCTTTTCCTCCCACGTGTCTGCAAAGGTTTCTTTGCTGTTTACAAACATGTTAGATTCACCCGACAGTCCCTGCTCTGCTTTTCATGTTCTGTGCATGGCAAATAGCACTGATCTGTGCCTTGATCTGTAGTCAGCAAAATCACTTGCTTGCATTTGCTACATCAAAGCAGGGAGGGGAGGGGGGGAGAAGCCATCTGGTGAATTAGCTCTAATAAAAATAAAAGAGGTCTCTTTGCATAATGGAGTATTAGGGGATGATACTGTGGGGTTGTTGGGACAAATGGCTCTAAAGGGTTTTGACAGCTCACAGGCATCTTGGCTTATGTTGCAGTATAAACGTCATGAAAGCAGAGCTCCATTAGTCGGTGGCAACTTGTCTATTGATTGCAAGGAGGCCGTGATTTCTCCCCCATGTAAATGTCTCGGTCAGCTGAACCTCATTACAACAATGTGCAAAGCATTTATTCAATATGCTTGAGCTTCATGGCTTGTTCATTTCTTCTACTGTTCCTATAAAGTTGCTTTAACATTTCCACTCTTCAGTGCTCACTGAACAGCTCTGCTGCTTGGGATCTTTTGGTGGCTTTTTCAAGATCTGTGAAAGCCAGTCCTTATTTGATACTTGTCTAATTTCTCTTTCAGTTATCCTGAAGGAGAAGGGGATCATCCTTGAAGGAAGCAGGACACAAGGGGGCCACAGCCCTACCCCAGCCAGTGGTTAAAATTATCCCTGTTCAATTTGAAGTAGTGGCTTTTAATATCCACATCTTATGGGACAGCCTGGTAAAAGAAGATTGTACTTTAGAAGACACAGATGAGGATGACTTGCAGGCAGTGGGATTTTATTTTTAAAGTAGATACAGTTTGCAGGCAGCTGGCATCATCTCAGATTTCATTTGGAAACTATCTGCTCCAATTTGCTCTACACAGAAGAGAGATTAGGGTTCTATTTTTGTTTGTTTCTGGTCAGAGCTTTCCCTTCCACCACACACACATCCAGACAAAGATGCACACACGTACACACCTGCCCACATGGGTTAGCCTCTCATTTCAAACGTATTTAAGGGTCAGGCTCTGCTAAAGAGTCAACAGGCATTCATGATTTGGTGGATAAATAGAAGATTGATTGGCTGGAAAAGACTTTCACTGATGGGGAAATGGCTGCAGGTGCCCTGCTGCAGGGAAAGCACACCTGAAAACACAGCTGATCAGTGGTTACAGCAAATCTTGCCGGAGGTAAAGTCCTAATTCTGTTTTCTGCTGAGTTACTCAGGCAGTGGAAAGTAACTGCAGCCATGCTCCTTTGCAGGATTTATCTGTTTTTGAATTGTACAGGGTACCCCACTGTGCTATGGATCATGGTAGATACAGATCTAAAAATTACTTTTGTCCCAGAGATCTCCTCATCCACATGGACAGGATTGTAGCTAGGCAAGGAAAAACAGTGAAAAATATTAACTTCCAGCTGTTGGTGGCAATCCAGGGAAAGGACAACCAGTGTGGTGTGGCTGTGCTGATACTCTGTGTGTGTTCACAGTGGTCTCGGCCAGTAGGGACCTCTCAAAGTCTCTATTCCAACCTCTGACCTGGAACAGGACTGTAGCCAGCACTGGATCAAGTTAGCCATGGCTTCTTCTAGCAGAGCTATGAAAATCTCCAGGGACAGAGGCTGGAGCAGGCTGCTCCAGGGCTGCAGAATCTTCCTTGCAAAGCATTTTCTCCATCTTTCCACCCTGAACATCCCAAGCCACAGCCAAGGCCATTGCTCTGTGCTTGAGAACAAATCAGTTCCTTTATTGTTGTAGCTGTGTTTGCTGTAGATTGCTATCAGCTTAGTCCTTAGCCTCCTCTTAGTAAGGAAAATGAAGTCCAGCTGCCTTCTATCTCCTCATGGGAACTAAAGTCCATATCCACAGGACCCTCTCAAGCTTCTCTATGCCCCTTGAACAAGGGCACCTGAACTGGGCATGTTATTCCTTATGAATTCCAAGCAGAGGAGGGAGGAAGCTTCTCACCTGGTGGCCACATTCCAGCTAACGTAGCCTGGCCCATGGTATGCCTCATCTGAGATGGCAGCGTGGGGCTGGCTGAAGTCTGATGGCAACCTCAGTGATTTTTGGCAGAGCTGCTGGCCTGGGGGACAGGTCACAGTCTGTACCCATGGATGGGGTTATTGCAGCCCTTGTGCAGGGAGTGCATGTCTCCTTGTGGACTCCTGGCCTCTCCTCTTACAGCTACAGAAATACATATAAATATGTACATATGTATACAGGAGAACAGCTATATGAGCAATACAAAACCAGCTGGGATCTAGCAAGCAAAATCCATGAATCACAAAGCTGCTGTGGCAACAGCTATTGTGTAACTGAAATTGTCCTCATGAGTGAGAGGGCACACTAATTAAACGATCCAGAACTACTACAAAAGAGCTGAGCTGTAAAAGTGTTTCCAATACAGAGAGACTTAAAACTTCCCAGCACCTGTAATTAGGTTTGTGTCAACATCCTTTCCCTTAACTTCAGCTTGTACAAGAGCAGACCTGGCTCCTTGCTCAGTCATGCTGTAACCATCAGCAATCCACAAGCCCTCAGCCTCTCCAGGGCAGCTCAGCTGGTTCCTTACCCAGCACCACAGCTGGGCTGCTTCCAGCAGTTGCAGCAAAGAGCAGTAAAAGGCTGCCGGTGGTGTCAGGTGACTGCAGATCAAACAGGAGATGAAGAAAAGCTCCTCCTGCCTCTCTCAACTCCTCCAGGGCTGGGTGCAATGGTTTCCAGACAGAGCCAGGTAAGCAGGTGATTTAGGGCAGTGAAACACCCATGAAGTTTGGACACCTGAACTCACCAAGTCGTTTAGAACTCCCCCTCCTAACAGCCTGCTGCCAAAATTGGGTACATCCCACCTGTGTGCACCTGATGTGTAGCCAGGGCAGGCACTGTAGGGCAGTGCAGGCTGAAGGACGGAGCCCTTGATCCCTTTGTCTTGCTGTAAATGTTTAGACACTCAAGGCTATTTCTTTCTGTGTTAATCATCTGCGACCAAGATTGGGCCCTCTTCAAGCTGTGCCTCCCTTTTAAGCAGTGGGCAGGTCAAACATCTGCTCCAAGCAGCTGAATTGCATCACAATGATTTTTTTTAGTTATGTTGCAAACTTTTAAGTCTCCAGCCTCCTCTTTGTCTCAGTGCTGCTGCTCACCAGAGCTTCCACCAAGGGGGCAGAGATTGTTTCATGTTTCTCTGGCTCAGGATTACATTAACAGTTGCTAAACAGAGTCATACCTATATGAGGAAACAGCATTTGGCTCTAATAGGAACCAAGTGTCAGTGTGAGAGCACTGAAGGAGGGGAAAAGGAGCAGGAAGCACAAAGTAAGCACAGATCTCTCCTTTCCCTTACAATATTGGTAGGGTTTCAAGATTTTTCCAGTTCATGTTCTCCTAAAGTGTAGCACCCAACAGCTTTTCAAAAGCAAGAAGACACAATCTGCTCCAACAACACCATTTCTAGAAGCACTGAGCACGGGGGGAGGTAATTTCCTTGTGACAGAGCTGTCAACAAAGCAGCTGTTTGTAACATCACAGCTTGGCAAACCTCCTCCTATTTAAGTGCTTTCCCTTTTGGCTTTGCTCTGTACTTCTCAGCTTCAGAGTGCTGGAGTAAAAACTTGCAGGGTGCTGGAGAATTGCTTTGAATGGGGATGAAAGGGGGGGATGCTGCAGCTGAACAATTATCAGCCAGAAGGTAATTACAGGTGGCCACGGGTGCAAAAGCCATGGTGGCACTGGACACAAAAGCTGGAAGAGGGGATTGGGTGATGGTCTGAGGTGGTGATGCTCCAAGGAGACCAGCAGAACTGTCTGACAGTCATGAGGTGGGGTGCCCAGTAAGTTGTAAAACATGTAAGACCTTCATACATTCTGCTAATGCAAAGTGCTTGTGAGCCATTGTGTGCCTGGCTGGAAATCAGGATGAGAGGAGCTGCACACAGAGTGACTTCTTCAAAAACTGGCTGCATAAAGCTGCTGCATTATGCAGACATGGTCTTGCATGATGCCGACCGGGTAGAAATTCAGACAATAGGTGATGCCATTCTCAACAAGTATTTTTTGGCTGTGAGTGATTCCTGAACATCACATTGCTAAGAGAGCAATCTTAGCATGTTTATCCTATATTTTGCTTTACCAAAATAAAATTCTAAAAGAGCTGGTCCTTGCAAAGAGCCTGAGATGTGTCCTGGGTGCAGATTTAGCAAAGCTTTCCTCCCCCATTCCCTGCACCCTCACAGGTATCCATCCTCCACAGCCTCTTCACTTTCAGCTGTGCTTTCCAGAAGCAGCACCTTTCTGCCAACCCAGCACTCAGCTGCCACAGCCAGCAGGGCTCTGGTGCAGCAGGATGACCAAAAGCAGGACACAGGTGCTGCTCACCCTAGTTTGGGATTCACCTCAGCTAACCTGGAGCAAGTCACCCTCTCCTCCCCCTGTAGTTAGCCAAGAGAGACCAGAGAAGGCTGATTCGTCTCGCTCCAGAGCAGATGTCAGGGGGAGATCAGGTGTATCACACCTCAGACATGCCTGCTTTCCCTTCAGTGTGAGAGGAACCTGACAGCTCATCCCAGTGAGAGGCTCAGACTGACCCAGGGGCTCCCACAGGCCTGCAGGCAGCCCAGATCCCTGATCTCTGCTATGGAAGAATCAGTATCATCCCATCGGTTCACATTAGCATGTGCCTGCTCCTGTTCCCAGCAGCACTCTGCCCTCAGGTACCAGAGTCCAACACCTCCAGCAGGGCAGGGGGAGACCAGGAAAATGGCAGGACCCAGCCTGAGCAATGCACAGAGACGTTCCAGCCCAGCAAAGTGCCTCCACAGGGGCTGCAGTGCCTGTGGCAGTGTCACCTCCACTCCCCACTGAAGGAGTCCTGGGTACCTGGTGGCAGGGCAGTGGCTGCCTGTGTGATGCCAGTGGAATCCTGCTGCCATAGGGCTGTCTGGGATTTGTGTCACTGCTGAAATCCTGCCTGCCCAGCAGCCTGCTAATGAGCACCACCAGAGGGACATCACCTTACCAAGGAAAGGCTAAACGATGTGGCAAAAAAACCAACAGAAAGCATGGTAGAAACAGACCTTGCCTCACTTCCAGCTGTATCACGAGCCTCGGGCTGCTGTGCAGATCTGAAGGGTCGGATGGGCAGCAGTGCTGACACTTCCCTGGGAAGCCACCGCCAGCCTGTCACTCCACATATTCAGCATTTTCTCACAGGCAAGGGTTTCACCAGGACACACAAGCAGATTTCATCATTGTTTAAGAGTGAGACATCAGGGTCAGGGAAGGCTGCGCCTCATGTGAACTGGTTTGAACCCCTGCTGGACACCCCAGCTTTCAGAATGGGGCATCTTTTCCCGATTATTGCTGCAGCATTTTGAAGTCCTGAGATGTACACTAAAGCTAATGAGATCAGGCTTGTCTGGAGCCAGTCATTGCTCCTGTCCTGCAGGAAATAGTCTCCTGAGTGCAGAGACAGCACTGGCAGCTGGCAAGGTGTGCTTGGCTCCAGGACCAGCAGTGACTTCACCTTCTCAGCATCCAAACCTTGGCCACCAGTCCCTGGAGTAAACAGCCTGGAAGAACATTTTCTCTGTGACTCCTGGAAATGGCTCTGGATAGCATGGTTTTCCACACTGGGCATTACAAATACCTTGTATGATGAGGTCTAAGGGAGCTTTCTGCTCAGGGGCATCACACAGACACTTGCTTAGCCCAGAGATCCTGCAGTGGCTGTAGGATTTCACCCAGACATAGGTGAGCACTGTGATGGGTTGGGCCTGGCTGGAGGCCAGGTACCCATCAAAGCTGCTCTGTCACTCTCCTGCTCAGCTGGGGAGAGGAAACATAACAACAGACAGGTAGAAATAAGGGCAGGGAAATCATTTACCAGTTACCATTGGGGCAAAACAGACCCAACTTGGGGAAAAATTAGTTTAATTTAGTGCCAGTCAAGTCAGCATAGGAGAATGAGAAATAGACTAAATTTAAAACACCTTTCTTCCCCTCTCCTTCTTAATCCAGGCTTAACTTTACTTCCAAATTCTCTACCTCTTCCCCCACAGCAGCGCAGGGGGAGAGGGAATGGGGGCTGCACTCAGCTCATCACATGATTTCTCTGATGCTCCTTTCTCCTCAGGGGGAAGACTCCTCACACTCTTCCTAGCCCCAGGGTGGAGTCTCTCCCACAGGAGACAGTCCTCCATGAACTTCTCCAAGGTGAGTCCTTCTTACAGACTGCAGTTACTCACAAGTTGCTCCAGTGTGGGTTCCTTCCATGGGGTCACGAGTCCTACCACCAAACCTGCCTCAGGATGGGTTTGCCATGGGGTTACAGCCTTCTTGGAGCACCCTCCTGCTCCAGCATGGGTCTCCTCCAGGGCTTGTGGGTGGATCTCTGCATCCCTGTGGGCCTCCATGGGCTGCAGGGGCACAGCTGCCTCACCATGGGCTGCAGGGGAATCCCAACTCTGACCCCTCCTCCCCTCCTTCTGCACTGACCTTGGGAGTTGCAGAGCTGTTTCTCTCATTCTCACTCCTCTGTTCAGCTGCATTTTCCATTTGTTGTTTGGGGCTTTTTTTCCCCCTTACATATATTACCCCAGAGGTGCTACCACAGTCACTGATGGGCTCAGCTTTGTCCTGCAGTGGGGCCATCCTGGAGCCAGCTGGCATTGGCTCTGTTGGACATGGGGGAAGCTTCCAGCAGCTTCTCACAGAAGCCACCCCTGTAGCCCCCCTGTACCAAAACCTTGCCATGCAATCCCACTACAAGCATTCAGCCCAGCAAAAATTGCTGATCTTACTGGTGGTTTTAATAACTTGCATAAAAAAACCTCATGAAAACAAAAGGAAGCAAGTAAACAATCTGTTGAAGAACACAAACTTTCTAAAAGTCATTCATGCCATTAGCTCTTCATTTTTTTCACTTCCTGTGTTTAAGTGCCAATTGAACACATGTAGGAAAAATCAGCCTGCCACGCTTGGTTTCTGGCACTGTTTATAACTGCCAGCTAATTGTATTGAATGATACATCTACTTGATGTATTTCATATTCAAATAAAAAACAGAACATAAGACGATCATCATGAAAATGTCTTGAATGCGTCAGAGGAGTGTGAGAGGGATTAATTTATTAATATTTAATGAGTGATTTGAAAAGGTGAAGTGTCTAAAAATGAAAAGCGCTGTGAGAAATCTGTTAATGATGAAAAATGCTGGATATATTTTATTTATGCAGTTTGACTACATAACAGCCAGAAAAATTCAAGTCCAAATAAGGATGAAGAGACAAACAGTGCAATGGAGAATTTGTCTCATGAGACACACACTGAGTCCACTAAATGAACAGCTTTCCTCTCTGGTAGCAGTGTTGACTGCCTCAGGGTGGGTTGAGCCTGGCAGGGTCAATGCTGGCCATGGGGTCAGGTCCCAGGGGCAGTGACAGCTCTGAGCTCTGTGCTGGGACATGACCTTCCCTTCCCCTGTGTGTGATATGAGATGCTTACACTTCACCTGTGCCCCCAGACCTGGACATCACCCAGTTCCTGCTCCCTCCCCTGGCTCACTGATCCAACAGGTGGAGACACTGATGTGAGCATCTACATCCCAGCATTTATTGCTCAGGTTCGGGCTTGTGTAGGGTGACTTATACAATGGCTTGGGTCAGGACCTCCACAAAGCTTTTTTGCTGTCAGGCACAGCTTCGAGCTGTTTTGTGTAGGCTGAGAAGCCTGTGCTTTGCATGCCTTGATAATAAATACATACATAAAAATAGATCTGCGTGCACCTCATGTACCACAAACATTTGAACATAAATCAGATTGCCCACAGGCGATGCACTTAGCAAACACACACTCATCTGAGGTGTGAGCAAGAAATAACCTTCAAAGCTACCAAAGGCTGCTGTTTGCTTGGGTTGGGAGGCCAAAACCTTCCCTCTGACTGCCTTGCACTGTCTTTACTTTGATATAATCTCAGCTGTACTTATATCATCCTTTGCTCATGCAAATACCTTCCCCACCTCGATCTCTTTCAATTTCCAGCTGGTTTCACTATGGAAAAATATTGACAAAGGCTTGTTGCATTTTCTTCCTTTCCTAAATTCTCCTGACAAATTTTTATAAAGAAAACTACAGGCTACACAGGAAAAAAAATAATCTTGAAAAAAAAATTCATATTGAATTAAAAGGTTGAAATTAGAACAAACCTTGGGTTATCAATGTTTTCATTGCTTATCTCTTGAATGTAGTGGTGATAAGTATCAAGCATCCACATGGGAGGAAGATGAAGTCCCTTAACCTTCCCAGCTGACCCAGGCACCTCTTGCACCTCTGTCCTGAATATAGCTCCCTCTTTCCCCAAACATAGAGACAGACAGTGTTTCCTGCATTAAAAAAGTACTCATGATTCTGTGTTGGGTTCAAGTTTGATTTTGCTGTAGACTCTGCACAAGCTGGAACAAGATGCTTCTTCTAAACACCCTCGCTTGTCTTAGCAGGGAGAAGAGGGTCTCTTCTTTTTTCATTTTGATTTATTTATAATATAAGAGTCAGATGACTTATTAAATATGAGGGCCAAGTGCCTGACATAGGGGCTTTTGGTGTTAATATTGTCAGTGTAAAAGAGCAAGCTTGCAGAAATGTCACAGTCTCACACACACAGACAAGTACTTTAGTGTGGTTTCCCAAAGGAAAAGAACTCCCTGCTAAGCATCCTCACTGGACAACAGGCTGTGGCCTCAGCCCAGCACAGAGGAAGACAAGGCAAGAAGTGATTCTAGGGGAAGATGATGGACCCTGCTGATCCCAGGAGTACTCCCTGCCCTGGGGACTCAGCTGTATCCTTACTTCGATGTCATTCCTGCAACAGCAATTTGTGTAGCTGGTGTTCACCGTCACATTCTCAAAACTGCAAGGTGGACTGGAATCCTTTGGTCCTTCTCCATCACCCTTAAAACACAACTGAAAGTGAGTTTGCTCGTATCAGCTCAGCTCCTGAGTCATATTTTTGTCGAGTTTGGGCTACAGAATCTTCTTCATCATACATTCATTCATGGCACATATCATTTCAGGTCTCTTTCAACAGCTACAGGTTCATTCCCTTTCCTCTAAACTTAGATGTGAACTCTCTATTACTCATATACTCACTAAGTGATATCACTTAATAGGTTCTCTTTGCCTCTACCACATTTCCATAACTTGTTCTTTAATCTTCCTTTGATCCTGAATACCAGAGAGATTTATGTGCAATTTATTCTTACGTTGTTGTACTTGTTTAATCTTTCATTTTCAGTTGGATTCATTTTCAAACAGGAGTGCTTGTTATAGGTTCAGATTACTGTTGACAGCTGGGACCTACCTGCTCTTTCTGAGACAGGTTTCCATTGCTGTGTTTTATCTTTATCAGTTTCCTCTCAACATGCATTTCACTCAAGGGCTCCAAGCAATTCAGTGGAACTCCTTTCTGCCTTCAGGTGGAGACTGGGAGTTTCCCTTTCTTTGGCACGTGTTTCATTAGACCTTCTTGCTTTAAGGGCAAAAAACATGACATCCCTTATCCCAACTCAGGCAGCTGGCTGATGATCCATAACATCAGCTCCATCCCTTTTCCCGTTGCTTTGATCTATGAATGCAGCTCTCTTGAATCCTGAATTTTTTTTTGTTTTCTTGCAGAACAAGTTATCAGCAAATTTGGTGCCTTAGGAGCACCTTGTGCTGGTAGGTTTAAGAGATGATAAGGGTGTCTGAATCTATCTCTTGCAGAGATACCAGAGTTAAAGCCTCCAGCTGCCCTCACAGTTGAGCAGTTTATTGAAGGAACCAGTTTGCTCCCTGGGAAGATCATTCCCATCTGTCCACCTGATTCTTCAAAACAGAGGAAAGAAGAGCAGGCAGCTGGTCAGCCCCCCATGTGATGCTGGCCAGATAACTCACCAAGGATGCTGCAGAAGGTGATCCACGAGTGAACAGCTTCCCAGAGTTTATTTTGGATCAAAGGAAGGAGGTTGCCTTTGAGAAGAAGCTGTGGTAAATGAAGCAAAGACAGAAAAACCCTCCCCAGCTGAGATAGAGACAGCCCACACCTTTTTAAACGATATCATTCCCTGGAGAGCCTTAGGTTCTCTTTGATATCTGAGATCAGCCCAGACCTTGCCATCAAAATAATGCTGGTTTAAAAAATAAAAAAAGAAAAAGCAACCAAACCTTCTAGCTCACTTGAGAGCAAATAATTTGTGAATGTTACATAGTCCAAGACCTTCTGAATAGACACCCTCTGGATATATGGCTTTGTGATGGTCACCCTGAAAACGATGGTGCTGCATGCCCAGCTCTCACACTGCGGGAAACTGAGGCAGGGCTGGAGGGGCAGCCTGGGCACTGAGCTGCAGGGCCACAGGCAGTGCCATTCCCAGACACTCTGCAGGGGCACAGCCCTCCAAAGTACCAGCTGGAACCCACGGTCAGAGCCACCCCGTGCTGCCTCTGTGACTCAGAGCTGCTATAAATACAGCTCAGCAAGATGGAGCTCCCTGGCAGCTTCAGAAGCCTGGTGAATCAACTCTTCAGCAACCTTGCTGATGCAGGAAATATGAAATACTTTTTTTTGGGGGGGGAAAAACCTGATAAGTGGAAATTCTCAGGAAAAAGCAACTGTCAGCATGAAGCTGAGATGGAGGGAGTGTATTGGTAATTTAGGTACAAAAAGAAGTTTTGCAATACTCTCAGTTTATTTTCCCTGCACAGAATCTTGATTTCTTGCAAAGAAAAAATCACAAACTGAGGCAACTAAAAAAAAAAAAAAATTTCTTTTGCATTGTAATGGCGCCATGAGGAAAAATCATGAGAGAAAAAAGTCCATCTAAAGTCTCGTTAAAATGGATTTAATCTCATCTCAGACCATAGATGCTAAAATGATTTCATCATAATTGTATTGTTATGGAATGACTGCTCTCTATAATCTTCACTCTGAATTTCTCAGTGTTGTAATGTTTGATTATGAGGGGAAGGAGGCTCAGCATTAATTTTTCCATTCAACTTTGAAGAGGTGTAAGTAGGTAACAGAGAAAGGGATGTCTAATAGCATTAAGTGCAACTTTTATAAAGCTGGAGACGTTTTTAAAAAGCAATTTGGTAGCAGACTGGATGTTCTGCAGCCTTTTAGTCTTCTATTTTGTTTTCCAAAGTTGAGAGAAAGAAAAAATAGAAATCTTCCCTTTCAGAGCTGCTCTCCATCCCCAGCTGAGCTGAGCTCCTGCAGAGCCTGCTGGGGTGTCCCTGAGGGACCAGAGAGGGCTCAGGGAAAAGCCCAGCACAGCTCTAATCTGAACTCAGATTAGGGCTTCATAGCCTATTCACAGTCCAGCTGCAGACCCTGAAAAGACTTATCAGCTCTCACAAATGCAGATTTTTATTTAAAATAGGAAGGCAGCACTCTAGGCCACGGGAGCTCCAAGAGCAGTGGGAGGAGGGGGGGATCACGTTCCTCTGCCGGTGGGGAGCACAGGGGGCTCACAGCACTCCAGCACAGTCGAATATCCTGGGAGTCATGTGCATCTCTGACGTGCTTCAGGCTGCTCTGGGGTAGGATCATCCCCGAACAGGAATTGCAGCTCCTCCCCCAAATCCTATATCAGCACATCAGAGTGAAATCTGTCTGAAGATAACCAGGGAGCTAAAGGGCATTCAGCTGTGCTCCTCCTTATCTGGACTTGCACAGGGAGGCCAAACCAAATGAGACCCTCGCTGCATAATTAAGTTGTTCTGTCAGCAGCAAAAACAATTAAACCTGGATTCCTACAGGTTTGCCTCCGGAGCCTCCCACAGAAAGCTATCAGATCTCCTCCTACAGCATCTTCTACACAGCACCTCCTTCCCAGGGGTCTCTCCTGATCACCTTCATCCTCTGCACTTTTCCCCCTTCAGCATTCCACGGTGATGCTCTGATCATGTGCTCTGCCTCTGCTTTTAGGACAAAGCTCAGGACGTGCAGCAGCCAGGAGCTTTGAGGGGGCATGCGTGGGTATTGATTCAGATCTCCATCCTCAAAGCAGTCTCCTGTTTTTATGAAACTTGCAGGAATTTCGTAGCTCCCTGACAAAGTTTGTTGACGTTGGCCAACAGATTGAGAAAGGCAGGGGGCACGGGCAGACAAGTTCAGTGGCAGAACCTTTGCTGTCTCCAGGCCTCGGGCTTATAACCAAATTATCAGAGAGAAAAATCAACTGTTTCCCCAGGATGTGTGACTTGGGCAGGAGTCAGGTGGGCCCGACCATGCTGGGAATGAAAGGGAGGGAAGGCATCCAGCTGTGGCTCAGAGCAGCCAGGTGGGCTGGTGCATTCCTGCAGGGGCTTTGTCCTGCCCTTTATCCCTTCTCACTGGTAGAGCCCTGTACCGGGCAGCCGTTTGGAGTGCTGAACAATAAACACTCAAAATGGTGACAGAAGGGGAACAGCTTGATCAGAGCCTGCTGCTGCCACTAATCTGCCTGCTGCAACTTCTGTTGTTGCTATTTTGGCTGCTGCTTCTTCCATATTGTCTCTTGCAGTGTGTCCAAGAAAGCTGGGCTATTGATCCTAAACTCAGATATACCAACCTGGAGACCCAGCAGGGAAACACCAGCACAGGGTACAAGTATGAAAAAAGTCCATTCCCAGGTACCTGCTTTGGTTGCTGTCATTCATGACAGTCCAGATCCGTGGTGCCGTGATTTAATATAGTTCATGCAGACTTAAACTAAAGAAGTTCAGGTCACTATCTCGTTTTCCAGGCTTTGAGGAGCTTTGCAAGGGGAGCAAAGCCCTTGCTACTTTCTCCCAGAGGCAGTAGAAATTGTTCCTTACACGGATCTTTGCAAATCCAGGAGCAATTTTGTACCCTAAAGTCAGGCTCTGCTCTGCCTTTCAAATACAGAAAGGCTTATATTCTAGGGAAAACACATTTCAGACAGCCCTGAATCAGCAAGGTCCTCAAAATGTGCTACATGAAGATACCAGAGCTATTTTTCCCCCTGCATTGTAGTTTTTTTACCAGGCTCCTTGTATTTTCTCACAAAAGATCTGCCTTTCCCCCTCCCCTTCCAGATCTCCATGGCAAAACCCCTGACATGGACAACGTGCACATCTGCTCTGAAGCTACAGTCCTCTGTTGTTCTCTGTGAGGCCACTGTGTGCATGGGGCCATTGTGTAGAGAAATGGGGCATTATTTGTGTGTCAGGAGCATTTTCTGCACTGTTCCAGGGAACCACAGGATCTTTGGGGCTCCTTCAGCAGTGGCACCACCACAGCAGCAGATCTAGGAGGTGCTTCTCCAGGGGAAGGGGGAATAAACACCAGCAAGGATGAGCTTTGCTGGAAGGTATGTTGTGAGGAGGAATGAAATGAAATGAACTGCTGCCCTCTGAGTCAGAAGAATCAAGATAACTGTATTTTAAAGAAGCTTAAACTCACACAGTCCATCAAGAGCAGCTGTAGGGAGCCCACTGATGCTTGGATGGTAAATTCACCCCTCTGCTCTTTCCATTTGCATCTGTCAACCCTCACGTTGTGCCACCCCTGTAATGTCCAGCAGAGCCCTGTTGGGAGGCAAGCCTCAGAGGATGCATCAGGGGCAGACTCCAGCCTGGGAGAAAGGCCCATGGACGTTTTTGGGGATGGGAGGCTGGAGGAGGCACAGCAGCCAGTGAGACATCATATCCTGACAAACTGTGACAGAGAGCAGGCAGCCACCAGGCTTTGGAGCAATGCAGAGGACAAACAGCTTGGGCCAGAGGAAGCAAAAGGGTGCCACCTTTTCCCTGTGAAAAGGGAAGGGAGAGAAGCTGTTGGGTAGGGAACAGAGAAGGCTTTGCAGAATGAATGTCTAAATTTGGAGGAAAGAGGGCAGAGATCCAAAGGTTTATTGACAGTTAAATAGCATTCTCCTCAGTTAATTAGTTTCATAGCTACTCTTAATAATATATCAAGTGAGCTGAAAAGCTCACCAGAAATACTAGGAAGTGCATGGAAAATGTTATAAGCAGGCAGTCTGATTGAAAAACCTGGGTTTTGAGTGTCCATCTGATAAATCCCTGCCGTGCATCAGGTGAGCTGCACTGTGTGGTCCAGGGGAGATGCTTTGCATGACTTGAAAAGCATGGGAACATTTTCATATCAGAAGAAAATGACGGTTGGATGGTGAGATTCATGTCTAAGTGCTCATGGAACATGTTCCAAGACACATCTCCTCTCCTGGATCCTTCCCCAGGTTCATTCTTTATCAGGGAGGGTGGTGTCTTGTGCCTGTCCTGGCTGTGTGATTTTAAACCCACATAATACTGAGGTTATGGTCAAGGCCTCTCCCAAGTGTGAGGTGTCTCACAAGATCTGAACAGTAATACCCTCACAAATACCCAACCAGTGCCATCCAAACCATTAGTCACTTCTGAGAATCTTGGCTCGTGGGGATGGTTTTGTCAGAGCATTGCCATTTAAAAAGACAGAGAAGGAAAAGATCTGTAAAAATGTATTTCAGGAATAGCTTATAGACACCCACCTTACTCTTAAGTAAGACTGATGGGGTACTGCCTCTTTAGGATAATCTGTGCTGCTCTGCAGCAAGAACTGCTGAGGTTCAAAAAGCAAAAGGCAGAGAACAAATTCCCAGAATCAGGTATAACCTTCACTTCTCCAAGTGATCAGTGCTTTTCACTCAGGACCAACACTGGAGGATTACTCTGCAAATGTCATTTTCCTTTCATACCTTCCCAGCTGCCCATTTCTGGACACCTGCAGAGGGGAAATATTTGCTGCTGACACACCATATGGCCATCACTGCTCCTCACTGCTGCACATCAGCCTGCAACCAAGCCCAGCCTCGGGGCATATTCCAGCAGGACTCTGCCTGATTCTTGTGCAACCCCAGAGCACATCTTGGGTTTCTCTGCTGCCTCTTGCCTCAGGATCTGTAAGGGAAGTGCTCACTGCCACAGATGAGTGACACTTATGGAGACCCAGCGGATGATAGAGTGTGATTGCAGTGGTTTCCAGCTGCCTGCACTGCCTGACACTTACAGTCCTTCCACCTGTCTCTTTTTGGTCTGACCACTGCCTTTCCCTGCATATCATGGCACTTGTTGCTGGCTTGGGACAGGAGTGTCACCTCCCTCCCAGCAGACGTGGCTCCTGCAATGCCGTGGCCATCAAAGGAGGAGACACTCCCGTTTCACACCGTTATCACTCACAGGATGAGAGCAGCTCAGAGCCATGTAACAGGCAGATGTTCGTCATTTTTTTTCAGTGCTTGGACTCCGGAAATACTTTTTTTCCTTTTCTACCCTGCCCAGGTGGATGTGCCCCCACCCATGGGGTACCTGTGGCAAACACCCCGATCCTTGAGTTTAAAACAAGGTAACAAGCATTCCCAGGCATCAAAACCCAGCAAAAGCCAGGGGAGACAGGCTCAGAGAAGTCTCTTGGCCTCCGTGGCACCCCAGGAAGCCTGTCCGTGTGTCCTGGGGCTGTCAGCACTCTTCTGCCGCTATCGGAAAGTGCAGCTGAAGGGTGGCCAAGGGGAGAGACAGTAGCCAACCCCTCTGCCCCAAACCGCTGTCTCTGGAGCTGGCAGAGTGCCCTGACAGGCTTGCAGGATGGCGAGAGCTGCTCACCACGCTGGGGCACGATTTGGTGTTAGATTTGATAGCGCCTGCGATAGCTCGGAGGCAGAGCAGGGCAGGGAGCCGGGAATTTCCCAGCGCTAATTATCGAGCAGTCGTTAGCCAGAGCGGCTCCCCCTGCCAAGGGATTAGGCAGAGCATTGTTTCTCACTCAATAAATCTTTACAACAAACGCTTAATTCTCCAGGCACCGTGTATGAAAATTAATCCCGATTCCCCCACTTCTTTTTTCCTCCTCCACAGGGGTGTTTCCCTGCCGCCACTCCCCCAGCCCGAGGCTGTAAAGGCAGCGCAGCGCCGGGGAAGGTGCGTTCTGGTGAGCCGGGCTGGTGGGGACAGCGAGGGGACAGGGACCGTGCCCCTCCAGACACCCAGGGCTTGTCTTTGCCTCTCTGGATTCATCAAGAAGATGGCAAGGCTGTTTCCATCTTTGAGAGATGTCGCTGACGTTTGTTAATTCGCTGCTGAGCACGTTATAAGCGCTCAGAAATGCTGAATGGCAGAGGCGTGGTGGGGATTTCAGGACAAGGAGGGTTTCCTGGCTCTGTGGAAAGCGCGGCATGAAGAGGAGCTGCAGGTTACAACACCAGTGCAGGGGGATCCTGTGAGCCAAAGGGACGTGTCTTCCAAGCTATGCTTTTAGCAGGAGCCACGTGTGAGCAGAGCCAAACCCAGGTGTGCTGTTGCAGCTCGGGAGTCTCCTCCCGTTCCTGTGGGTTGCCAGCCCTAGGGGGAAGCGGAGAAGCTCTGCCTTCACTCTGAGGAGAAGGCAGGAGCTCAGGCTGGGTTTTAACCAGGAGAGGAGCAGGCCTTTGGGTTTTTAGCATTAATTTACTATATTATCCATGCAATTGAGCCTGCTGCTGCAGTATTCCTGCTGGCTCTCCAAGGACCAGTGTGTCTCACAGCCACAGACAAGAGCATCCTCCCCAATGCCATTTTCCACACTACTGCACTGCCTTCCCCCAGCATTCCTGCTCATCCTCTGGGACACAGAGAATCACAGAATGGCTTGGGTTGGAAGGGACCTCACAGATCATCTCATTCCAGCCCTCCTGCCATGGCCAGGGACACCTTCCAGTAGACCAGGTTGCTCAAAGCCCTGTCCAACCTGGCCTTGAACATTGCAGAAGAAGATGCATCATTAATTGAGGAAATGGGGTGCATCTTCACCTTTAGCAGCAGTGAAAAGGGAAGGGAAGAGAAAAGGCTTCTGCTGGCATGCACTGGGAAAGTTCTAGCTTTTCTGTGAAACCTGTTCCAACAACTCTCGTCTCAACATCTGGGGGCTCCTGGTCCTTCCTTGCATGACTGCTGCCCATGCTGTGCTGCCCAGTTTGGTCACAGGGTGTTTGCAGCTCTCCTGGATCCTGTTCCAGCATCACCTCTTCCAGCTCCACCATTTCTCATTCATAAGAGAACTGCAGGAGTTTTTCCCCAGCCACACACAAGCGTTTCCACACAGCGACACCCTTGAGTCAGTGCACGCAATCCTCCCTCAGCAGTGCTGGGACTGTCAATCTTCTCACACCTGCTAAGTGATAGAGTGCTTCTCCCAATTTACTTATCCATCATTTTTATTGAGAAATCTGCTCTAGTCCCACACAGTTATATGAGTTAATGGAAGGATGATTAGGGGATTCTGTGGGAACGAGCTGTGATTTCATGCACACTGGTGCAAAGCTGGGACTACACTGCACCATTTCCAGCACAGCTGCTCAGAGCAGGATTTAATCCCTTTTGCCATGAGTATCTAATTATTTGCATCCTCCTTTGCTTGTTTTTATAATTTTAAATATCCATGTATATTATTTTTAAAGCCATCTGGGCGTTTATTGCTGTGTTTCTGAGCAGGGAGAATTCTGTGCCAGTCTGGTCACATCTCAGAGAGCCTCTCTTCCTAATTAACTCTTCTGGTGCCAGTTCAGTTCCCACTGTGTCATGGGCAGGTCACTGCTGCTTACATCCCAGTAAAAGCAGGGAACAAGCATTCTCCCAGTCAGCAAAAACACTACAGCACAGAAACAGAATCATTTAAAGGACATGTGAAGGTAACAAAGTTGTGAAAGTTCTCCAGTGAGTCCTGTTTGAGCAGGGGGTGAAGCCTGGGGGAGGACATCAATAAGCTTCTGAATGCCCCAAGTCCCAAAGCACTTCAGCAGCACCTTAAAACACATGTGAGAGCTTTCACAAAACATCTATTAAAAGAGTCTTCTAGGGCTTAAAGGTGCTCTTGACCTCTGAGGTTTAGAGAGAGCCAGCTTTTCCTCTGCAAAAGAGATCTGTGTCTTTTTGATCTGAGTACAGGTCAGGGGGGATTAATAAGTACCAAGAACAGGATTTGGGGGGTTTGGACACCATGGTGGGGGAGGCAGTGATGTCCCTGAGGCAGTGCCAGTTTAGCCTCAGCAAGGGCAGCTGCACAGTGGCTGGGAAGCCCAGAGTCTGATTTACAAGGCATTTTAAATGTGTGTGTTGAAAGGCACTGGGACATTCCCATCTCGTCAGGCCTTGTGTTAGTGGGAGCCAGATAAATGCTCACTCTCTGAGAAGGGAATAGCAGATCATCCCTGACATCCTTAATCACCACCAGCCCTGGAAAAATACCTGCAACAAGGCACCTGACAAGTGTGTTTAGTGCACAATAAACATCAGCTCCTTTCATACATCCACTCGTTCTGCATCCCTGTTCCTCTGGTTTTGTTGAAGCAGGGCTGGGATTTTGCCTCAGCACTGATAAAGAAACCAGAGCTTTTGCCAGCTGCTGGCTGGACCTGGGGACCAAGTGAGCAATTAGCATGTCCCTCTCCAGTCATCCTATATATGCTACAGCAGGAGGAATTCAAGCTGGTTCAAGAACCTTTTAAACCACAGAGAGCAGCAGAGATGTGGAGAGCAAGCTTTTCCCATGCACAGCCCTCTACAAACTGTGTCAAATCTATCTCAACCTAAAAGCTGCTGCTCCATGGCTTTGACATTCAAGAGGCTTGTTTAGCACATATATATCACGAAACCCCAGGAACTGAACTCTCTGTAAATGACAATTGATTAAACATTCAAGCTATATAAAGTACTGAAGCATTGTAAATACATTTTAACGGGGGGGGGGAAAATCTTTGAAATTCACTTCAAGCTTTCTTTTCAATTATTTATCATAGAATCTCAGCCCCATTACAGTCAGGCTTAATGGGCTTGTTTATATATTACAGAAAACATTCTGCTTTAATTGCCTGCTGAAAGGCTCTTACACCCACCTCTCTCAGTTTTGCATCACCAGAAGGCAGGAGCCCAGCAGGGCAGGTGGTGGGCAAATCCCCTCCTCACCTCCATCCTGGGATGCTGAGTGGGGATGAAATACACCCACAGAGATCAATCTGCCCCTGGGGAGGCTCTTTGGCTGGTGAATTCACCCCTGCTCTCCTCCCTGGCCAGGCACTGCATCAGGAGAGCAGATCAGGGGGGTGATATTTCCATTTCCCATAGACCCCTTAACTCCATCCATGTCTATTCCCATGGCACAGAATTACTTTGCCTGTGGCTTCTGTTTCTGAGATCCCTCTTTTTATCTCTTCTTACTGCTGGAAATGATCAAAGTTGTTTCCATGAGGGCTGACACAGTGGGAAAACCATGGAACTTCAGAGCTGGGGACCCCCCAGCTCCATAGCAGCACTTTTAGGGAGGTTGGATGCTGGCTGTGTCCTCCTGCTTAGCCACAGCTGAAGAATATGCATCATTAATGAGGAAATGAGGTGCATCTTCACCTTTAGCAGCTGTGAAAAGGGAAGGGAAAAGGCTTCTGCTGGCATGCACTGGGGAAGGTCTAGGATAGCATTATTATCTGTGTGGATTGAAAGGAAAAGGGAAAGGGAAAGGAAAAGGGAAAGGAAAAGGGAGAAAGGAAAGGAGAAAGCTGTTTCTGGCCCTGTTCACCAGAGCACCTTTTCTGACTTGCCTTGAGGGTAGAAGAGAGAGAACTCCTTACTAAAAGCATATAACAAGCACAGAGAGAAACGTCCTTGTGTGCCACTACCAATATTAAAGTAATGACTCCATATAAAGGTTGTTTGAAGGAAAAAAACCCACCAACTTTGCAGTTCCTGATTTTTAAGCCCATTTCAGACCCACTGATTAGTTTAAAGATGGAGGAGTAAGTTCTCTGAAATCACTTCACAGAAATAGCACCAGTTTCTTCAGAAGTTAGATCCTCAGGTACCTAAAGTTTGGAAGAAAAAGGAGAGTTGATGTCATAATGACTTCTGTATTTTGTGCTGAAATTACATTTTTGGCGCCGCTAAATCCCATTGTGCGCTACGGAGGATATAATGTAATACTCATCAGAGGCAGGCAGCAGGGAGGTTTACTGGCACTAAAATCAATAGGCACTGAATAAAATGGCTCCAAATGGTTTAGGACCATGCACACATCTTCTTTTGTGAGTTTAAAACCATTTGGAGAAGCATTAATTCATTAAAGGCCTCTTGAAGAATGCCATCATACTCTGTAGTCCGTGCACATCAAGAGCATCATAGATTGTGGCTTTTATTAAGGAGGCTGGAGAATATAATTCTTCCTGGAGTTCAACAGACTTTAAAATATGGTGCACTTTGAGATCAAAACAATGTTTATTGCAATGTAGTTACTAAATATTTTAACACATACAATATAAAACATAATGCATCCTGGAATGTGTGTTTGTGCTTCTGAGGTAGCCACTGGATTGTCAGATCCATTACAAACCACCATGCAGAGTTTCTGATTTGTTTTTGTTTCCTCTAACTGTTTTTTTTTCCTTCATTCTTTCTTTTATTGATTGCATGATGTTATAATCTATTTTAATGTAGGGGTACCAAGCCAAAGCTCAATGTCTTTTCTCTTAGCCATCTTGAGGACATGCAATTAGCATGCTTGCCCTTATTCTTACCTTTCTATACAGTCATTTATACTTACACATGGATAAGGGGATTGAATCCCTTAACTAGGAGGTGCAGTGTGTTTCCATTAAAAGGTAAGTACTCTGCAACTAACTGGGGACCTCCTCATTGCCTCACCCTACCCAAGCCTGAAGCTGAAAATGTCACTGTGACACAGAAGATAAAACTCAGAGCTTCTCGCTCTGAATACGTTGCTTGATGGAAATCAAGGTGACTCAGGGACTGTAACATGGGCTATGGTCAGGGGAGCTACAGTAACACATTGTCTGTCCTGGGGAGACCTGACAGCATCTTCCAGTACATGAAGGGTCTGCAGGACAGCTGGAGAGGGACTTTTTACAAGGACACAGAGTGACAGGACAAGGGATAAAGGCTTAAGATAAGGACAGGTTTAGATTAGATATTAGCAAGAAATTCTTCCTGGGATGGTGATGAGGCCCTGGCACAGGCTGCCCAGAAAAGCTGTGGATGCCCCATCCCTGGAAGTGTTCAAAGCAAGGTTGGATGGAGCTTGGAATAACCTGGTCTGGCGGAAGGTGTGCCTGCCCATGGCAGGAGGGTTGGAATGAGATGATCTGTGAGGTCCCTTCCAACCCACACCATTCTGTCAGTCTATGGGTCAATGCACAGCTGCAAATCAGACAATGATGGGCAATTCCCTCACCTCACCTACACCAACCCACGGCAGCTGAAGAAGCACCAGCCCAGCGGGTGCCCTCTGCAGATTTCCCTCTGGATGCAGTTTTAGCTGCTGAGCACTTCAGCTGTGGCACACGTGCTGTGGGATGTGTGGAGCAGGAAGCCCAGAGAGGACAGGCTGTGGCGTGGCCACCAGGGGAACGTGGCAGTGCTGGCAGAGGGGGGACACAGCCCTTTTCCAGGGATGTGCACTGTGGATCCCAGCAGCTCAGCACGTGAGGGCTGCTTTGATGTGCAGGCCCTTTTCCTGGGGATACGATGCCACATGCAGGAAGGGATGGCCCTGTTCCTCTCCCCTGCCTGCCAAACCACAACAGAGAGGCTGACCATTAATTTAAAGGCTTAAAATTAGACTCTTCCTTTGAAACAGATGTATCCACCTAATATTTCAGCATTAACTACAGGCATCTCAGTTCTGCACAGCTTCTGAAGATCACAGCATCACCAGCATGAGGAGGGGGGATTGGTTTCCTTGAGCCAAGTGCTGTGCTCTGCTGGGACCCAGCTGGCTTCACACCACCCAGGAGACTTCCTGGTCTGTGCCAGTTAATGAGATATCTTAGGGGCAGTGAGGAGGTGTATCCAATTCCTTGTGGCTGTAAATCAGAAATCATGGGCGTTGAATTCCACCAGCCACATCCCCTCTGCCCAGCTCTGAAATGCAGGAATGATGGGCATGAACAGCATGTGGTGTGGCCAGAGAAGCCTGACAGCAAGGGGGACTCTCCATGATCTACCAGAGCTGGTTCCCAAGCCATCTTTTCCCACCTTATTTCACATAGAATGCCGATACCTTTCCAAAAACTAGGAAATTTGGCACAAGGGCAATAAAATTTACTGCATTTGACCAGGAAGCGTGGGTAAAACTGAAATGTGCAGTTCTGTCGTCATCGCATATGTTTGACAGAGCCTTCTCATGAAGACTTTGACAGAATCCAGGATAAACTTTCCTGTTCTTGCCAGATGGAGGGACCCCCAAGTAAGGACATTTTGGCTCAATTCCATTCTGCAGAAAGCTTATGCAAGGATCAGTTTGTACTCCTCCACAGACCAAAAAATAAATAGAGAAGGTCTATATACATATATAGCCCATATATATATGTATATGTCCCGTAAACACATCCTTACACCTGCCTTTTTCTTTTTTTTTTTGTTTGCATTTTTTAATTTGCAAGAGCAAAATACACCCCCTAAGCTTGGAGTCAGTGGAACTTGGTATCCCAGCAGCCTCACTGAAGCACCCAGGTCCAGCTGCCTTTGCAAGGAGGGAAGGATCCACACAAAAGCACAGGGAACATAAGACAGGGGTGAGGAATCCCAGTTGAACCATCCTGCAGGTGTAGGAGTGGCAGTGAGGAGAAAGGTTTGTTATCTGTGTGAAATTCCTGGGCAACTTCCAGCAAGGGAAGTTCAAAGAAAACTACATTATTTGAGGAAGCTTTGAAAATATTCATTGAAAGCTACAAAAAAATTGCTACTCAAATTCCAGGGCCTTTTCCCTGTTAATTGAAATGCTAAATGAGTTTCTGCCTGTCCTGGTTTTTCCACCATTTTACCTGTTAGCAGAAAAACATTATCCTCCATGGAATAAGCTCCAAGACATCCACAACCAAAGAAGAGCTGAAATTTCAGGATTTATTTCATAAATATTAATATTTACATACCTAATAGATTCCCTCTTTCCTTTGCAGAGTATATATTCAGGTGTCTGAAAACACAAACACTCTGAGGCAGAAAATCACTGAGGTTTTCTTTTCATATAAATTTGATATTGGATTGCACTGTCTCTTCTATGAGGCTGAAAGCTCCCAGCTCCCTTCAAGTCCAGCTGGAACCTCAGTGTCCTCTAAAAGCATCATCAACCAGCCCATGAGGTGGGCGTGTGGTGGGGTGAGCTGGCACAGAGGAGTGCAAGGACTGCAAGGTAATGGCTGGAAAAGTGCTCCCATTCAAGATAAATAAATAAAAAGGTGAAATTAAAAGGCCCCCTATAAAGGTGTATGTCACTCTCAGCACCCCTCCTTCCCACCTCTGTGCACCAGAGAGGCTGGGGCTTAAGTTCTTGGGAGATACTGCCTAGAAGGCTCTCTGGTTTACCCATCCAGTGCTTGGCTAGCTGAATATTCACTGTGTCATGGGTGGTTTGGTGGAGTGTCACAGGCTGGGGGTGCAGGGGAAGGTGTGTTCAGCCATCCCCCAGTGGATGCTGGCTCTCACCTGGCCAGGGGTGGGAGGATTTCCTCCTGATGACACTGCAGAACACCTGGATGGGAGGAGCAGGATGCTCTGATAAAGCAGATTCAGCCAGAAAACCAAGGTGGGTGTTTTCAGTTCTCTTGTAAAACATGTCTCTACTGCTGCTGGCTTCCCAAATGTGGCCTGGGATGATGCAGAGGAGGAAGAGGCACTTCAGAGTCACAGGTGTGTGCTCATAGCAAGGACATTTGAGGGGGTTCTCCACTGGTGTTTATCCTGCACTCAATCTGCTCTGTAAACCCTTGTACAGCAGGATCCTGCCCTGAATTGCCTTTTCCTGTGTCTGCTGCCTCCCAGGTGCTGGTCTTGAACGTCCCTGTGAGCACAAGGTGGATTTTAAGCACAGGCTCCAGTTCCAGGGGGTACAAGCACGGGTGAGCACAGGCTCAGCCCGGCTGCTCCAGAGCTTCACTGGAGAAGCATCTGCAGTCGTTCTCCTCAAGGAATGAAACTGCACCATAATGTCTCATCTCTTCCCAGGGGAAATGCAGAGCAATCAAGCCATTTAAGAATATATTTCAAGCCCTTCATAGCAGGTGTTAGACACTATTCTCCGGCTGCTGACAGGAAATGTGTGTGCAATCCTCCCAGGTATCACGCTCAGAATATGCTTCTTAAGGGCTCGCTGCTTAAAAAATTCTGCAAAGTGTAAATGGCTCTCATAAAATCAGATAGTAAATTGTCTTATCTGTTTGTCCTGAAAGTGCTCAGCCAGCTGGGTTTTTCCTGCACATCAGAGCCAGCCAGCCAACACATCGCAAGGCCATTGGGAACAGATAATTCCAGGCTAGGAGCTCACATTAGGAAATCTTTCTAAGGAGAAAACGGAGTTGAAAGTCCCATCAGCTGAGAAAAAAAAAATTAAAAGAGGAAATCAGCATTTCTACTGAGGCCGTGTAAAAGCATTTCTCATGCCTTCCCTTGCCGTGCTGGCCATGGGAATGAGCAATCAGCACAACATAAACCAGCAGGTTGTGATGTATTCTCACGGGGGGAAGAAACTTCCCTCCACATCAACACTCGAGCACTGCCTTCTGCTACCCATCACAGGGGAAAAGAAAAAAAATCTGGAAAGAGCACCCAGCTAGCCTTTAAGAGAATTTTAAAGCCTCTTTCCCCTCCCGTTCCCGGAATAAAGGCAATTGCATGACAAAAGCGTCTGCAAGGGAATGACAGCGGACGTGTGCGGTGGGAGAAGGGTTTGTGACACCGCTCACAGTCCCTTCCCCACAGCTCCCGCCGTGCTGGTGGCTGCGACAGCGACCCTCGCTGGGAATGTCCCCGTGAATGGGAGCTGTCAGTGCCGGTGATGGAGATGCTGCGAGGGGAAGGCGGGAGGCAGGGAGGGGGTGACCCCCAGGAGCATCTGTTGGGGCCCGGGACATATGGAGCCTTTATTCCTCCTTGTGGAGGCACGAGCGTTTTCCTCACCTTCTGCCACCTCCCATTGTCCGAGGGGGCTGCGACCGGCTCTGGGGACAGCTGCTGCCTCGGAGCTGCCTCCTTGGGGGATGCCACAGAGGACTCTGTCCCCATCCCCTGCCTGAACCACTTCCCTCATCAATCAAGTGAGACGGGAGGGGTGATGGACACGTTGGGTCTGGTTACCAGGGGACTGGGAAGCTGAAGCCTATTTTTTCTTCTG